>VZTA01000403.1:0-182363 GCA_013398855.1 Mohoua ochrocephala | reverse complement strand
CAAAGCTGTATTTCTCAGTGCTGCCTCAATTCATATCTAGTTCTCCTTTCATAGGAGTTTTTGTTTTCTCAGGACAGGAGATCAATCAGACAGTGCAAGGAATACTCTTATTATTGTATTCCACAAGACTGTGGAACTCTGTGAAGCACAAGCGGAGGAACAGAGGGGTTGTCATTACTCTAACCGTAAAACCTGCCTCAATCACAGAGCTTTTCTTAATTCTTCCTCTGATCTACTTAGGTAAAATCCTTTTTGAATTAGTATGAGTAATGACAAATCTGAAAGCTAAGGTGAGACTTCAGGATTCGGCCCTGTATGATTTTGGGTGTTTGTTTGTTTGTTTTGTAATGCAGGTCCTCACATTTCAGTACAAAGCAGTGTGCAATACCAATTCAGGAAAAAAAAACAATGAAAAAATAGGACTGTACTGCTGCCCTCCAGGAGCCAGTAAGAATAATGTCTTAGATTATAAGAAAGGGCAGTAGCAATATCACCAGTGCAAAGTACAAGTAACAACTTCTGGCTCCTTTATCACTGACTTTTTTTTTTTTTTTTTTTGCCAATTTAAGATCAAGATCTTAGAAAGAATTACATTCTGTCTTAGGAGAAACTGACAGAAACACATTTTCAATTACCAGCGGGTGACAACAGAACAACAATGTTGGTACTTTTTTAAACAAGGTTATTTCTTGGTTTACAGAGGTGACTATTTATAAATGACTGAACAAGATTCTCTTACAAATGATCTTATTTTTAAAAAAAGAAATGCCCTCATTTGGGGAATGGAGATGTTCAATTTATATCATACACTCTGTTTTAAAGGGCAAGGGGTCTTTGTGCACAGAATAGTTGCAGTAAAAATATTTTGAATTGATCAGTTCTTTAAATAAAATCTGGCTGTGTGATGGGGTCTCTTCTGCCAGCTCTTTGCATGGACACTGCATCCTGCCAGACTTCACTGACCCCCATCTGGGTTCTGTCCTGTGTGAACAGGGTCTTGAAAGAGAGCATGGTATGGTCTGTAAATCACCACCTCTTTGAAGGTAGAACAATGCTTTACTGTGCAGCCGGGAACCAGCAGAGACATAAACTTGCTTACAGATAACACACATTAGTGTGCTATCGTTAAGGAGAATAAAGAAATTTTGCAGTTTTTCTGTGCACTGAAATGTGTGCTTTCAGCAAGCTAAGTGGGGGGAGGAAAGGTAATAGCTCTTGTTTCTATGCGATTATAATGAAGAAAGAAGTGTTACTACACTGTTCCTGCTTAAATATTTATCTAATTTGAGCTTTGTCAATATAAAAAAAACCTGAATTGTACAATAAGATGACCTGGAACAACCACCTTTCTGATGGGTAAGCACAGCTCAGCAGTGCTGGAAATTAATACATTACACAGATGCAGGAGTCAGAAAACGATCCAAGCACAAGGCAGCATGACTCCCACATAATGGGGTGCTTTGTGAGGTTGTAAAACAGACGATGTATAAATTACACCAGCATAACAGCCCTTGGTACATAAAGGAGTCGCATAAACATGGACGCAGTGTGGTACCTGGGAGCTGGAAACTGGGTAGCAGTAAAGTAGCAAAGAAGAGCCCGTAACAGATGCATTCTAATTTGACATATGTTGATACAATCCTAAACCTGGCTGGCATCAATACTGGAGCTGTATCCATTTATGTTAGGATGATAGCCCTGACAAATGCTAGCCCTTTCTGGGACTGGTTTAGTGAATTTTTACAAATCTGGAAGTGTCATGGTCATGCATGCATGCTCTGCAGTCCAGAATGGAAGGGATGACAGTCCCGTTGAAATCTCTGGGCAATAACAGAAGGTTGGAAGGAGTGATCTCATGCTGAAGTCTGCCATTGAACACCCAGCCTGGGAGATCAGGTGTGATGAAAGGCTTGGTGTTGATGGAGGACTTTAAATACCCAAGCATCTTTTAGAAAGCTGGTATGGTGACAAACAGCCTGTCAAGCAGTTCCTACCCTACCTTCAAAGAACTTAACAGCAATTCATTGCAGAAAGGCAGCTTGTGTGAGAACAGTTGTGAAATAACAGAGGGCACAATTCTTAGGAATAAAAAGCGAGAGAAAGAAGAATAAACCTAAAAGACTACAGAAAAATATGACCTTGGCAAAAATAACCTAGAGAAAAAAGGGGGTCTCCCCGGGGACAATCAGCTCAACATGTGTAAGAGATCTCATTCTGAAGAAGAATAAACAGTGCCTCATATTGTCTCTGAGCAGGACAATGGGAAATATGTTTCAATTGCATAAAAGTTTAAAATCTGTGAAGACAGACCCTCAAATGGATTGCTTAGGGAGGATGTGGGATTTCCCTCTTGGGGTGGTTTCCAGGGACAGGTTACACAAAGCATTATGAACAGTTCAAGTACATCTGATCTTGCATGGGTGGCATGGAGTGGGGAAGGCTTTCCCATGATGAGGAAATTCAGTCTTCTTCTTAGAAGATGAAATTTGAAATTACTCAAACACTAGCCTTCAAGGGAAAGAAAATGTTTTGACAATAAAGACTTCTAAAAATGTCCCAACTTCCTCACTGTTCAAGATGAAAATTTTACCTATGTAGAATTATACAAACGTTAATTTTTCTTTCTGGTGCATTTAACTTAACTATTTCAAAAACATATAATTGGGTTAAATATCTTTCCCACATAAATAGTTTTTACCTCAAAGCTTTTTTACGCACCGATCATATATTAGTCATTTTCTGAAGAGTAATTTTTCTTTTCTGTCTTGCTTTTTCTTACACAACAGATATGTTTTAAATTGGTCTAGCACAACAAGTTCTGTAGTTGAACAGGTTATAAATTGTCACTGCTCTTTCATCAATGGGACAACATTTTAAATTTTGGTAACAAAAAGTGCTTTGCCTCCACTGAATCTGAGAAATTTAAAGAAACTGAATTTTAGATTGTTGTTAATAGGAATAACAATTAACACTTAATATGTAAATGAATATTATACACTATAACTGATCTGGAGAGATTTTCCTTTAAAGCGCCTGGTTTAGACAAAACAAACTTTGCAATTATCAGAAACAGGAAGAATGGTAAATAAAAAAAAATAACCCCACAATTTCCCTTCTTTATGAACAATAATCTCAAATCTCAGAAAGGCTAAAAGATGAAGTTTATTCTATGTCCTTCCCAGGATTCATTCTATTGCTGGACTATGCTTTCTACCCAGAAAACCATCTCCCAAATCTCAGATAAAATAGAAATTACCATCAGTGGAAGAAAATCTCGGTTAAAATCCATGACCTTAATACTGTCAGCAGACAAATCTGTGCCAGTTATACTTTTTTTCCCCAGCGAGATCTATTCCAAAAGGGCTGAGATGCTTCATTTTTTCTCTGAACTGATAATTTTCACCTCAGTTTATGTGTATACCTCCTCCCCACAGCCTTTATGCTTGCTGTTGAGCTTGAGAGGACATGAAACAGTTTTCCTGGCACCTGCAATGGTCCTGGGATCCCTCTTTCAAGCCAAAATTGTGTATTCACAGTAGGAGGACTGGTTCAGATAATCACAGGTCCAGAGGCCTGGACTACTACTTAGGCTGGAAATACCAGAAGATTAGTTTTTTCCAGGGCTGTTTCCCTAATCTTGTTTCTGGACTAAAATGGAAAAAGGAACACAAGAAATACTTTACAGTAAGGCAGAAGAGTCTAGGGCAGAGAATGGACTATGTGCGTATTTTAGAAAACGCTTTATTTTAGACTTTGTTTTATACAATAGTGAAAAACTATGTCTGAATAAAGTTAGTTCTCTCTTTTTCAAAATGTTGAAAGTCACACAAAATCTATTGCTAGCAGCTTGTACATATTGCCCTGTGGCTAAATGTCTCCCATAATATTTATTCAATAGATTTTACTATATGGAAGTTAAGCATGTGTTTACAGCATATTTTTTGTGAATCGGTTTGTAAGAATGACTTGTGGTGCTTTTGTTGCTGTGTTGCTTGGGTTTTGTTTCCTTTTTTTTGGTGGGGGGTAGGTAGAGGGGTAGGAAAGGGCTTGTTTCTGTGGAGAAAGCAGACTAAACCAGAATAACCATATTGGCTACATTTCAATTAGAAGACACAGTACATTTTTTACATGCTGTGATGGGTTGACCTTGGTCATCTGCCAGCCACCCACTCAGCCACTTTCTTACTCTCTCTCATCAACAAGATGGAGGAGAAAAATATGGAAATTCTCCTGGCTTGAGATAAAGATGGGTAATTTATCAATTACCGTCACAGGCAAAACAGATTTGACTTGCAGAAAGCATCGCTTCATGTCTACTGGGTGTAGGTGCCCAAGTGTTGATGATGATGGGAAACTGTATCTAGCATGATAGAAGACCTGAAGACACCCCCCCATCCCACCTCTGCCCTCCCATTTCCAAAACCTGGCTGGCCTCATCCACCACACATGCACTGACAAAGTGTCTCCTAGCAGAGAAACTGGAAGTGTCTTTGCACTGAAGGTCCTTGAGCCCAAATTACCCTAAAAGGAGGAGTCTCAGGTAAGTAGGGGACACCATTGATAACACAAGGACAATTTTCAAATGCAGGAAACTAAGCAACCAACATGATATTTTAGTGTTTAAACTGACCTGCAAATAATTTAATCAGCTAGGTCCTGATCTGGGTTCCTGAACACCAGCATAGCATTTGCAGCATTGAAGTATCCATGACCTCTTCAGAGTTCGCAATTTTTCTGAATTTCACACTAAATTAGTCACTGCTTTATTTATAGGTGAGCCCACACTGTGGGCTCTAGGGACCATTCCTAGAGAGGACAGAGCTGCAAGCCTGTGTGAGGATAGCTGGCAGCAGGCTGTCCTGAATGCTACAGGAGGAAGCCTACAGTGGCAGCATGATGGCTGCAATACTGGACTTGATGTTTTCTGAACTCATGGCCAAAGAGTGGCAAAGCCAATTTTGGTCATCGTGATGCTGTGTTATTTAATTCACTCTATTGGAGCACTTGAGGTTTTCTTCCTATTTTGTTTTTCATATTTACTCTGCCACTTAACCATGCATGAAAATATGATGGTGAGATGTACCAAATGAACAACGACAAAAGGGCAGTTAATGCAAACAGCATAGGGCCGGCAGAGAAGACAGGGGAGATACAGAGGAATGACCAGGGTGGCAGGTTGCAGACGGCCATGAGAAATGGAAATATACCATTTAAGTGAAGTTAAGGCTTCTTCTCATGTTGTTTCTTTAGGCATCACTTCATGTGACTTCTTTCAGCAGCTCAACTGGCTTAAATATCTATTTGAAACTTTCTGTAACTCCAAACCTGCAGTCTGAAGTTTCCACCAGAGCAACGTGGCCACTAAATCAGATCTTATTTTCTCCAGATGTTCAGCATCTGTCATTCTTAATTAAAGGAACAGGAGTTAGCACTGTGGAAAAGCATGCACTTTTAAAGGTGACTTGCAGTGGGATGGAAAACTGGAATTTTGCCCTCTCTTCTTCTTCATGATGTGAAAGAAAAGCTAGAAAACTTTCTCCTTTTGATGTTGAGTTTATTTTATTTAAGTGATCTGCTTAGAAATATCAGGAATCTAAAATCAGGAATTTCCTGGTTTTGCTAGGGGACTCTTTGGAGACTTCATCTCCACGTATCATTTATTTGTCCTGAGGTATGGCTGAGCAGGGATCAGTGCTGCGCTGTGCATATGTGATTTGTGCAGCATCTGGCACAATCTTTATTTGCTCTTAAAAGCTCTGTGGGTTTTAAATCTTAAACAAAGGAGTGTTTTCTCACAAGTTTTTTTAGGTAGAGCTGTTGAATTAGTGTGTTTGATTTAAGAAAAGGAAACAAAATTCCTTCTCAATTTCATCAGTGTGGGCAGAAAATATTTTGGCTTGGCCTTACATGGTTAACCTGGGAAACATTCAGTGTATCACTGTTTATGATTAAAATATGTTTTGTATAAATGTTTTTAGAATTGTGAACATAACAGACTTTCAAATACTTAGTTTACATTAGTGAACTTTCTCTATAGAGGGTGCTAGTCAACAGTGGAAAAGATACTTTATTTTTCTTCAGCCTCAATAAAACTAAGTATTTTGGACAACATATTTAGATCGGTTAGAATATTTCAATTAACCAATTTCCATTACTTTTTTGATTTTTTTTTTCTGCCATAACAAGATAGAGTCTTCTCCTGGTTTTAAAGTTTTCCTAGAAAACCAAACCAAACCAACTTAAACCAACATGAAGTATTGCAAGAAATATGAATTGCAACTCTGAATTCTAGAAATAAAAAATAAAGGCCCAAAACAAAACATGTGATTTAAAAAAATCAGCAAATATTCTGGGACCTTTATGAGATTTGTAACAAAGAAGCAAAACCAGACCCATGTCGCTTCTGTTCTCATTTGTATGGTACCTCTGAAAGAAAATTAACTCAAATGTTTAAGTAGGAACCTGTCCTTTGGAGCTTCCTGTGTTTTCCCTTCCACTCTCTTGGTACTTGTGGCTACTCTGAAAGGCTTAATTGTGCAGAGACAAACTACCTTTTTCAGCTGAGTCAGAGGCACCCATAAAATCTGAGCAGTTGGAATCAGATGGGGAAAATGTAAACAGGCTCAATCGCGCATGAAAGCTTTCTCACGGTGTGCAAATGTAGAATATAATTTGAGAGTTTCAGAAGTGCAAAAACTTGTATTGTTTGCATGGTGAGATCAGGGTTAATAAGAGAGGTGCTGAAGCAGAAAGCTGGCTTCCACAGACACGAGGAGCAGAGCGTGAAGGTTTTTTCACTGAACAAGGATTAATCAAGCATCTTTGACAGTTTAAAAAGACACTTCGTGCAAGGAAGTGTTAGTATTTTTTCATCTGTAAGGAAAAGATGATCCACAAAATCACTAAGGCAACTTCCCTGGCCCTGTGTGATCAGCTGCTCTTGATTTCATAGGAAAACAAAAGCATGGAAGAAAAGACAGACCTGACTTTTGTAGATAAATATATGGGCTAATGTTTTACTTTTGCTCAGGTTTAAGAATGAAGTGGAAGAATGTACTAGATCATTTTGTACTACGTGATATTCTAAACAGTAGCCAGAACCTTTAAACTGATTAGTGCAGCACAGAGTTCATCTTCCAATCTTGGTCTTTTGTCTTACAGACTGGAAGCCTTTGTTGAACTGAATTATTTCACTTTTCTTCTTGCTTTGGACCACATGTAATTGTAATGAGACTTAATCCTGATAACTGTAGCGTTAGAATGGTGTGGTGAAGTTCCAAAACCCAAGAGGTTTTTCTGTGTGTAGCTAATATGCTTCCCACTAACACTGTCAATACTGATCCTTCATTCCTGTAAGCATATGTTCCGTAGTTTCTTTTTGATCAGCATTTGAGTTGCAAACAATCTGCCTACATTGTCAGGGGTTCTTTAGATATTGTGAGGGGATATAAAGACCTCTTTATCACTTCTCCTCAATTTGTTTGGGATCCTTTTATCTTAAAGATGTAGGACAAATGCCTATTTTGTTAAAATAGCTCGGTCTCGATTTTTGTATAACCTATGTTTAAAGAACATTACAGCTTTTCACATATCTTTTCACTATAAAAAACAAGCAGGCAGGAAAATACTTGGAGTTGTGGCATTCAGTTTAGTTAGGTGTGACTAAACCTCAAGCTAACAATGAGTTTTAACATGTTGTGTGTGATTTGCAGAAAATGAAATTAAACTCTGGTGTATCTTCTTCACACTGATGTAAAAGAAAAACCAAAACCAAACCACAGCTTTACTGAGAAAAAATTACAGTGTGAGCTAAAAACTACAGCTTTTTTGATTTTCAAGATGAAAAGTAGACCTGAATAGGGAAATTGGCTCTTCCAAGACATCCTCTTTGTATGAAAGGGAGCAATATTAGAGAGGCTTTAAGGATTTCATATTCACACAGTTGTGAAGCAGCTGGTTCAAGGTACACCACAGTGAAGCACATTGATCATTAGAGAAATGCACAGATTTTCAAAGAAACTATGAAAATGAAAACCTTCTTTTACATTCAAAAGGCCCAAACCTCCCAGCTCTGGTGGTATTGAGGCAAGAAACAGCACACAGCAAGTCTTAGGAGGCAGTGTGACCGAGGGAATGATGCTAAGGGTGCTGTAGGATTGGATCCCTTGCTTGCACAATTTTCTGATGTGCTGTCTTTCACAGCCTGCAATTAAGAACTTCCTCTTGCCTTGCTGGAAGTAACATTCTTTTCCATTTTAAACCTTGTTTATTTTTAACAAATTAATTTAATATACCTGACAAATTGTCATGCTTTTTAATTTCCCTCGAGGTAACATAAGGCAACGTTGTAGACAAAGGCTTTTACTTTTTGAGATCCGGGCAAACTTGGGGGCCTGCTAGAGGGGATTTGAGGTCTGGTGATGTCAGCTGTCAGGAGGTAGGGGACAAACCTGCCCTCTCAGGAGTTCCTTGTGTCCTTAGAAAGGAGGCCTGAAGTGATGGGAGAACCTGTGGCTTCAGAAGCAACATATTCTTGTGCAGATGGTGTACCTAAACAGGAACACTTAAAAGTAGTGGTGGCAGCTTGAATTTTCCTTCATCTCTTGTGCCTTTTGGCAAGTCACTGAAGTTGTAAAGGTGATCATTGTTCAAGGATGTGTGCTCCCCTTAAGCACACAGGTTTTCTTGCACAGAGCTCACTGGAAGTCAGGATGTTTGGGTTTTTTCCAGAAGCCCCGAGGTTGTATTCATTTAAAACCATAGAACTGGTATCATTTTCCTCAGTGAAGAAGATTCAAGAAGTTAATCAGAGATGATTCTTTTGCATTATTGGAGAAGCAGAATTGTGCTTTATTGGTCCATTCTGAGGCAACTGGCTCTGACTTGGTGTCTTCAGCACATTGCAGCTTTCCAGAGGACAGGAAAGCATCTCTGCAGTGGGTAACACGTGAAATGAGCCAGTGGGTGTGAAAGTTTCCTCCCAACCCCCTGATTAGGTATTGGTTGACTTAGTTGAGTATGGAGCTTTGACAGGACTCATAGCTCATACGACTGTTAGAAGACTATTTTTGTATGAGCTGCGTCCTACAAAAACTCGGCATGAATTTTGCTTCAGGAATTGCATTGCATTCTCAGACTAATCATGTAATGTTTCTTGAGAATGCTTCTTTTCTCATAGTTTTCTAAACCAACAGGGGACTTGAACAAAAAGCCTTTAATCACTAGCTATGTCTATATAGTTTAAAGAAACCTGTAATAGACAGTTTGAAACCATATTATGCAATGTTGTATAAATCAGTGCTGGACGCACTTATGAAATTTTAATCTAAAACCAATATTTGCTTAAACAGACTTCATGCTGGTATCTTTTTAAGTACTTTTCTTTGCAGCTCTTGTAATACTTAAAAGACAGGGTGAAAAATTCATTTGATTTTGAACAAAATATCATAAGAATGTACCTTTTGTACAGGGAAATAAACAGCTATATCAGAAGAATAAGTAACCGAGCAGCTCTACATAGATGAATGTAATCGGCCGATATCATTAGAAGTCAAGTTATAGTATTGTAGAGAGAGATACAATATAATTTCATGTCAAGAAATGGTTGCACAAACTGTCCATTAACTGCCTATAAGAATGCATTAACATTTTTCAGTTTAACCTGCATAACCTTGATACCAAGCCAGAAACAGTTAATTCCACTTCTCTGCCCTTATTAATAAAAAGACAAATGAACATGAACACAGAATACTCTAGTAATTTCACATACCCTGAAAAGGTTCCTTTTTCTCCATGACTGTAGAAATTCTGATCTCAGTACCTCTTATTTGTGTACCTATGATAGTTTTATCCACTTCAGGGCAGCTTCTCGTGAGCCTTCACTTAATCATGTGGAAAATTAGGAGTAATTTTTATTCGTTCTGAGGACCACAACGTTGAGTGTAATAAGGAAAATCATTGTCCTTTAGCTTTTTGCTAGGAGTACAGGTGATATCCACCCTCCTTGATGACAGCATCCAAGGCCAAAGACAGAGAAGTAAAATCATACAAGTGAAACTGTATCTGTCTTATTTACAGTAGGAATATAACTTTTTTTTTTTTTTTGGTGAGAGTATTCTCCCTTTGACCAGGGGAAGCTTGAAAGATTTTCCAGTTTCCCGTTCTTTACAATTATTTTAAGGATGGCTCCTAGTTACCTTTGCTTGCTCCTAAAGGAACTTCGCCTGGATAAAATACGCAAAAGATTAGTCTTGAAATTCAAAACCTAAACAGTTGAAAATAATCACAGTATATTGACTTGTGGCAGGTGCTTTCCCAGCACTGTTCCCACAGCAGACTCCTCCTCTTACATCATCTTGCCAGTGAAGATTTACCCTTCTTGCCCATTTATTCCTCCCCTGGGTGCTGGATTCCATGGAAATAAAAAAATAAGTCTTCATTAGCAATTCCGCAAGAGCCTTTGATCAGATGTCTCATTTAGGGGAAGAAAGGAAGAGTGGAAGGAGAAGGCCACATGGTTATTGCTCCTTGTTACTGCTGGCTGTTCTCTCCAGCCTTCCTGTTTCCGATGCTGACATGTCAAAAATCTCTAGAGATGTCAATGTTTTTAAAATGAATACACAGTTTCACTTCTCATGTGTGCCTTGATTCTTTAGAAAGGAACAAACTCCACACTTCCATCTCTATCTAATTTTTGCTGGATGCAGTGTGGATACATCCATCCTTGTCAGAAAGTCCAAATGACTGATAGTTGTTTGATCTTGTTATGCAAATATCTACTCACTTATTATAGTTGTGTGGGAATGTGCCCATGAACTTTGGTAGAGAGACCAGCTCCGACAAAAGCAGTGATTCCCTCACCCACCGTCTCAGTCTCTGTCTGGTTTGGGTCAGCAATAGCTGGCTGCCTGAAAGGGATAAGTCCAGTTTTTCTTACTTCTGAGATGAAATCTTCACTTTGATCCAAATCTTTTCTTTCTGAAAAAGGACCAGAGTGACTAAAGGAACTGGGGAAAAAACTCTGGTTTCTGCCACTGGAGGATCGCAGCAACAGACCTTACACAGCCATCCTATACAACTGTCCCCAGAGCATTTGTTTGCCAACAGTTGCTAGGAGTGGAGTGTGGAGGGCATCGAACCCCGCCTCAAGCTGCCCAGCGAGGGCTCTAGGCACTACTTTTGTCACAGAACCCATGCTGGATTGCCACTACAGCCTACGCAGTGCTAGAGAATGTCCTGGATTCTTGGAAGAGCTGGGAAAAAAGTTGTCTGACAGCCACTGTTGCCTGTTTTCTGTCTTCCAGTGCTATGGATTAAAGCAATGAAGTCCGGATTAAGGAAGGCAACTTCTGCTTCCAGAACAGTGACAAAATATTGGAAAAGAGAAACAAATTGGAATAGTCCATTATTAGCCCTCTTTTCCCCACCTCGCTATTTCCCCTCACTTTTCTGCAATGGCCATGAGCAATTCCTTCTGAAATTTCTTTGAATGGCTTACCAACCTTCTGTTTCCTGTGCATGTTGTAAAAAATCCATCCAATATTGTGTCTAGCATTGCATACAGACACTTTCCCTTCCCTATTTACCTAGTCCAATTTTACAGCAGTAAATAGTGTGATCTTATTTCTCTTCTAGTGTCTCCGATTCAAAAAGCCGTCTGCTCTTTGTTCTGGCCTGACAAGTCAGGTTTCGTATGCAGACCAACATGGCTAGAGATTTTCAGCCTGACTCTAGCTATCTAAGCATAAAAGAGGCAAGGCTCATATATTCTTACAATTCCCACACTGCTCATATGAAATACAAATTACAGGCATGACAGATTAACTTTATCCTGTTACATCAGTTGGGGATGTAGAAAATTTTTGCCACTGGCCACATGACTTGTATGTTTGACTCTTTCTCCAACTCAGCAGCTCTGTTTTTCATTTGGATAGTCTCTGCCCTGCAGAGCATGTAGTTTACTATGCCATTGTGCTCTTTAGTCACAAACATAACCAACTCAAAGTTTACTAATAACCTGCAGTGACTTTGCATTGGAGGGAGGAGCTTATCTTAGAGCATCTTAGAAATTACTGCAGACCCAGCAGCCTTTACCTTTACAGGAAGGCAGGAAGTAGGAGAGGTGCCTCAGCATCAAAACCTGTGGCTTCCCCCAGGGTTAATGCTTCTCCTGTTTGGAGTCCCCTGCAGCTTCATGCTTCACCATTTCACAGGAGACAAAGTGAGAAATGCAGACATCCTGAAGACAGCAAAATCTGTAGGGGCCTTCAAGGAGGAGAGGCACAAGAAAAAGCTTCCGAGTTGAACATGGAAGGTAAGACTGGACCTACCGGTGTAATGCAAATTCTAGGTACAACACTACAGTGCAATGGCTTTTTGCGTTTGGGTAAATGGAAATCTGAAGATATACAAATACAGA
Organism: Mohoua ochrocephala; assembly: GCA_013398855.1. Lineage (NCBI taxonomy): Eukaryota > Metazoa > Chordata > Aves > Passeriformes > Acanthizidae > Mohoua > Mohoua ochrocephala. Next base: position 169,945 of record VZTA01000403.1, on the reverse strand, counting down.
CAAGCCTACCACACATGCTAAATTAGGTAAATATTATGTGTATATACATTAGTATATATTAGTATTTAAGTATGTGAAAATAAATTGCATTATTACTATTATGTACTATGTCTCCAAAAATCCTCCTTCTTTCCTTCATTTGCTAGTATAAACACCCACATAATGTTTTTTTTCTGAGAGCTTGGATGCTATTTGGGAACAATAAAATTGTAGCTAAGAAAAATAAGAGGACCCTGGTATTGGCTTTTTAACTTCATAATATTGGAATACTACAATGTGTGAATGTTTTGCCCCGATGACTCAAGCTTTCTCAAAGCAGAACAGCTCCCCTTGTGCTGCTTTTCTCAAGTTATGCTTAAAATGACCCATAAGCAGAGTCAGACTGGATGAACATCTCTTTCTTCCACAGCCCTGTGAATTTTTAATGCCTGGCATTAAGGTGAAAATCATCATTTCTCTCTGCCTGCTGGGCGATGGGCCATCAATTAAATTCTCTTTTGTCCATATGTAAAATAGCTAATGGTTGCAGCTTCTTTCCATAATAGAGCCATTAGTGGTAATCTGCCCCTCTCTGCCAACCGATTTACTCAGATGGGTACAGATGAATTGGCAGTAATGTGCCATATAAACCTGGCTCTGTAGATGTCCTGAAAGCAGCAAAGGTCTCTCAGTTTGATAGTTTGCTGCATCGTATGGCTGTTTGATATGTAACATAATCATATACTGGTGTGGCTGTGGTTGAATGTTGTGAATGTGGTTGTGTGTTCCAAGATTTTAGTTTACACAAATCTGATTCATGATCTGACATAATGTATATATGAAATGTCTTCAATTTGGTAATGTGAATCTGATTCACATTGATTATATTCAGCGCTGGTGTATTCACAGCCCTAAATTATCTTCACTGCTTGCTAGCTTACAAATACAGCAGATAACTGTTAGGGAATTTGAAACCCTTTGTAAATATGCCCATTTGACCGTGGCACAATTAATATTTTACATTTTATTTAAAACTTTTCCTCTCTAAAGAACTCTGGCTTTTTCTTGGGAGGTGGGGAATACAGCGGGGGGGACACACTGTGTTCCATGGTAATGGTAAAGGAAGAAAGGAAAGCAGAGTAGAGACATCTTATGAACAGTGATAAATGTTTCAGTCATGCGCTTACCCACACCAGTGTGCAGTGGCTGAGTAATCAGTAAGATAAACCATCATTTTCTTTGTATTTGCTGTTTGACAAGTTTAATAAGCTAAGTAACTTATTCGGTAAAAAATGGCAATGATCCAGGGGAATGTGTTTTTATTTTTTATTTTCCCTGGGTTGAAAGCCAATAATGTATATGCAGCTGTTACGAGATTTATCATTGCTTCAACATATAGGAAGACTACAGCAATATGGAACAACTCTGAAATGGTTAGGAAAGCTGGAGAGAGGATTTGTAAGTGAAGTTGCTGAAAGAATCATAGAATCGTATCACAGAATCATAGAATGGCTTGGTTTGGAAGGGACCTTAAAGATCATCTAGTTAAAATTCCTGTGACATGGGCAGGGACACCTTCCACTAGCCCAGGTTGCTCAGAGCCCCATCCAACCTGGTACTGAAGACTTTCAGGACTGGGGCCTCCACAGCTCCTCTGGGCAACTTGTTCCAGTGCTTCACCACCCTCTCAAAAAAGTATTCCTTCCTAATATCTAATCTAATAAACCTACTCAGTCTGAAGCCATTTCCCCTTTTTCTGTCACTACATGCTCTTGTAAAAAGTTTCTGTCTATCTCCCTTCAGGTGCTGAAAGGCCACAATTAGGTGACCCTGAAGACTTCCCTTCTCCAGGCTGAACCCCAATTCTCTCAGCCCTTCCTCACAGGAGAATTGTACCATCCCTCAGCATCTTTGCACTCAATCAAACATGCCCTTCTTATGTTGAGGATTCCAGAGCTGGATGCAGTACTTTAGATGGGGTCTCACAAGAGTGGAATAGAAGGGACCTGCTGTCCTCACTTTTGGTGCAACACAGGATACAGTTGGTTTTCTGGGATTCAAATGCATGTGACTGGCTCATGTCCACCCATGCATCCTCTCAGCACCCTCGAGTCCTTCTCGACAGGGCTGGTCTTAAACTGTTCATCCCCAGCCTGTTTTGATGCCAGGGGTTGCCCCAAACAGGTGCAGCACCTTGCACTTGGTCTTGTTAAACCTCGTGAGATTCTCATTTCTCCAGCTTGCTCAAGTCCCTCTACAGGGCATCCTGTCCTTCAGTTTTGTCAGCCACACACCGAGTTTGGCAGAATCTGCAAATTTTCTGTGGGTGCACTCGATCCCTTCATGTCTGTCATTAATGAAGATATTAAATAATACTGGTCTCAGCATGGACCTCTGAGGGACACCACTTGTCACTGATGTCCATTGGGACCTGAGCCATTGACCACTATCCACTGGATGTGACCATCCAACCTGTCCCTTATTCATCTAACAGTCCACCCATCGAATCTCTCTCCTTCCAATTTAGAGAGAAAGCTGCTTGGAGGGAGGATTGTGTCAGAGGCTTTACAGAAGTCCAGAAAAATGGCATCTATAGTCCTTTGTCCACCGATGCCGTCACTTTTATAAAGGACTTTAAAAAGAGGAGATACATTTCTTGCACCGCTAAACTGTTCAATAATTAAAATATATGATCTATCAAGAGAGCACTTCTGTCCTGAAAGTAATTCACCTAAAGGCCAGTGTTTACTCCAGGATATATATGAAATATTTGAGGCTGTTTCCCTTCTCAGTAATATGAGGGAGTAATTAAAAAAAATGGGCAGAAGTGATACTGGAGAGGTGTTTCAAAAGCCATTGTCAGTAGTCCCACTCGACTCTCATTTAAGTCTAAAGCAGAATCCCAAGGAGTTGATACCAAAATGAAGTTGGACCAATACTGAATGCTCTTGAAATTTCCATAGTCCTGTATGTTTACGTGCAAGCATTTAAGTTAATGTATGCATGTATACATTTCAATTAATGTATCTGTGTCCAATAAACAGATACACACTGTCTTGCTCTCTGCTTGCTTTCCTTGTCTGGCACACTCTCTGCAGATTGTTTCCAATTTGGGTCATTTCTGTCTTCCTGCCAGTTTTCCAGTCCAGTGTGATCCAAATTAAATAATCTTCTATTGTGCCATTCCTGATGAATGTCAGATTAATCTTAGCAGAATGTGGGACTTTGCCTGACAAGATGATTACTGCAATATTTAAACAACCCTTAGGGCCTTAATTCGCTAACAATTTATAGTTCTCCCTATATGTGAGTGCTGTTTCTGCCTTCTGAATGCCCAGGTGCACCCTGCTGTGAAATGCATGGTCAGCTGGAACTCGGTGACATGCACTCACTCTCTTTTGCTGCACAACGGAGTGCTTTAGATGGGGTCCAAGAAGGGCTTTAAAGTGCTCTCCACTCCTTGCTCCCCAAACCCCTAGAAGAACTCTCATTCCAAAGAAAAAGAGAAAAATTCTGACGGCAGTCAGTGGGAACGAGGCAAGGGAGATCCTCTTTCACTAGCATTTAAATAGAGCAGCCATTATCTGCTTTGTGGTGACTGTCCCCACCAGTCACTTGGAGCAAGAGAGGTGCCCAGCCTCGGCTCACTTCTGGGGCCAGCTGTGAGTGTGGGCTCAGAAGTTGCTGGGGCCAGCCAAGGAAAATCTTCGCTGGAAAGCCCAGTCCACAGTGCAGACACCAGATGAAGTGGCCAGAATAGAATCTGAGAAGTTTAAAAGGAATTTAAGAATGAAGCCAACACTTAATGAGGCTTGGGAAGAAACTTCCCCTAAGGCCCTGTTATTGAATAGCTGCTGGCTGTAGGCTTTTTTTTTGTTCTCTTTTAGAGCAGCTGATACTGGCCACTGCTGGAGATGGAAAAGCTGACAGGGTCAGTGATGCCAGTGGCTGTCTCGAGGCTTATTCTAACAGAGTACAGACTCTTAGCAAAGGATGCAGCATGATGAGGACATATTTACAGTGCATGAGTGAAGGAAGTATCCCACTTTGCCTCTCACGTTTGTGTCCAGCCTGTGTGCAGCCTGTGCCACATTTGTGTCCCGGGATACAGGGGTCTGTTTCACTTGCACAGTGTGCCTTTAACTGTCTGATGTCTGTAGCATAAAGCAACTGGTAGTGTTTAGAGGCTCTCTGCACCAGTAGCTCCGTCTTGAGGGACCGAAATTGATGTAATTTATCATGGCAGGTGAATATGCAAGCTGTGCCTCTTGCCCCATCGCACAGTGTAGCCGGAGAAGCAATAGACAATGAGTCAGAAATAGCTCTTTTCTTTTTTTCTTTCTCCGGCTTTCTGAAACAGCAACACTGTGTGTCTGCATGGTTGGAATATCTAGGTACAGTAGCTCCTCTTAATGGAGCTGTGTACCACCGCACACCGTCAGAAGCTGTTGGGGTTTTATTACTGAACGATTCACTGTGCATCTATTTTGCCAGAAGTGGTAATGAAGACTGCATTTTGTTTTGTGACATGTTTTCCAATGGAAAAAATTCCTTTCTCTGTGTTTATACTTTGTCTTGATGTTCATGTACTGACACTTAACACTGAAGTACCCTTTCATCTGTTTTTTAATAGACATATCCCAAGCAGGACAGAGCCAATGGATGGGACGGTCATTGCCTGGATCAGTATGGTTTTTCCCTCCTCACTTACTGTTCCCTAATCATTCCGTATTACCCCAGCTTGATAGATTCATTAAAAATCGTAGCTTCAGGCCTTTTGAATACATGTGTCAGTTCTTCCAGAATTTTAGGATGAAGATTACCAGTCACCTCGACTTGAATGCAGTAAGCTCCTTGAGTTTTGGTTCCACCTCAGCTGTGTTACTTTGTGTTTCCACAGACTTGCTTCTGTTAACCTTCTTGCCTGTGCCTCCACTTTCAGCATCGTTTCACTAATCCGTGCCAGAAAGACAAGAAACATGGACGTGAGTCATACCCAGAGGGGGTATCCAAGGGATACATAATCCTACTCCCACTTTGAAGGATCCCACAGCATGAATATTGCAACTTGAGTTCAAATATGCTGCTGCTGTTATTTGTAGGAGAGGGGTTCTGCAGGACTGGGGGGAAAAGACAGCGAGTGGCATCGTTCTGTCTGGGCAGGGACCTGTTTCAACCATTTCTAGAATTTGTCCCGATTAGCCTGGCTCCTCACAGGTGCTGGCTCCACGTGGTCCCCAGGGCGGCCGGTGGGAAGTGCAGCTGCTACGCACCTCTGCAGCCCGGGCTGCTCGTGACTGGGACTAATCAGAAATGCTTCAACCATGAAAAGGTTTGTGACTTTGAGAATATTTTACATATCCCTGTTAAGAAACATCAAAATAACCATAATCCCTTTGCAAACGTTAAGTCTTAACACAATCTTTTGCTTGGCTCTGTATCTGTGGGCAGGCATACACACGCTAACAGGGCTAATGAGCAGAACAGCCAACAAAGCAAAATAAGCAAAATAAATGTAATAAAATAAAATAAAGTGAAATTAAATTAAATTAATTTAACTGAAATAAAATAAAATAGAAAATAAACGCCTCCTACTCCCAACAGGGTAGTCTTATCACAGTTGGACTGTATTTTTCTTCTGCAGAATTCAAAGTTTTATTTTAAATTCTGCACATCACAGCCATACTAAATATCCCCTTAGACAAGACACAAAGCTGCTGAGTAAGACCCCTGCAAATCAGGGATGCTTTTTCATAAGACCAACATGCATAATTTATATCTGCATACAATTAGCCTGTTTACATTTATACATCTTCTGTTTCTTTTTATGTGAAATATTCCACAGGATACTTGGTAATGCATTCAAAGTAGCCTGGGTTTTTTTGGTGTTATTTTTTTTAAAGGCTGCAGGACTAAACAATTTATAAAACCTCACACCTAATAAATACTTTATATGAATACAAAAGTGTTTTCTTGCTAGGTAGCAATGGCTTTACATTAAAAATAGTCCTGCCTTTTCCCAGTTTAGAAGTTCTCTCAAGCAGTAGTCTATAAATCCTTGACACATTTTAAAAATGTGTTTAAATTGTGGGTTTTGTGAATGCATTCAGTGTCAGAGTCATAATCATCCCTACAGAACGGATACAGCCCAACAAAGTCCTTCCATCACCCCTGATCTGAAGGGCCACTCCTTTAAGACTTCAAGATCCTTTAGGGGGTTTGGATTTGCTTCAGAAGGCATATCGAGGTTTTCTTTAATGCTTCTGTGCCTGGCCACTGGGTGGTGTCTGTTGGCCCAAATGGCATGGCAAAGCTGCATGTGCATAACAGATGATAATGAAGTGGCTTGGTGTGGTCATAGAATCATTTAGGTTGGAAAAGACCTCTAAGATCATTGACTCCAACCATTAACCTGGCACCCAAATCCACCACTGAACTATGTCCCTAAGGGACACATCTACACATTTTTTAAATACCTCCAAGGATGATGACTCCACCACTTACCCGGGCAGCCTGTTCCAAAGCTTGACAACAAAAAAATTTTTCCTAATATCAAATCTAAACCTCCCCTGGCATAACTCGAGGCCATTTCCTCTTGTCCTATCACCTGTTGCTTGGAAGAAGAGATCTGCCCCCCGCCACCCCTGGCTACAATCTCTTTTCCGCCTGTTCCAAAGCTTGACAACAAAAAAATTTTTCCTAATATCAAATCTAAACCTCCCCTGGCATAACTCGAGGCCATTTCCTCTTGTCCTATCACCTGTTGCTTGGAAGAAGAGATCTGCCCCCCGCCACCCCTGGCTACAATCTCTTTTCCGGGAGTTGTAGAGAGTGATAAAGTCTCCTCTGGGCCTCCTTTTCTCCAGGCTAAACACCCCCAGCTCCCTCAGCTGCTCCTTGTAAGACTGGTGCTCCAAACTCTTATTTGGCCCTGAATCAGAAATGCAGCAGGGTGGTGAGTGCAGTGGTGGGGCATGGCTGTGCTGCATGGCAGACGAAAAGATGGAGAGGGCTCACACTAGGGTTGTTTTCTGCAGGTTCTGGACAGCAGCTCGAGGTATGTGAGGATAATAAGCACTGTTGGGGCATGGGAAACTGCTCTGAAGAGGAAGCGGCATGGAGAAGGTCACCTCAGGGAAGGACAAGTGTCTAGTGGGGAATAAGCAGCGACAGAGACTGGGAGAGGGGCTTGAGAAAAACTAAGATTTTGAAAGAAGAGTATTTCTTGCTGAAGGGAAAGAAATCCTATTGCTCCCTGGGTAGGAAAGATCATCTGCATTCTATATAGATAATATTTAATAATGGAGACATACAAATTAAATCCCTTTGCAAACAACTCATTACTAGCTCTGTACTCACGTACTCACAATTCAGGAGGTTGCTGCTGTTGTAAAAGCACTGGCAGAAGCATAGCAGGGGTGCTTTGCGTTTGCAGGCGTGTCAGGCTCAGAGCAATGGAGTTCTGGGTTCCCACCGCCAGCCAGGCATGTACCATCCTGCAGCTTCTGCCATGCAATGATGAGTAGTGTTTTAACTACCAGCTACTGAGCTTTGGATTTGGATGGCTGGGCACAGACTGGCACTTCCTCCTTCAGCACACCCTGGCACTTTTCCTGGAGCATTCGTTCTTTGGAGCAGGTTTCCTATTCGTATTCCACCCCCTGCCTACCCCCTGGGTTTTTTTTTCCCCACTGTCCCCTGAGAACACGGGAGCTATTTTCTGTCCATGAGTCAATGGTGAGAATGGTGAAGATTTTGGTACAGGATGATCCAACAGGAGAGGAATTACTGTTATTACTTTGCACTCAGCACCAACTCTCCAAAGAGCTGTTATTGTAACATAAAACACAGCTGGAACATAAACTATTGATCCTTATGAGGTTTTTTTCTTCAATCAATATTTCTTTATAGGGAAACTTCACTTAGGATGCAATAAAGAGGTACATCATAACTGCTATGTGCCACAGGATACAAGGGTTCATTTTAAATGCTCTGAGTCCTGCTGGTATTGAAAGGGGACCGCAGTACCACAGCAGGCCAGAAGATGATACATTTGGAGACTGGGCTCTGCAGTCTATGATGCTGTAGGTGAGAGTCAGGACCTCTTAGACAGCTCCCCAGTGCAGAACCCTTGAATCTGCCAGCAGCTGCAGCTCTTGACCCGTCCTATGCCTTAGACCCCAGGAAATTATTTCTCTGTTATATTTTTACTCAGTGGCTTTGAGACTCACAACTGCTGGCTGAGGAACAGGATGACTAAATACTGACCAGGACAAGTCCAAATTCCCTAGATTCTTGTAAAGCCTGTAGGATTGGAAATGGGCAGGGAATAAACATCCAAAAAAATCACTTACACAGAAACAAGTCGCCTGGCATAACAAGACAATTAAAACATCCATACCAGCAGTGCATTTTTATAAATGAGTTCTGTCAGGAGCTGAGGAAGAGCTCAGAGTCACCCCACAAGGCAATAAGGGAAGAGTGTCAGATAGCAATTAGTGTTCACACAACCAGGCAGATGGGTCGTCCTTTGCAGCTCAGATGTGGAAGGGGCTTTTGCGGTTTTTCTGAGACTGCAAAGCACTGAACAGCTTTTGTTATAACAGAACTTGTCTGTCAGATACTGAAATAGACCAAGATAAGTTCATATGCTCACAATTCTATGTTTGATGCTAAATAGAGGATTACTGTTCAAATAAATGGAGGAAAATGCAAAAGAAAAAAAATCCCAGGACAAGTTCCCAGGCAGAGAGGCCCTGCATAGAGATTTTTTCATGTTAGAAGGCTGGGCAATCACCAACCGTATGAAGTTTAACAAGGACATGGGCCAGATTCTGCGCCTGGGACAGGGAAGACCCTGGTTGCGTGTACAGACTGGGGAATGAGGGGCTGGAGAGCAGTGCCATGGAAAGGGACCTGGGGGTCCTGGTCAATGGCAACTTGAACACGAACCAGCAGTGCCCTGGCAGCCAGGAAGGACAAGCATGTCCTGGGGGGCATCAGGCACAGCATCGCCAGCCGGGCAAGGGAGGGGATTGTCCCGCTCTGCTCTGCACTGGGGTGGCCTCGCTTTGGATATTGTGTGCAGTTTTGGGTGCCACAATATAAGAAAGATATAAAGCTATTAGACTGTGTCCAGAGGAGGGTGACCAAGATGGTGAAAGGTCTAGAAAGGAAGCCATAGAGCCCGCTGAGGTCGTTTGCCTTGTTCAGCCTGGAGAAGAGGAGATTGAGGGGAGATCTCGTTGCAGTTACAACTTCCTCGTGAGGGGAAACGAAGGAGCAGGAACTGATCTCTCCAGTGACCAGTGACAGGACCTGAGGGAATGGCCCGAAGCTGTGTCAGGGGAGGTTTAGGTTGGATATTAGGAAGAAGTTCTTCTCCCAGAAGGTGGTTGGGCGCTAAAACAGGCTCCCCAGAGAAATGGCCATGACACCAAGCCTGCCAGAGCCCAAGACACCTTTTGGTAAGTGCTCTCAGGCACATAGTGTGGTTCTTGGGGTTGTTCTGCATAGAGTCAGGAGGTGGCCTTGAAGGTCGCTTCCAAATGAGGATATTCTCTGAATTTAAGTTAAACTTTGGTCTGATTGTATAGCTTGCCATTATTTTGCAACCCTTCCCTTTATTGTTTCACTTTTATTTTTAGGAGAATGTTCCTATCCCTTGCCATTAACCTCTGCTGTTCATTGTGAAGTTAGTAACAACCAATTCATGTTGCTGAAACTGACCTGAAGTTTGGTTCCTTGGCACTGTCCAAAGACCCAAAGATCCTGGTCAGTATGTGAGTATCATTATTCTGCCATTTATCGTTTTCTGCAAGCCAGTGACCAACAGGCCACAAGACAGGCAGTCCTGTGCCAAGTAGCCCAGAGATTTAGTTAAATCTCAACAACATACACAAACATATGGGTACAGAGAGGATTAGAGAGGTCAAAGCTGGAAAGAGGATCTGATAGTTAAAGATCACGTCATTTTTTTTAAGATTAATAGAGATGCCCTGTGAAGCAGGAAGGGTTATGTACAGGACTAAATCTCTCTGTATTGACTCATTTCCGGTTACCATTGGAGGGTAGGGCTGTGGTAACCTTTGCTTCTTCTGATTTTCCCCTCCATTTGTTTCCCAATGTGTGGAAGAAGAAAAGATACCACCTGTGCTCTCTCTTTCCCCCTGACCCCATCCCCACTTCAGCCCTAGAGTGCTGAGAAAGTAGATCCCTTTGTGGATGAGGATGGGGATCCTCACAGACTGACTTAAGATCACTTGAAAACAGACTGAGAAGAATCACACATCTCACTCCGTTTTGGCAGAGAAGCAAATTATCAGATGTCCTGTTACAAAAGCTATAAGGAAACTGATAAAGAGCCTTGTGAATTTTTGAGCAGACTCTTGTGAGTTAAGGGTTTGCTGGCCTTCAAGTAGCAGGGTTTGTCCACCGCGTTTTCATCTGCTTTCTCTCTAGCTGTTCTTGCCCTAGTTAGACGGGCTGTGAGAAAAACAATTGAGCCGAGCAGAAATGGTGGTTGACTTTGTAGATCAGAAGGACGTCAATACTAACATATTTTTAACTCACCAAACTATGCAGCGGAACTGCTGGTGATTTCAGAGAGGTGGGAGCATGAGGCACATGCTGTGGCACTCGCACATATGCACATGTGTGTACAACACTTATACACACGTATAGAGCACACACACACACACACACATTCACAGAAAAAAAATCACCACAGTGATATCCAATGAGATAGTGGTATTTTTTCAGACAATTCCAGATAAAAGGATTTCTTTTTTGATCTACTATGTTGACTGTGAACAGAAAACAAGATGGAAGCGTAGGCAGAGGTATGAGGTGGGCAGAAAGTGTGAGAGAGTTCAGCACGGTATCGCTTAGTGCAAAAATGCCTTGGCAGAGCACATAGGTGTAAAAATATGAAGATAGAAAGAGAGGGAATTCAATTTCTTCCATTTTGAGCCTTTATTTTACTAAAGAGGTGAAAAGTTCTTAAAACATCAAAGAGAAAGCTTTATGGATTGTTTGAGCTGTGAAAAACTCTGTTTGGTTCACACAAGCATTGATGATTTTCTCACTTTCTATTGATATGTTATGCATGGAGTTATCACACCAGTGATATTTCACAGTGTTTCTTAGACCCCTGAAGGGTCATGGGATCAGTTGCCAGCAAAGTTCTGCTACAAATGCCGATCAGACCTACAGCATTCAGTGCTAGATAAGGTATGCCTGAGCATTTTTCACTTTGAAGTTCACTGAAAAGTTTAGGAACTCACCAAGCTATTTGTTATTGAGCACACTAAAACAGGACAAAGGAATCTTGTTAAAAATGAAGATGCTCCTCACATCTATTCAGCATGTTATGGGGCACCAGGTGAAAGTATTAGGAAAAGATAGGTCTACTGAGTAATTTGAGAATAAGGGATTTGTTACACTGTCAAAGGATAAAGATCTCCTGGTCTCTTTGAACAAATCCATTCCTCATACCTTAATACTCAACAAAGAAAAGTAAGATATTTTCACAAAGAAAACTGGAAATCATAGAATCACTTAGGTTGGAAAAGATCTCTAAGATCACTGAGCCTACAATTTACTGAGCTACATGAATGGAAGTCATCAGTACGTGGGTAAAGTACTGGATTATTCACGTAAGAGCAAAAAGAAAGATTCTAAGTAAACACATCTATAACCTGGAATTAAAAAAATCAGCATAAAAGAATGGTCAGTGAGTGAAAAATAGTCAAATTAGGTTTTGTTTCCAGCCCTAATAAATGACTCCGACAATTCGATAAAGATGCTGCAAACATGACTTGCTGGCCATGGTGGATAAGCTGAGGCCCATTCTCCTGATTTATTTTCTCAGTCGCTTTCTAGGTTTACATCTGCTGCCCCCTCTGTGCATGCCTCCTGGGGTGGTGGGGAGCCACCACCAGAAAGAGTTATTGACTTCTCGGCCACCAGAGATCAAAGAGTCTACTGGCACTGTGGTGTATGATACCTCTCAAGTGACTACTCAAATTTAGGACTTAGTTTTGTCAATGCCTCAAGGTGTCTATTTTACAGACAGATGGGGTATAAAGGTCATGATTTTTAGTAATCTTGGACAATGCTCTCTTTGTTTTCGGGTTATGTGAAAGCTGGATGGGAAGATGATCTGAAATAAGCTGAAACACCCCTATGATAACAGCAGTGAGAAAGTTAATTTAGTGATGCACTGAGCAACTTCACGTTCTGCCAGGTAATGACAAAGAGGACGACAAACAAGTCATTTTGCTTTTATAACTTTACTAGTCTTAATTATAACCAATAACAAACCTAGTTGGAAAAACCTTTTGTTGGTATATTTTGTATGCAACTTTGTTTTAATCTATGTTCTTAACTCTTCAGATACTCTTCTATTGACTGATCTCATTGCCGGCATTTGGTGATGGTTATCAGTGTACGTGAGGGTTAGGTAGGGTTTTCTGAAACATTTAAGAGATGCCTGGGTACTTCGAAATATGCATATGATGCAATATAAATCAATACAGAAATGAAAAATAGGGTGACTGGGCATGTAAAAAACATGAAAGGCAGTGTTTAGACAGAATAGATCGTGAAAACCATGATTTTGTATTGAAACATCTTTCTGAAGAAAACTGGAATTTAGAGGGCTAAACTGCTGCTGTTTTGGTAAATAAGGATCTGGGCTTTTTATTAACTGCTTTAGTCCAAGACAATTTTAATTAGTTCTAAATAATAGTGTAATTTTAAAACAAAAATTCCTGAGTAAGGTGAAAAAACCTTTTTCTTAGGATAAGATCACCACTATCTCCATTTATATTTTGTCCACAGGATCTGCTTATTATCGACCTCTTCCCTTATCTGGCTCAAACCCCAGCTTGTAGCCTTCAGTGGTGGCTGTGCACCCTCTCTGCGCCTCGGTGGTCACCTTGCACATCGTGAGCAAAGCACCTGCTGCTTTTGCAAATGGCCAATTGTTTGAGTCATTAACCATTAACATTTCAGTCTCTCCCACACGGGGAAGCAGCTGTCCCCCTGCAGTCCGTGGAGTCAAGAGGGAGTGCAGAGATCCCCCTACAGTCGAAGGAGAGTCAGGCTGGAGCAGGTGGATGGCTGAGAAGAGGCTGTGAGAGGCCTGGGCTGCAGCAGGGTCCTGGCAGGTACCTGTAGACCGGTGGAGAGAGGAGTGCACTCTGGAGCAGGGTTCCTTGTAGGACTTGTGACCATGTGGGGGACCCAGGCTGGAGCAGGCTGTGCCTGCAGGACCGCATCCCACGGAGGAGTGACCCAGATTGCCCCAGTTTGTGGAGAGCTGTTGCTCCTGGGATGGACTCACACTGAGAAGTTCATGTCTCCCGTGGGAGGGATGCCATGCTGGAGCAGGGGAAGGACTCTTCTCCCTGAGCAGTGGCAGGAACAACCTGCGCTGAACTGACTGTAACTCCCATTCCCTGTCTCTCTGCACTGCTGAGGGGGAGGAGGTAGAGCTGGAAAGAAGAGAGGGCTGGAAAGGTGTTTTTAAGATTTACTTTAGTTCTCATTATTCTGCTCTTAATTTGTTGGTATTAAATTCAATTAATATCCCCAAGTTCAGTCTGTTTTGCCTGTGGTAGTAATCACTGGGTGATCTCTCCCTGTTGTTATCTCAACTCATGAGACTTTTGCTACATTTTCTCTCCCCTGTCCAGTGGAGGGGAGGTATAGCAAGGCTTTTGGTGGGTGACTGGCATCCAGCCAGGGTCAACCCACCACAGTGACAGTATGGATAGAATTAGTGAACAGACACTATGCACAGTTTACTGCTGGTTGTGTTTGTTTGTTTGCTTGGTTGGTTGGTTTTTTTCTCACTTATCAATGATTATAGGTTTGTCTGATTTTTTATCTGTCAATAAGTATGGGTTTTTCTGTTCTAGTCTGGCAGAATTAATTCCGTGTGACAGGTTAAGCTGATGTACATAAGCTTGTGTAGATGAGTGCAGGGGTTTTTCAAACAGCCTTCAATTACTCAGGGCATTGAATTTACAGACCTTGATTCTCAAATAAAATGCTTGAGAAGGAATCGCGTGTATTTTGAATTCGTGGAAGACATATCAAGGTTCCCATTTAAACTGTACATCAAAACAAGGATATGAATTCAGTGAGTGTGATCTTCAGCTGAGACATGAGTTTACAAACTGGTTAATTATGTATCTTAAATACATAATTATATCAAGGGAAAAGTCTGCTTGTATGTCAAATAACTGGGTATTCTATTGCCACAACTAAAGGAATTTTCCAACTGCTTGGGAAAGGTATTTTTTCCTCCTTTTCATTTTAGAGATCAAATAGAGCATACCCTCCATTTGCTTGTCAGAATTAGAAAGCTAAGTTAAGAAGATGTTTAGAGAGAGGGGCTTTTTGCTACCTTGCTGATAAAATAATATTTTTCTCCCTGTAACCACAATGTTTTCAACATTGTAATGCTAGGCAGGAAGGACAAGATTACTAGCTATCATCTCTGATTTCACTGTTTCCTGTTTCATGTCTTATATGGCCTAAAATTTCTGTAGATAAATGCAGTTCCCAAGTTAAACGCAGATGTGGTGCAGTGTAATTCTGGCAGGTGCTATTGTGTTGGTGCTATAAGAGGTGTTACCTGATCTTGCTTGTCTTTAAAGCTGAGCAGACGAGGGCTGCTGAGCTGATTCTGCTTTCCCTCGAACATGCACAGCGATGTAAGAAAGAAATCTTCACCAGCAGGTACTTTTCAGAGGTGAACCAGGTCCACAGTGAAGAGCTTGTTTACCAGTCCTTCCTGCACTCTCACAAATACCTGCCCGCCGTTCCTTAGGAATTATGCTTTCCTTTGCAATTTTTGAATGTGCTTTGCAGCAGTTTGTGGAGATTCTGATACAAAAGGATAAAGGTTAAGGGTGTTCTAAGTGATATCACACAGAAAATAGGTAGGGGGAGAGAAATTGGCAATATAATGCAGAGATTAAGAAAGAGAGTGTGTTGCAAGAAAGGATGTAAAGATGCATGCAAATAGGAGAATTAAACAGGAAAAAATAAGATAGTAGGCCGTGATTGAAAATGGTTAACATGAAAACACAAGGCAGGCAAAAAGGAGCTAAGACAATACTTATTGAAATTTCATTCATCAGAAGAACAAGAGAAACAAGAACCTAATTTTCATGAGCATCCTAAAGTTCAGCAGGCATAAAATCATACAGTTAAATTACAGAATACCAACACTCTAAATCATGCATACATACATACAAACAAGATGTTTAAAAAAATAAATGTAATCTTATTTTAAACAGCTTATGCTTCCCCCCAGAACCAATTTAGCCATTTTGTCTGTAATACCCTGGCATGGTTCCTGTAAAAATGGGAGCAATTTGAGATTCAGCAAGTTGGTTAGCAATTTAACTGAAAAAAAAAATCAACCTGGTATAGTCAAATAATGTTAAAAGGTTTTACTTAAGCTCAAAAATCACAGAATTCAGGCATGACTAAAGTGGTGCTACTTAACCCCCTCCACTCTGTTGAAGGATTACAGCAGCTATTCATTGTTTGAAATCTCTTTTAACACTTAAATCCAGCAGATTAAAGATAGGATTTTGGGAACTGAGAACTAGGTGAGGAGATTGTGTGAAGAATAATGATAAAAGGAGCCATTGTCATCAAATTAGTTTAATTTGATAGTTATATTTATAGTTGTGGGGGATAATGCGTAGGAGCTGGAAATATTTTTAAATCCTGTTTCATTTCTTGTCTGCAATTTTTCTTTTCAAGGGTTATGTCTGTTGTGCCTGTACGAAAGTTGCTCAGAAACTGGAGATAGTACTCAAGTTTAATAACATCTTTTTTGCTTTTACTTCTTCGGTATTGCCAACGTGATTCTTGTGGTTATCAGAACACATTGATTTGTAAGAAATCAGATACTTGGCTAATAAAACATACTATAAAGTCTGGAAACATTAATAAAAAAGATTACGAAACGACTGCTTGCAATAGAAAATAAACAAAGTCTACATTCTTCTTATCCTCTATCATAGACAAAAGTGTTTAAGGTGTTTTGACAATTGTGTTGTTTTGATTTAATCACTATATTCCTTACAAAAATATTAATATCTACCATAAAATTTCTATCACATTTAGGCATATCTATTTCATTTACATAAGATGAATAGAAAATGTAACGGCTTTGTGGTAACAACTGTTACAGAACTTTGGCACAAAGTTAAGCTTTGTTTCTCAAAATGGGTGGTGGTGAACTTGAACACCGATAGATTCAGTGGGATTTGATAGAGATTAATGATGCATTTGAACTTCAGGAGGTATGTGTTTTGTTGAACTGTGGGATGGGGTATTGCTCTATTGCTTTTTCAGATGAATGCTCTTTCTGAAACTGTTGTCTCAAGTAGGCACAGGATCAGCTTTTTGAACAGCTGTTTCATAATTCTGCACCCATTAAGCCATCTCATAACAAGTGATTTTTTAAGTTTCTAATTTTGCTTTATAACAAATCTGATCCTGGGAAAATCGGGAGGACAAGTAGGGATATAGAAATCTGTTAGTCTATTGACAGAAGAGTTACATTACTTAGTTTTTTGCTGTTAATGTTTTTGTTGGTTACAATGCATACTGATTGTCACAAATTCAAACAGTGCAGAGAAATTAAAATAAACGCACTTTCTATATCTAACTGAAATGTTCTTCTTAGACTAAAATTTTTCTATTCAAGGCTTTTTTCCTCCGAACTACATTGCCTTGGTAGCTTGAAAAGTCCATATTGGCATTACCAAAACGCCTTCAGAGGTTTCATGTTCCCTGGCTCTGCCATGGTAAGAAAACGTACATGAGACCTCACCTTTGAAGGATTCATAAACCCAAGCTCAAGAACCATAAGCAAAATCAATTAGTCCCAGATACCTTGCGATGACATGAAAGTCATTCCACTCACTACATTGGTCCACCCATCCATCTGTCCATCCACCCATCTGTCCATCCAGAAGTACTGCTGAATTCTGAGTATTCCCAAAGCCTCTGATTTAAGCTATTAGAAAATTTGGTTTTGAGATCAAAAGACAATAGGCCAGTTGCACAAATGATGATAAGACATTTCCCACCTTGGTGTACAGGTGAAGGCAGGTTGGCTGCAGGATTTCAAATGCTGTAAGACCAGAGCTGCTGTGGCTGGAGGATAAAAAAGTAACGGCACAGCAGTGAAGCAACCCCGTGGAGGTTATACTGTCCTGTATATTTTTGCTGAAGGGAAGGATTATTTGTAACAGGAACCAATTACTCATTTTTGCTATGCTGTGCCATTTTCTTATCTGTTTATGGTACTAATTGTGAATGTAATTTAAGACTAAATATATGAACTCTTACAGCCTTAAATGTTATGCCTTCAGAGTAACACATCAATTAAAATATTGTGATTAAAATATTCTGGGAATGTATTTTTCTCTTGGAATTTTTTTTGTAATATTAAGATGAATCCCACTGTGGCTTATGTCAGTCTTGTCAAATTCTATGATGTCAGCCATCAAAAAGATAAATGGAACAAAGGGTGGAAACAAAGAGGTAGGTTACTGAGCAGGAGACAGATCAGGATGTATATATAGCAAGGGATAGAGACGATGACATAAAAGGATGAACAGAGAACTGACAGTACAGTTCTGTACCGGAGCAGAGGTGGAGAAAAAAAGTGATGTTACAATGAAAAGGGAAGATAGCTCTGTACAAGAGTGAAAATCTCCATTAAGTCACCTCCAGTAAACAGTCTAAAAATACAGTAACAACCTTAACCTGCTTAAAAATAGTTTGAAGGTATCTAAGTGCAATTTTGTTTGACCATTATTTGTTGTTCCCTTCCTATCAGAAATCCCAGGGACAGGTTTCCCTGACCCATACTCAAAGGTTATGTCAGGAAGGCATTAATGCAGTGTTGGTGTTTACACCATCCTTGTTTCTAACATTGCAGTGGCATTGTTCATGATAGTGCTATTTAGTGCTTTTTCCCTTACAAAAAAATATGTCTCCCATCTGTAATTATGTCTTTTCCCATCTAGTTTGTCTTTCTGGATCTGCTGATCATGGACAACACTGTTAGTAAATCCAAAAGGAAGGATAATATAAAACACAATCTTTAGTTTGTTTTAAAACATGGCATGGCAGTGCACGTGAGTTTTGCATGCCTGTGGAGAACTGAGGTTTGTCGTACTACAGCAGATGACTTGTTCCACCAAATGGACATGAGGTGCCTGTCACCCTGGTGCCCGAGCCCTTGTGAAAACCAGATTGCCTACGGTGAACTGTTTTTACTGGTGCTTTCAAATATTTCAATTGCTTTGTTTGCATGTTAAAAGACAGAATATTTCATGGATTGTCTTTTCCTTTCTTTGCTGACTGAGAAGCATCTCACTGGGTACTGCAGTTGGTTATATGGAAACACACTCTTAAGGAAGAACATACTATTTTATTTTATGTCTCTGTCACCAAATGTAGTTTAACAGTGAGAAAGAGGAAAAGCCAACTGGCAATTTGCCACCATCTTGATGGCAACAGCATGTATTATTTTGGTCCTCAGGAATCAATTTGGGAACCACCCTCTAGGAGTGAGCACTATAAAGAGAAATGTGTTGTCTGTGGCTGCTCTTGAACATGAAGCTCCATGAGGAATTTAGATTTTTATTTCAGAAGCAAAGCTGGTGGCAGAACTCTAGTGAATACCAATTCCTGCTCTCCCATAGCTGAATGCTCTCCACAGAAATCTCTAATCTCAGACATTTTGTAGCACCGCCTGTCAGCTGTCCTGGATCTTGAACTTACAGTATGTAAACTTTTTCCATAAAGGTTTTTAAAACATAACCCATAAATTTCAGTGTTTGCTTTAGAAAGGCAAGTGTGAATTGATATGCATGTGATGACAGTAAAACAAGCTCTTTGCCCAGCAGAAGACTGAGGCATTTTTTTTGCTCACTGAGCAACTAGCAATATCCACCCCAGAAAGGCTGTTGGACGAGATTGTCAGAACAAAAGTCTCCTTCGTGGAGCAGTGCAAGGAATCCACTACAAAGGAAGGTGGAAAAAAGAAATATGCTGGAAAGCAGCACAGAAACAATTCCCAGGATGTGGCAAGGGTGTTGAAGAAAAACCAAGATGGGAAGATAAGTGAAAACAGGAATACAGTTGCAGCTCTTTATCTGAGATTAATTTCTGCCTCCCACATGGGAATAAATATTATTTTCATACTTAATGGAACTTCAAAATTCCTTTAAGATTCCTTTTTCAGTTGAGGGCTAATTTCAATTAACCTCATGTTTTTTAACTCTCACATGAATTTCCCCCTGATAGCTGGCATCTAGATAGTGAAAGAATTGATGCCATTTACAAATCCTTTGGGGAGAGGCTTCAGTAATTTATGCTGCATTGATGTCAACTGTGTACAAAGCAACATTTGTAGGTTAAGGGGGTCAATAAATGACCCCAGGTTAATGATAAACATATATTTTTACTAAGAGGTCATAAAGCCCCCCAGAGGAGCTAGCAGATATATAAGGTGTCTGATCATTCTGTCTTAGCAACTCTCAAAACATTGAATGGTGTCATCTTTTCACCAGAAATTTGACTGTCTTGAAGAGAAAAATCAAAAGAGTCCACAGATAAAAACACAGCTTAGAAGATTGTAACATCAACTGACAAAATCCAAGAGATGAAGATGTGACCCAGCACACAGCCTGTGTTTTTCTTTGCAATAGCACAAGGCAAATGCAAAGTTCCACTCCTACCACTGAACTTCCTGGCTTTTGTAATTTTTGTCATGATGTTAACATTGATAAGCATTCATCAGTGCCAAAGGGGTGTGTGAAAATGATTGCATAAATACAGTATTACTATGCATATAATTAATAAGAGAAAACACGCGCAAGCTACTGCTGCACTTGACTTGTTTGACTTTCATCAGTTGAGCAAGAATCTGTTCTTAGTTTCAAGTGTTAATATGAAGGGGGGATGAGGGAAATGTGCTAATTCTTGGAACCAATGCCCTTCTGAACAGTCACAAGGTGGAATTTTCTAGGATACTTGAAATTTCAGTCCACTAGTATGATTATAGCATGTTGCAATGCAAAGTGGAATTTCCTAGTTAAGAATGTATCCCAGGTTCCTAAGCCCCAGGCCAGTGGAAGCCGAGTGTACTGTGAAGGTGAAAGTGTTCCGTCTCCAAAGCGAGAGAGCCATCCACATCAATTTGCAGCAGGCTAAGTGGCATCAGCTATGGGAGGCTGATGCCTCCCATACAAAGCCTTGCTTAGAGAGCTGTGCTGCAGAAGTTGCACGGCACCGACTGAAGGAATCTGCATAAGCAAATTAGAGACTTCGAGCTGAAATGCTCCAACAGCACTAAGTCTATAGAAGCACAGTGCTGCAGGGAGGAAGATGATGCAGGAGAAGAAATGTCTCCTATATAGCAATAAGCAATGTCAACTGTATGAAGGAAGGGACTTGATTGGCTTATATTCTGTAGCAGCTGGGATTTACATCAGACCATACTTTAGGGAAATCTGTGAAGTAAGCTTTACTTGTGGTATTGCAAAAACTTTGAGATTTTACATTTGCAAGTACATGTACAAATTTATATATATATATATCTGTAGCCTACGTGAATCTGCATCTCACTCCTCCTGAGATTCACAGAGGAGTGAGCACCAAATCTAAAAAAATAAAAGTGAAAAAAAACCCCAAAAACCCTCACTCAAAGCAGCCAGAATTCTCCTAGTACCACCACTAAGTACAATGTCACTGATTAGGTGCATTGATTCAGTGCAAGTTAAAAAGAGGCCCAGGCCGCTTCTTAAATTTTATGGCCTCTGATGACTCTCTAAAAGCACACAACCTATGAATTTTGTTATTATAGTAACATCTGAAAGCAGCCAAGTTTTCTGATTTCAGGTTTCACTTTGCTCTTCTGAGATGAGCAATGCTTCTGAGTTAAAATTTGCTGGTAGGAGATAATTAGGTAACATTTATGGAAAAGTGCTTCAAATGGTGATAACACTGTACTTTCAAGAGAACTATAGAACCTTCAAATAACAGTTGTTTGTATTAATCTCTTCTTATTTTCTTTCAAAATATGATTGATTGTAGAGACAAAATCTGAAAGCAGAATTTGCAACCTGGTACTCCTGTAAGGTATTGAATGTAAGGTGTCAATATAAGTTTCTTTGAAAAGGTATACAGAAGTGAAATCTGTATGGAATCAAAAAGGGAGCTGTTGATAATATTATTATTTATACACAGACCCAGATCCAGAGAAGCCTGTATGCGGGAGAAAATACTATCCAGCCAGAGACCTAGAACCAAGTTATATTGCCAACTTTATACGTGAATCTGAACTTCTGGGAAAAGTTTCTTTCAGTTTTAAGGAGTTTTAAATTTCAGCTCCAAATTTAACTGCTTCAATTTCTAAATGATTCAGATATTTGTTGTATACTTATAACAGATTCAGGAACTGCATTGCAGCAGCAGGTGTTGAAAACCAAGTTTTTTTCCTTATAATGAGAACAAATAGTAATAGAGATCCTTAAAAATGCAAAATTAATCTGTGTATCCAAACACAGAGCCCAGGGCACCTTTAACTCACAGGTAGCTTTCAACAAATACATACTTTTTTTCAGCTGTAGAACTGAAATGGCATGTACATATTTGAAAGGTAAATTTCTTGTTAGAGGAAGAAAAAAAAGCGGCAGAAACTGACAAGAGAGCTTGATTGATGCCCTCTATCCTCATTAGTGTCCTCAATTTCTTCTTTAGGAAGGAGACCCTCTGAGATGCTGAACACCTAAAGATCTGCAGGGTTCTTAACTTTAGGTTCCAACACTTGAATAATTTTTGTTTTAAAGTTCAAGTTTTCAGGCTATAAATTTCAAGAACTTTTATTGAATTAGAAGCTAGGTATCATGCATGAACATCTTACCAACAGTTTCAATAAGACAGTATATATCATCACTTGGAAATACATGTTGAGACTGTGTGTGTTTTTCTCCTCCTTTGTGAATGCCAAGCTCAGCACACACTATTGGGTGCCAAGGGCTGTGCTGTTCCCTTTTTAACAATTTGCTCTCATCACTTCCTTCTGACTTGGTAGCTCTCTGAGGAAGAGGAAATAAGAGGTTTGGTGGAAGCTACAAGTATTTCCAAGGCATGATTTTCTGCATGACAAGTCTGGCATCTCACATTATTAGCTTTAATTGTGCTATTTTGTCCAATAGGTCAGGATTTGAAAGAGACTAAAAAAGAGAAAGTAATGAATACTAATCAAATGATTTGTCTTGATTTTGATCAATTCCTGAGCAATCTTCAGGCACAACATGTGAAAGGGCTTGTTGCTGTGACACATATGCTTCTACCATAATTGATTGCATGCCTTGTGCTGGCATGGCTGGACAGTTAAACAGAACTCAGCAAGACGTAGAGAGGGACAAAACCAGTGCCGAGATACTGTTCAGAGATCCATGTAAGTGTTTTTCTTGTCTTCTGAGCTTTAATTATCTCTTTGAGTTGCATGCCATCCTTTAAAAAGAAAGAAACAACAGAGGAAAAAAAATAGTGGTGGTCCCATGAAGTTTGCACTGTAAACCATGAACAAATGCGTGACCTATTCCCAGTGGCTGAAGGAGACCCTGGAAATGAGTTGGGAAGGCAAAGACAATAAGAATAATGATAAAAAAATGAAGTAATATTTTAAAATTATCGTTGCCAGCCACTTTGAAAGCTGGAACAAACCTGAGGCAAGACACGAATTCAGAGAAGGTGGTATTAGGGCAAGCCAACACTTGTTCCTGATGACGTGCGCCAGAGTTAGAGGGTAACAGTAGTTTCACCCAAAACCCTTCTTCCGCTTTGTCACTCAAGTGTTGTTAATGGAGCAAAAATGATGTAGAAGTCAGGACCAACTCAATCCCCCAGGCAGTGCTGACATGATGGTTTGGCATGGTTTTACATCCCTTGTCTGCACTTCAAATAAACATCAGACTTCTTTAGTGTTCATTTTACCTTTTCTGAAGTTTTACATGAATATGTCTAACTGCTATGGTATGAAATACTTCTATGTCCAGCAACACATGAAAAGCTTTGATCAAATGCCTCTCTGATCATACAAAGACCTCTCCTTTTTATTCCATATTTTCAGGGAATTGAAAGGCTGCTATGATAGTAGAACAGTCTGTTCCAATATGGAAGAGTGGATGCTTTATATAGCAATTTTGGGTTGTAGAGCACAGTATTATGATTTTCCTCTGGGAGAATTTCCCAGTGTTGATATGGAACTAGAGTCACAAGCTTTGTGATTCACAAACTATACCCAGAGTCTTCTACAAAAATAGCTTAATTAGGAGGGCTGCCTGACAGATATGCTAGACAATAGTATCGCTACTGGAGCTAGCCAGGAATTTTGTGACAAAATGGCTTTTCATCATAGCAGAATGATTCATCAGGCCTAAAACTTTCAGTGGAAACTTTCTCTTTCATCCTACCTTTTGGAGAAAGGTTTTGCAGGCTCAGGATAGAAGTAACAACAAAAGCTACAAAGCTGCTCAACACTGCTATGACAAGGGAGTTTATCAAAACACCTGGCCTGCTTCAGACTGGAGACTCAGATCCTGACCTTCCAAATGTCCCTCATGTATCTTGAATTTTCCCTGGAGGGGACTCTTTCTACTTCAGGGGAGCTGCTTTTTTCTGTGCAATTAAAATAGTGAGAAGCAGGGACCTGAGCCGCCTTCTTCCATGCTCCTGGTGACTTTTCCTCCACTGTCTTACAGAGTGGTTTCACCCTGTGCTGGCACGCTGGCTGCTGAGCTGCCTGAAAAGGAGCAACTCCAGTCAGGAGGCTGAGCAATGAGGACTCAGGCATTCATCTGCATTAATTGGGAACAGCAGAGTGAGGAGCTCCCACATCCAGGTGAGCCCAGTGACTTCGTTCCCATCTTCTTTCCCTCTCCAGCTGAAGAGATGGAGGGAGAAATTTCCCACTAATTATTCCTCATCAAGTCTCTATTTTTCAGCATCTGGTTAACAAGCAGCTCTTTGCTCTCGAGCTCCACCATAACAAATATTCTCTGAGAAAGCTGAGTATTCTGCTTTACCATGCTTGTGAGAGAATGCTTCAGGTGACAAACCTGTTGCTGCCTGTGCCAGAAAGGAAATATTTCTTTCTGAAAGCTGCTTTAGTCCCTTGGATTAGGATGCCCTGAGAGGAAGAAATATGCATGTGAGTCCTCTTAGGACAGCCGAGTTCTGTTGTCAGAATCAACATTAGGAAGCTCAGGCAAAGCAATTCTAGATTAGGGGCACTTTTTTAAATTTAAACATTGCCTGCACTGTTCCTTGTAGCTTCCTTTTCAAAACAAACCTTCAGTTTTTCATTTCTTCTGTTAGCTCCTGAAAAACTATTTTATCTCTTAATGTACTGATATCACTTCTCTCTCTGGAAAATCTTTTCCCCTTTGTCCAGACTGCTGCTGCTTCTTTCCGCTCTATAAGGGTCCCATGAATATGGCAAAAATAAAGGTTTTTAAAAGTCTTTTCAAACACAGTTGAATTTTGTGGATAGTGTTAAGCCTAATATATATTCAAATGAACATTGCTGCCCTTGCAGTCTCAGCTCTCCTCCAGTCTGACGGGAGAACTGAACTGTGACACAAAATTTCTCGATCACAACAATTTGGGGGTAAGGAGATGGAAAGCATGTCTAATACTGAACTTTGTCTTTCTTTAAGGTCAGATAGATTTGCCTTCATCCATGTCTGACTAGACATTGTATCGTGAGCAGGAAGCTTTTGCCACTTCTTGTTTTATAATTTTTCCCCATGATTGGACCACATAACACAACAGGCAAATATATAATTAAAAGATCATATTATTTATACATAGGCAGAAACATGCACAGTTTTGCCAATGACTGCAAGTAGAGAAAAAACCCCTGTATTTAATAAGAAATAATGTGTTACAGAAACTAGTACAACTTCCCTTCCACACAAGTGCTTCCTATAATTTGAGTCCAGTTATCAATCATAAGAAGTTCCCTAAGTAAGAATTTTTATGACATGCTGAGGGAAGAAAAGCATGATGCCAAAAATAGGCAGGCAGGATTATTATTAGTTTGTTCCCACAAAATCATGACATCATCTTAAAAAGAGTACATTTGGCTGGTTTTTTATATCTGTCTCTGGTTTTTTGTACATTAGGATTTATGTTTAAAATATTTTGTGTAATGGTATGGACAAGGCATTTTTTTAAAAGGACAAAGAAAAAATTTTCACATAATACCTTCAATTCAGGGGAGAAAATCTAGGAAAATCACACAGCACAAAGCCCTCAATAAAAATTGCCAGAGTTGACAATATAGCCTCCAAATTATAATTTTTTTCACTGCAGGTTTCTATCCTCATAGACATCCAGAGTTCAGACCCAGCATACAGAATAATCCCCCTTGAATGCATTCTTTCCTAACTAGGACAAGAGAACTATTTATTGTCACTTCCATTTGCACTGCCACAAAATATGACACTTTAATTCATTGTCAGGACCGCACAAGACAGTCTCACAATGACTGTATTTGGTCTACAACAGCAACTTTTGCCTAAGAAAAACAATTGCTCTTTGGAGGAAGTTCAGCCACTCCACAGACTTTTCGCAATCTGGCTGTCAGAGGGAGATTCATGGAGAGGCCATAAAAATTTAATATGTCAAAAGTGAACTCTATTGTATGCTTAGCAGGTATTTTTAGCTCCCAAAATTATTTTTATTGTTTCTCAGAGACTAAATAATATATACTAAATGAGAGAAATTCTTCTTTTGCTTACCAGTGGATCCAGAATAACTCCATTCTCTTGAATTGTATCGCTTCAGTTTAAGGGAAAGCAAGATTAGGTTTTGTATGTCTTTCAGTTCATTGTGTTTCCATAAGTGTACTACTGTATTTCACAGTTTTCCTAGTGTTAGTTAAACAAGTGTATGGGGGTTTTTTTGCCAGTTCAGGCAATTTTGTTTCTCTTTCTCCTGTAGTTATTTCATCGAATACTCTCTAAGCACATATTTACCAGACTCTGTAATATTACTTGATATGGTATAGAGATATTTTATTGTCTTCCTAATGTTAGTTGATAAAGTAAGTATTTCTCAGTTATTGGAATACTGTAGCTCTTTATATATATAAAGGAGGTATTTCACACTTTCATGGTTGGGAGTACTCTTCCATTTGTCTGCAATATTTCATTACAGTGCATTTGAAAGTTCCAAAATTGATTTTTCAGCCTATAATGTGTTTTGTACAGAACTTTCTTAGTCTTAATATTGATTTCACTGCATCTTTGTGTCTAAATTTTTTGTACTTCCCAATTTTCTTTAATATTGGCTTTGGGTATAAAAGGAAGTGTAAGTCTTGCTCTTTGATGGTACTTGGACTTTCTGAATCTCCTCTTCTAATAATGTTAAGTTTAGTCTTAAACTGACTTAAAAGTCAGGAGTCCCTCTGGCTGTCAAAAACTCCACAATTATTTAAAAAAAATCTACACTTCAACCTCTCTACAGTAAATTTAGGACTCGGCATTTCTACCCCCCGCCCTCCCTCACCCTCTTGCATTCCAGTGTTTATCTCTCTTCTTCCTTTCTTCCAAGTTTTCTGTTTCTTACTTGTTCACTACATCCTTCATTATCCTTCAGTTCCTTTACCACATGTTGTCCTTCTCCTTTTTTCCCATGACACCTTACCCAATTACACTGTTCCCTGCTTCTTCTCTTCCAGCCTGCTTTTCTGCTCTATTTCCCCAGTTTCTCCCACTGCCATATTTAAGGAAAGCAGAAACAAAGAGTGGCTCTTTTTTCACTAGGGGCAATTTACTACATACCTGCAGAGACTTCAGAGAGGCAGTGACCATATTTGTTGAAAGTATTCTAGCTACATCTGTATTCAGAGCAGCGGGAGAAAATGGCATATTGATTAAGGGGAAAAAACCTACAGATTACTTCAGGGGGCAAGTTTTAAGGGAACAAAGACAGTTGTCACACTTCTGGTAATCCTGTAAGCATTGGGGATTCCCTTCATAATATCCTGCTCTGCAAAACGTCCTTTCTCTCCTACTCCAGTTTCTCTCCACTCAGTTTCTTCAGGCAGTGAGGTAGAATGGGAAAAAGAAATGGTCTGTGAGGAGGGAAAAGCGTGCATGAACCACAGAGGGAGGTGCAAGCTGCGGTTTTTTCTTAAGGAGGAAATATTTCTCTAGTGCTTGAGTCTAATTTTTTTTTACTTTTTCAAAGCAATTATCTTGACATTTTGCTACACAAAATACAATAAATACTGAATTATTTTCCACCTAAGGAAAATGTTCAAAATTACTAGAAACCGGTTCTATTTTTAGAATGTTGCTTTTCATAATAGTTTTTACCTTTCTCCTCTCTGTTATTACATGCTGCAGTGAATGTAGGCAGAAGGACAAGAAGAAACAAGCTGGAAAATCAGAGGTATGTGGAGTTGCAAACGTGGGGTATGGGGCTACAATTCAGTGGACCAACAATAGCCCAAATTATTTTGTCTAATTCTACACTGGTCTTAACATATTAGGGAATGTTCAATTAAATTCTCACATATTAGGGGTTGTTCACTTCTCACAGAAATCTATGAGCACATTGTCATGTATTTCTTGGGGTAGATCACTGTTATTTACATGGGTATTTCTGGATTTCCTTTTGCAGTTCACTATGAGTCTGAAACTCATGTAAGGGATGGATGGACTGAACAACTACATGAGATTTTCCATTATATTATTTAAACCTAAAGCACTAAACTTACTCATGAAATGAGCTTTCATTCCCTAATTCTGACCGTATGTAAACTCCATATTTATGAGGCGTAGGTCATACAGTATGACATCAATCTTCAATTGATCAGTGTAAGATTTAAAGACATATGCGGTGGAGAATAAAACCTACATGGAGTATGTTTGGCCAGGAGAAATAGGTGTCAACAAACATAAGTCTTAAATGGTAGTGTGCAAAAAAAGATTCAAGTGTGTCAGTCCAGTTCTTAATGATGATGCAGAATTTTAGTCAGGAGTTGCCTCATGATGGTGGCACACAGAGGAAAGGTATCAATATGAGAGGTTATTTGATCATCTCTGATGGAACATTCGAGTTGCAGAAGTTCCCATTTTATATCAGGAAATTAAAATATGAGGTAGCATTATTAATAGCTTTATTGAGTGAAAAGAGGTTAAAGTGCTGCAGAAATATTTTGACAAAATTCCAACCAGGCTTTTCAAAAAAACCGCATAGAAAACTCTCTGAATGTAGATAGAGCACAGACCTGAATGTAAGATTTCCTCAGCCAGTTTAGTTCTGAAGGCTTTCATGGACCACATGAGCACAATGGACTAAGCACAGAAGTTGCAAAAGTTTGTTCCAATTTTGACTTCTATGTAGGCATACATATGTGCACACACTCAAACAACAAAACTGAAGAACCAGGAAACAGAGATAAAAGGCTGTAGAGAAAAGGGTGCGACTTTTTTCTCTTCGATAGTGTTTGTGGAAAAACTAATAAATAATCTTTTACAGAAAAGCTGCATTTTAGGCAGAAGTAATTTTCATTTAATAATTCTGTCTTCATAATGAGGCACATTCATCATAACTGTATTGTAATTAACTGAAGTCATTCAGGGTTATTTTTGCCTAATCGTTTGGCTGGAGAAAAGGAACCTCTGAGACATTTGAGGACATTTTGCTGCAACAGGAAGACTTTCCTTAGGACAAATGTTTGCATGTTTCATCATTCCTCTCTATTGTGTGTTACCCTGCTTTACACTAAAATGAAGAGGGAGAGAATTCCTAAAGCAGAGTTTTAATTCAAAAATGTAATATTTTAAATGGCATCTTTATTGTATCTCTAAAGCATATACCTATGTTAAAGTGAGCAACACCAACCTTAAAGTGAACTGCAGAGCACCGAAATGGATGGAGCCTGTAATGTGGGATAGAAACTGGGAGTGCCCACTGGGAAATGCTTGGGATCATTAATGGCTCTAAGCGAGTGAACTTGGTTTTGCATCTCATCCTGCACAAAGGGTACCACTGTCATTGTCGAAGGCAGCTGAAGAACTTGGATTTCTGCTCACCATGGCATTAAAAGGACTCACATGTTTGTGCCGCAGGAGTGGTCCTGTTTGGGCACTGACCAGGTGTGATCCCATGTATCTTGCCAAGTCTGGCAAAACCGTAGTTCAAACTCATGCTACCTGGCTCTGTAAGCTTCAGAGAGGTTCAGGAGCCCTTCAGATTTGTTCGTCCTCACACATGTAGTGAATGATAAGGAAGGAAAGATAACACATCTAACAAATGCTGGGAGTTCAGCTGCTTTGAGAACGGGGAGAGAATGGCTTTTGAATTGAAAAGCAAAATTCTATCTAAAACAAAATAAATGTTAAAGCCTCTATTCTCTTTCAAAAGGCATTACATGATCTTGTAAATGAGAAATGAAAACACAGGGAGCCTGATAAAGACTGCATAGAACATAAGCCATAGAAAAACATGCAAAATCTAAGATAGAGGCTTTATCTTACAAGTGCCTATTAGACTGACAAGACAGAAGCTGTGGAATACACAGTAGTAGTACAAGCAAGGTTTGTGGGAGGAGTAATGTATTTTATCCCCTTATGATATGGGGAAAAAGAAATAACCTCTCTCAAGCTTATAAGTACTTCACCAGAACTGGAACAGAAGCTTAAAACAATATCTTGCAGTAATAAATTGGTGGGTTGTGTTAAAAATGTCGAGAGCCAAAATGGCACATTGTCTCATGTTTGCTTCAAGAGTAACTGAAACCTAGATAAGTCTTGGCATGGCTGCCACAGAGCAGGTACTTCTGTGTTCATAAATAAAACGGAAGCAAAAAGTACATTTCATTAGAAATTATCAGACTTTCTTTTTTTTATTACTTCTGTTTTGACTTTGAATTACTTATTTTGAGTAATTTTCCTTATCTCAAGAGAAGCTTTAGACTTCATGGCCAAAAAGGGCTTTATTTCCTTATAAAATGATAAGGTTGGGAGACATTTTTAAAATGGCTCACAATAGTTTTGTGATCATTCCTGTAAATATCTCAAAGTGGTGAATAATCTTAATGCATCTACTTTGACATCAGCTGTCTGTCAGGGGCTTTTATGGCGCTCTTGCTCCAATGAGGTTACTGAACTTCCAGGTTTCGACTCAGATTCTACAGAGAATCAGAAAAATGTTACACGTATTGTTTCATAGCTGTACACATAACGTGCAACCCAGATCATCACTTACCATTTAAGGGCCCCTAAAACAGAGAGCTTATTTAACTCCTTTGCTTCAGCGGGTGCTGAACTTGCAGCACCCTGCGATAGCACGTTTTATAAATCTCTGTATTAAAATATGAAAAACTTCAATATATGCCCTGAGGCATTAGAACTTCTTTTTCTTGACGATACTGGACTTCAGGCAGCAGTGTTCAGCTGGTATCTCAGGACCCAGCTACAAGACGGTATAAAACACTGAAAGTAAAAGTAGAGCAAAATCTATTTCTGGAACTGCTATTTTTTTTTTTAACCTAACAAACAATCAAACACCCCTTAGTGTAGTAGAATTAAAACCCTGCATTTTTGCCAGAATCCCTGCACTGTATGTTGCCAAAAATGCCAGGAAGTCAGCCTAATTTTCAAATATGGGCATCTTAAAAGGATATCCAAATTGCACATTTGGGTACTTACATGGACACTTAGATGTGTAAATGCCCCCGCTCTGTGGATCTAAGTGCTGATTTGAGCATTCATGTCTGAGATTTAGACATTCCATTAAAACATCCATATTTGATATTGGACCCATAGTGTGTGTGTGTGCATTATTAATGTTTAAACAGAGGAAGAGTGTATGAGTCGACCACGCACCTTACATAATACTGGGTAGCTGAATGTATTTCTACTGCATACACACATATTGAATATGATAAAACAGCACCACTGAGGTTCCAGTAAACGTACAGACAATCCCTTGAACATACCTTGAGAGAATATGAAATACCTGCGCTGTAAAATAAAAAGAATTTTCAAGATATGCTTTTACTTCTAAACACAAGCACTATAAAAACATTAGGAATATAAATACAGAAATAAACGTTGAAACTCTCTTTTCTGTGCACTGTTCTACTAGAATCTGGAGAAAGGTCACTTATTGTAATAAAGATGTTCACAGTTTTAGATGTTTCCCTAAGCAGCAGTTGCCCACTGTATTGGATATTAAGCATTCCGTACATACCAGACACATGGCCTCATTTGGTCAGGAATTCATGTCTCTACCAGGCTTTTTTATGCCTTCCCCTCTTGCTCATTGAACAATCTTCTTTTATGTTTCTGTGGGGCTTTCCAAGCATTCTTCCATGTACTCTAGCTTAAACATAATCTTCTGTGTTAGGAGCACTTCAGGTATTAAAAAAACATGATTAGGCAGAAAAAAGAAATGCAATCAACTCAACCTCCCGTCAAACTCCTGAGAGCATTGTGAAAATCTTTGTGTCTGGCTTTTACTTCCAAAGTGCAGAAGTAGTTGATGTTTAGCTTGAAGGCATAGTGAAAATACCAAATTGCTGTGACAGATTTGAATGGGCTTTTAAAAAAGAAATGACAAACAAAGAAAGCGCTCCTGTTTGCAGAAGGACTGGTGTCAATGAAGCAGGCACCTGAAAGCTCTAGCACTGACATCCAGGACCTGTATTTCTAAGGAAACCCTGAAGCATGCACATCCTTGAAGCAGGTTTCTCAGGGACCCTTTCTATGGCAGCTCTGCCTGGGGATGGAGAAAAGTAGCAGCTCATCCTTAGCCGCAGGGTGGCAAGGGTGAAACTCAGAGGGAATCACAGCAACTTTATTTACAGAAGGTGCAGGTATCCTCCAAATGGCTTTGTTTTTACCTGGAATTGAAAAGGGAAGGTAGAGCTGTACCCGGCTTTTCCTGAGGATGTTTGTTGCAGGTACAGTCTCCGTGATCAACGGTTTCCTTGGCTCTGGTTTTTGCAGTCAGAGCAGGGTCTAAAATATGCGTCAAGTATGAAAAAGCAGAAAGCAGGTATGAAAACAAGGTAGAGAATGAGAGGATAAGGGAGTGTGTAGGAAGACACATGGATCTTGGCATTATTGGAAAAACTGCAGCCTGAAGCAGACGGGAAGCAAGCATACATGATAAGTAAACCAACGAGTTTTCCACTATAAAAAGATCTTAATAGAGGCAAACTCTGCTCAAATTACAACAGATTGAAATAATTTGAACGGTTTTAAAAGTTTTAACAGTTTGAGTTGCAATTATCCTAAATAATCAGGCAGGTCTAAATTGTGTTAAAATGCAAGTCTTTGAATCAAGAAACTCTAACTATTGGTGATTTTTCCAGTACTCAGTTTATGGTAGCTGGGAATAAACAATGACTTTTATTGTTTTCAGGTATACTAGACGTTGCCTAAAATATGCTACAATTAATTTCAGGCAATATTTTTTTTTTTAAAGTTTGCAGTTAGCTTTTCTGTTCTGCATAGCTTGCAGGATATTTTAATACCTTAGTTGACACGGTAAAATATATTACAAAGCTGGACTCATTTCTGATGCAAACAAATAGAAGTTTTGAGTTGCTTTGCTTATAAAAGGCCTGACAAGTTAGGGCCACATTTGTCCCTTTAATTGAAGACAACAGACATTTATTTTGTCACTGTAGAAATTGTCATCACTTGTGCATAGAGGCATAATATAACTCAATGGTAAACAGTATTCTTGATTAATAAAACTTTTTCATTTTCTTGAGAAACACTGACTTAACAAGTAACAGCTGTTGCTGAAGAAACATGTTATAACAATAAAAATATATTACCTTTACATTATAATATTATTAATTTCAAGATAATCATCTACCTTTCAGCTCAGACAAGTCCACAGAAAATAATTTCTTTTTAAATATAAAATGTGGGTCACACAGTTTATATGATTTTAAAATAAATGCCTGAGTTTAAGAAAGGATTTGAACAACTACATGAGTATGAGATCAGTTCTTCAATAATAGATGTCTGGCAGAGTATAAAAGAAGATTTAATGAACAAATTATTTTTGCTAATAATCATGCTATATCAAATATATTTGGACTTCTTGTCATTTGCATTTTTCAGGCTTTTTCAGTTTACTGGTGCTACTGAAATCTTAATACGTCTGCCGAAGGTTACCCGTTGTACTTAATTTCAGTAAGCCAAAATTTAACACTAGAGTCCAAGTTCTGTCATGATTTAGATATTCCAAATACTCAGGGGACATACTTGAGGTGGAAGAGACTTATACTGAGATCTTCCTCACTTGCGCAGGTACTGTCTTAAAGTTTTCTGCTTTGAATATCTTGTAAAATAGTCAATGGCTTAAAAAGACGGTAAAGGTTGGCTTTAAAACTTCTGAGTAAAACCACACTGAGGGAGGTAAAGCAGCCGTGTTTTCATCCCTGAAGCAATATATTCCTTTATTTAATAGTGAAAAGACCCTTTCTCTTTCTTGCTTTGCACCAAAATATATATTCCAATTCTTAGCCCTTAAAAATTTAAGAAATATCGAGGTGAACTTTTCTGACATAGGCATTTTTTTATTGTTTTTGATAGAAACTATTAATTAAACATACTCCTCATTTGTGGGTGGCTCAGACCCAGAAAAAGAATAAATTCTTTTTCCCAAAATATAAATAAATTACCCTGTTCTATTTATGTCTTACAGGTCAGGAATTGCCAATGTCTTCTCTAAATGTGATGAACTGGCTAATAATAGAATTCAGATAAATACAGTTAATTCTTCCTGTGCCTTTCTTTCTCGAAATAGAGACAGACTGTTCCCTGCTTCCTGACTGCTGAAGATGGGCTGCTGCTGCTACAAACCTTGAATTCTTTAAAGTAAGATTACTGCAGTGCTGAATACAAGTGGTGTAAAAGGAAATACAGCATGATAAAGTTTCAATCTCAAAACTTTCAACACATTAGATATTTTTCCAACCAATCCAAGTTTTGTGAGGATTTTTTCTTGTTATTCTGGTCTTTGGCATTTGAAGATAGGGAAGATTATTTGTCCCATCTATTACATTAGATGCCTGGCTTCTGTATTTGTCTCTGAAAGAAATAGATTACAAACAGAAAAAATGTCTGTGGCCCTTAATCATCCATGTATCACTCATCTGCATCACATTTTGCAACTGCAACTGTACCGCAATTAGCAAACAATCCACTCTGATTATGCAAGGAATTTTATAGGATATTCAATGTAGTTAGAGAGAGAAAAACAGATTCTTTAAACTTCTGGACAGTTTATAAAAACCTTGGGAAATCCTTTAAAATGTCAGTGGTGTCCAGCTTAATGCCCCGTGAACAACCAAAGTTGCATAAACGAAAAACTTGATGAATATTAATCTGAGTCAAGCACTATGCATGGAAGACTCTTTTCTTCTGCCTGAGATTTTTTTCAGTGAAATACTGGTCTATAATGAAAAATTAATATTTTTAAAGAAATATGAGTGTACACACCAGCAGTCAGCTACTTAATTCTTAGGCACATTTCAATTTACCTTTCAGATTTCGTTTTTTCTTTTCCTTTCTTTTGGGCCATAAAATTGGCAGAGCACTTTGTTTATTTACATTTTAGCAACAGATTGGTATTTCAGAAGGTAATTTCTCATTTCATTTTATCTTTCACAAGGTGTTGGTTCCTCCTTGGGAGGATGAGATCCAAAGCTTCTTCTGATGGAAATATTTCCTGGATGGTTGTACGTCTATTCTTTTGTGGTTTGTCTTTCTTACCACATGGGGGAAAAAAAAGCAGTTATTTACCTTGTGGCAATTGCCTTTTTTTTTTTATTTTTCCCAGGCACATTCTACATATCACCTTAGGCGGAATTTTAAATTGTGGTCACATTTTGGCAAGATAAGGTTACTTGCTTGCAGTCTATTTAATAAACTATCAGAGACAACTTTACTCCCTCAACTAATTTCATTATTGCATGAATTATTTAATAGAAGCTCTCTCTTCTGATGGTTTACAACAAAAATTCTACTCTATTGACATTTTCTGGTTCTCAAACGCTCTGCCTCATTGCTCAATGTGCTTTGAAGATACCATATTTGTATGGAGCATACCATGTAAACCCATGTGCAGATACAGGTGATTGTTACCTTCAGATCTTTTCAGTCTGAGATCGAGGTTACGACAGAACCATTTCTATGTTCAGGGAACTTTGATCATTCCTTCACCTAGCTCAAAGAGTATTTTTTTTCCATGCTTTTATCTGTGCTTGAAAGTTTTGAAGCTCTCGTATTGGTGAAGTATGTGATCTTTTCACACTTTGAGGGGGAACTGCTGTGTGTTTTACTGCCACCGGAATGGTATAAGTGGTCTTTTGCTAGCATAAGGTGTGTTTCTAGGTTGTGAGGTTTTCTTGCAAAAGCTAAACAGGCAGACAGGTCCAAAAATTCAGTCAGATGCAGAAGGATATTAAGACCATTTTCAAAATACTAATTTGGGCTGCTGTGTCAAGTCTTTACCATGCTGGCAGGCTGTGCAAGGCAGGGGAAGATGATACTTTAGATATAACTACTGGAGTTTTTTCTGAGAAATGGTAAACAATCTTCTACACCCTTTTGGCTTTGTGCAGATTTGGCAATATTACTACATTTATCAAAAATGCTGCACTTTTACTTACACCTCTGCTATATTTCACATTGCACTTGTTGCACGTCATATAGCTTCTCTTCCCCCTGCCATAATTATGGGCAGATGGAAAGTGCATTTGTCTCCGTGGATTTGAAACAACATTGGCTGTCTTGGTTAACACAGGGAAAAAGCTGAAGGGAGAAAGAGAGTGTAGCACATGCTGAGTGAAAGTGCATGAAATCAAAACCGACAGTCAGGTAGCTCTGGCTGATTCAAAGGTCCCAGGGAATGACCTATCATCTTGGATTAGATCAGACCTGGAGGCAGAGTCAGGGCCCAGTTACTCTGATTTCCAAGGCTGCCTCTATTGCTAGCATTACTGATGACATCACACTTCCTTGTGTCATAACAGACTCATACCCAGTAATGAGCTGTTGGGCAGCAGACCAGAAAATATGAGGAAAAAATTGGGAAAAATAGGAGAAGTGGATAAACGATGATTCAAGGAATAAGAAGAAAGCAAATAGCAGAAGGCAAAGCTGCAAGTAAAAGTCAGAAGTATTTAGGTGAGAGATGGAACATCAGTTGAATGGGACTGTGGATAGGGAGGCCGTTAGGTGTCTGCAGAGTCCGTGCCTGCTTTAAACACGCCCTTTATCAATGAGAGAGCCCTAGCCAGCAAGGGATTTGGAGAAAGGGAAAAACATGACTGAGGAACTTCAGGGGATTCCTTGAGACACTTTACCAGTGGGTAAGAACTCTTCGTTTTCTATCTTGTTTCAACAACCTACAGCACTTCAGATGTGATTTGGATGACAACACAGCGTGACTAAGTTATACCAGGAAATAGGAGTAAAAATTATACCTCGTTGTGTATAAAGGAGAAAGGAGGTATAATTTGATGGTTGAAGGGAAATTTCTAAAAGTTGAATTGCAGGAGGCAGTAGCTTTGAAATCTGGCAGAACTATTTGGGGAAGCCAGTGGTACATTTTAATTGTCTAAGGTAGCTGTACGGGGGAAGCTTTATTACTTCTTTGAAGACATTTTCTTTGCAGTCCATATTTCTATTTCCTACTCTTTGCTAGACAGGGCTTGAAAAGTATTGTGAGTACNAAAAAAAAAAAGGCAAAAAGCTTATGGGTTTAAAGCTTGGGACTGGGGGAAAAAATGGTTTTCAGAAGAGGTATTCCTGATTCTGCTATGAATTGCACTACAGATATATGGCAAATTTATTTATGTCAGTTCAAGACCTTTAAAACAGAAGTAATTCCTTCCATAATGCAGAAAACTAAATAGTTTTGTTCCCAGAAAGAGGTAATATAATGGTGGAAGAAATGAGGTTGCTCATGGAAGGCTTATTGCTTAAAATAACACAATGATGGGTGGTAGGAAGAATTAATGACAGAAAGAGTAATAATACAGCTTAGAGATTTAACACAGAGTTTTACTTTATTGTTTTAAGTAAAGAATGGACAGAAGGGCATTTAATTTTTTACAAAGATCTGTAATTTCCTTAACATCTAAGTCAAATAGATCTCAATTTGCAGTATTTTCAGCTGTCCAAATAAAGCACTGGGATTTAAAACAAGCAAAGTTATCAAATGTTTTCATAATCAATATTAAGGAAAAATCTGAGTTTTCTGGATGTGGCTGCTACCTTGTTATTTTTTTACACTTTTTAACCCTAACATGCTTCAAGATGTACTGAATTAACACACTCACTACAAAACGGTGCAGTGTTAGCCTCTATATTTTATTTTTTAAGTCTGTCTTTATTCTGTATGAGCTGAGGCTCTCTCAGCACAGTTGATCATCTCTCAGCACAGTTG
The DNA here is from genome assembly GCA_013398855.1 of Mohoua ochrocephala. Lineage (NCBI taxonomy): Eukaryota > Metazoa > Chordata > Aves > Passeriformes > Acanthizidae > Mohoua > Mohoua ochrocephala. The sequence continues at coordinate 132,409 of VZTA01000403.1, read as the reverse complement.
ATCATGCTCTTAAAATGCCATCTCTCTTGACCTCTTGAACCTCTCATGGTTCTCCTACCTCTCTAAGGTCTGTCTCCTGAAGAAATGTGAAAAATGATTCTTATTCATCCCTTGTGGTTCCTCCCACTCTGTTACAGAAAACAAAGCTGATTCCTTTGTCTGTCCTCTTCTCATGTTCTTGCACTGATGCTGCCTTAAATTCAGGTAGTGAGTCTTTTGGGTCAGAGTCCATTTTTCCACCTGTTTGTGGGCAGGGCTTCACCAGTCGGGAGACTGGTCCTTCACCGGGTCTCCTAAGCACACTGGTAATACAGTAAATTAACTTCATAAGTCTGAGGTCTTTTCTAGTCCACAGGGAAGGGAAATGAATACCAATGAGTAAATGGTCAGTGGAAAATTAGAGAGCCCTCTCTAGTAACAAGGAACTGACAAAAAATGTATTAATGTGTAACTACGAGTACAACCAGGTGTAAACACTGCTTTTGGAATATATTGTGAAATATAATTCTTTATTGACTTCATTTTCGTATGTATCTTACCAGGCTCTAATTGCTTTCTGCTTGCCACTCAAATAAATTTTTATGATTGAGTTTATGTGATTTATAGAAATCCTTCCAAGAATCCTGTTGATTTTTAGTTGAAATAATTTCGTCTCTACCGACAAATAGAATACAGAGATATCCCAGTTTTACCCGTACCTTACCTTCCCCACTTATTTTTTCTAACTTTTGGATTCCTTCCCTATCCCAAGACTTAAACAAGGCTGTATCTGAGGAGGTGTGTTTTTCAGGGTGAGGCATTCTGCTTTGCAGATTTTGCTCTACAGGACATTTTCTGGATCAATGACTCACTCAGGGGAGTTTGTGTGCATATTTACAAAGTCTTGACCTGTCTGCTGCAGCAACCTAGATGCTGAACATGCCCTACAAATGAAAAAAATGCAAGCCCCAAGTACAAATGAAGGTTTGCTGCAGTTGTAGCGCCCCGATGTTGGAAACAGGCTACCAAATCAGTCGTGCAACTGAATGTGCCACCTTTTCTCTAACAAAGTATCATCGTAACAGTGCGATCCTTGACTGACAGAAAAAAAGTAGGAGCCAAGACAATTAATTAAGTAGTCAATAGCAAACTCATCCTAAATGCTTGCAACAAGCAATATGATTGAGCGTGTAGAAGCAGCACAGCATTTAAACCCCAGATACTTATCAATACTGGTAGAAAGCACTCCAAAAAATTGGATGTTGTTTGTAGTGGATCATTTCAGCAGTGATTCATCAAATGCTATCACGTATATCTGACAGAACTCAAAACTGGCAAATGTTCTAATGGAACATAATAACAATGACGAGCCGTACATTTGTAGCACTTACTAAAAAGAATTCCAGGATTGACAAATTGGAGAGGCAATGTTGGCAGACTTAAAATGAAGCATTTGTACAGTATATACAGTACTTGGAGATGTGGAATCGATTCCAATATGAAATGCAGAGATATTTCTTAACATCTTTCTCAAACTTCATGCCAAGATGGTGCCTAATTTTTATCCTGTCACTCACAAACCCCTTTGCATCTGTTGTTTCAACATGTGAACAGTGACCCGGTTCAAGCTGCTGCTAAAATTTGAGTACTAATTAATAAGAGGGAAGCTGGCTGATGGATAATTAAGATCAGAGAAGGAAATTCTGGACAATGTATTTGCAAAACTGCACTTGGAAGAAAGATGTAGAGTGGTTTAAGAAAAATAAAACCATTTTGAAAAGACAAGTATTTGCAGAGTATCGCACATTTTAATCACAATAGAAAACTTCAACTTTTCACCTTCCTAGGAAACTTCACCGTAATCATCCCAGCTGCTGGACTGGCCCTGCACTTGACTCAGTTGCATTACTTCTCCCAAGAGCACATAACCAAAAAGGAAGTTTTAAAGGGCTCTAGCTCATCAGTGCTACTCATGGTTGCAAGCCTCTAACAAGTGTAAGCGCTGATCTGTCTCTCCACGCACACACCCTCCTTGGGGAATTAACAGAAGGGTTCCCTTGCACCGGAATGCCTGAAGCCCTCAGATGTATATTGTTCTTTCACTGCAGGAAAGTCCTATTTCAACACCAAGAATTTCTTGAGGCACCAGGCCTGCACCATTTCTATGTGGATCTTTCATCTGGAACCTGGATCTTGTCTATGGAACTTTTGTCTGTTTGCCCAATATATTTACAAATTATTTCTTCATGATAGCTTCTAATAAGCTACACTATATTTTGCTAATCCTTTGGTTTTTGCCACCTTGTGTCTCTTAAAAATTCCTTTTTAAAATTGTTATCTATTTTTTACCTTCTCTTATCTTATTTCTCTGTGGCTGAATACAATAGAGCAGTAATCCAAATTAGAGCTTTCCACAAAATAAATACAGTCTTTCTCATACGCAGCTCTACAGAAAATATTTTGCAATTTTTTTGTCTCTGGAGATTCTTTTGATCTATTGTTGGCTTCACTTTAAAATACAGTTTCACCAAGAGTATTATCTGATTTTTGGTTTTAACTGTTGGAGGTGACCAAGTTAAGTGGAAAAATTTTAGCTATAGACACACATAAATTAGTTTACACTCATCCACATTTTGATTGACATGTAAAATCATGTTAAGTAATGATTTTATTCAAAGATACTTACCACAGGTAAACTACCAGCCACAAATCTCTAGGAAATAATCCCAAGCATTTTTTGAGTAATAACCACTGTTTTACACTGCTACACAGATGCTGAAACACATGAAGTCACAATTATCAGAAAGCACGAGAAGGGCTCAGGCATTACGAGCATATCATCCCTATTTGCTTGGTACCAGGACAGGCACAGTGCTTTAAAGCAGGATTTTCTGACAGACCTGTGTACTGCAACAACTGCTGATTAAACCCTTGCTGCTGCTTCTTGCATTGGTCTCAGGGCCTACAGAAGAAGGAAAACAAGATCTGAGCACATCCATCATAAACCCTCAGTAAATCCAATTAAATGCAGCAAGTCCATCTATGGTGTAGGCCTTGATTAATATCACATACAAATGTCCACACTCGCGGTTATACACACACACTATAAAAATGCATTTCGGGAGTGAAAGAAACAAAGATGCTATCAGAAATAAAGATGTTGTGTACCTGAACTAAATGACTGGCTCTGTACTTTCATTTTCTTCACTTTCTTGCTTTTAAGTCCTAGCACTCCATTTTTAAATTTCACTTTCAACAAGCATGTATTGGTGGTCATTAAATATTGAATCCCTTCTGAAAGGAGGATGGTTTCTCCTTCTGCAAAGGATGGGATCTAGCAGCTAATTCTGCAGTCACAGCAATGTGACTTCCTCAGGTATTCCTGCAATCTTCCTTCACAGAAATATATAATTTTGCATTTGAGCACCTTGTTCCCAAAAGGTGAGAGAAAAAAGGATTTTCTTATTCTGTTTGCCTGAGGAAAATGCAATTGTTATTTCACTTCAACTTTTTTTTTAGGTACTTTTGTGTAGCCCTGTGCTTGTTGTCAGGTTGAAGCAGCTGGGTGGTATTTTGCCCACATATGCCCAACTCAGCCAAAGGAAGGAGCAAGAATCATCTGCCTTATCTGAGAGAGAAAAGATCCCTCTTATTATCTGAGAGGCAGAGACGCTGGTTTGCAGAAGGGGATGGATTTCCTCTCTGGGGACAGGCAGAGGCTCCTGGGTCACTGCTCCCTCCGAAACCTTGCCATGGCCAAGCAGCAGAGACCTGGCTCACGGGAGCACACTGTCGAGCTCAGCAAGGGGCAAGGGAGCCTCAAGTCAGGCTGGGAGAGGGGCAGACCTGGAGCATGCTGCAGCCCTGGGTCCTGCTGCAGCCCTGGATCCCGCTGCTTCACACAGCCTGCAGAAAGGCAGCAGGAGAAGGGCTTCCTGCTGAGCTCCTCCAGGCACCCTGTGTGCAGCGGCCCTGAAGGAGAGGCAGGATCATTGCCGGGATGGGCTCAGCGTCCTGCCTCATCACTAGCGGCTCTGAACGATGCTGCCTTGTGTGTATAAAAGCAAATCCCTCTTTCCAAGGTCTGAGTAGACACGCAGCCTGTAAACAGCCCTTTTCCAGGGCCAGGAGGGTTTCCGTTTTCTTCTCCTTTCCTTGAGCATCAAGGTGAGACACTAAAGCACATAATTCATTTTATTTATGCTTCTGTAACTCTGGAGTAACTCTTTACAGTCAATAGAAGATGAAAACAGTGAGCCTCGATTCCCAAGGCATTTGGGAGGCTGGGCAAAAGAGATGGAATCTGCAAATAACGCTGTCTCTGAATAAGATTTTTTTCATAATAAATATAAATTTTAAATTTATTTATTTGCATAATCCTTGTAAAAATTCCATTTGAAACAAATATCATTCAATATTTATAATACTGACTGATATGTTCTATGAGGTAAAATGGCTTAATTTGGTCCAAACTTCAAATTCATATTTTTGTTTTGCAATTCAGTTTGAGATCTAGAACTCTCGATATTTGTTGTGTGAAAAGCGGTATGTTTTTTCAAAATACTTCACAACCTAAAAAGAAAGATAATATTGTTTGAGAACTCATTTAATTTTTCCCAAATATTTTGATTTATAGGTGGTCCAAATACTACAGTTGCTAGTCCCAACTTCTTTATGCATTTGATTGAAAGATGCTGATGATATAAAGTAGAAAACCTGAAAAGGCTATGAAAAAAATATCTTTGCAGCAGTTTTGTTCTAGCAGCCTACAACAGGATAGGCTGGAGGGCGAGGCTAAAAACAAAACTGAAATATTGAAAAATACACACTTGCATCCATTTCAAATAACCATAATTACTTAAGTTTATAATGATATGTAATCAAAATATGATTTGGGAGAGGTGTCTTTGCCACTGTAAAAGCCTTTTCTCACTGAAAAACATAATAATAACCACATTTAATGACAATCAAGATGCAGCTGGATAATGATTTGATGTGCTCTTTGATAATGATTTCAAGGTGTCAGCACATCTCGATATCATATTTTCCATGGGAATTTATTCTGCTTTAACATCGCTGATGTGAAGGTGAAGGTTTTAACCTATTGTGCTGGGTTAAGAATAAAAGAAATATGTTTGTGTCCAGCATCTGCTGGAAATGAAAGGCCTGTGCACTGCTGACAGGCACTGTTGACAGAGCATGGTGAGAGGCAATTTAGAAAGGAAGGACTGCAGATGTCTCTCCCCTTCATATTAGGGTAATGGAAAGATGAAGAACTACACAGCTGGCTCAGTGTTCTGCCCCAATCCTTATCGCTCCTCAGGACAGAATTTGGTGGTTTTTCCTAGGATTTGGTGGACTGTGGAAAATTACTTTGTTTAAAGCTGATCTGTACTTCATTCTTGAGAACCACGTGAAAGTATTTCATTAAACCATCCATCCAGAATATTTCGTTGTTATTTGAAATGTTGTGGGAACCAGAACATCCCTCAAAAATTAGAAGTTCAATACCAGCCATAAGAACCAGAGGGGACTTGGATGAGAGAGGTTGTGTAATCTTTTAGTTCTCAATACTCCTGTTAATTCCTCAAATCTGCTTGTTTTCTCCCATTATGGTTTATTATGCTTCTCTCTCCTAGTGTCTACCGTTTGAAGCATCTTGCTGAGCCTTATGTCCTCCATGGCAGTTTGGAGGTGGCATCTCTGTCTGAACCAGTTGGGAAGCTTCCCTGTTCCCATGCATAAGAGCTAATAGTGCTCTGTCCTCTTCATTGACTAAGGGGTAGAAGCACTCAATTTTCCAGACTTGTCCTGATGGAAGGAACAGTTTCTGCTTAGAAATTTGTGTATCACCAAGAGCTTGGGGTGAGAACCCCTTTACTCATTTATTTCATATATGATTGTCTTAAAAAAACAGATCTCAGCTTCCTATCATATGAGCACAATCGTGCCATCGCATTAGCCAGACAAGGCACTTAAAACTGAAGCCCCTTTGTGCTTTCCAAAGCCTGGGCATTGGAGGTGGATTCATTTCTCTGAAACCAGTGCAACCTGCCACGGACGAAAACTGTGGGTAATATTTGTTGTATAACAAGGGATTCTTTGTTTACTGCCAGAAAAGGATTAGCCATTACAAACAAAGGAAAGGTCGAAAATATCCTCAAGGGAGCACAATTCAGAGGTGTTAAAAAAGAGAGAAATGGATTTCTGGGAGTTGTGCAAATCTCTTGAAAACTAGCAGGCAATTCCCACCTTATGCTCCTCTGCAGGGACAGTGCTCCTGCAGATCAGTGTTTAAAAGGGCCCATACAAATATTAAGCATAATGTCCTCCTCCTACCCAGTTGGTGTCCTTTGTGTATGGGAGGGACTGGGCCCGCAGCTGAGGTCTAATGCAGTAAGGATGCTAAGGGGGAAATCAGCAAGGGCAACTCTTCCCTGAGCAGATACATACAGCACCTCTCATTATAAAGTGGCAGAGCCGTGCATTTTTCCACTTTCTTTATTCTGCAGTGGGCTAATCCCTGGAGACCTCGACCTGCCAGAGTACCTGCTGGCAGTACCTGGCCTTTCAAGCCTTACATGCCCTTAAAAGTGTGTGTGCATGTTGTTGCCAAACTTTAAGCATAAATTCTGTACTCTTTTGCTGTTGTTTAGCCTTTCATACAGCAATACAGCTCCATACTATAGCCACCAGAGAATAAAAGCAAACTACTTACTCAGCAGTAATAAAATATAGTAACTTCTGAATATTTTATGACAATGCTTTAGGTGTAAAACTTTATCAGAGTCTGTTACAAAATAATTGTGTTAAGGAAATGAAAAGAACAAGTGGAATATAGCAGGAGAATGGTACAAATTCAATCTTCACTTATTATCCTCTACTTTTAAATTTTCTTTTTACCACAGAATTCTGTAACCATTTAGAGACTATTAACATTGGTGTTCCATTAAAAGTTAATTTTTATAACCCATAAATATATTTTAAAAGTAAGCCTTCTCTGAATAGCATATATGAAATAAATTGCCACAGAGGCCCGTGTGAAGCAGAAAAGGTAGAACTTGACACAGTATGCGGTTGGGTAGAGGAATTTTCCCCTTTTCCCCTGAAGCTTAAAATGAGTCATTCCCAGACTTTGGTGGCACATTCTCCATAACTGTAATGTGAGGACACAGCATTATTACTGTTTATCACAAATTATTACATGTTTATGACAAATTTTTTTGTGTTTCTATATGTATTTATCTTGACCTTCTGCGTGTTTATCACTTGGACAATTAGAAGTTTTACAGGATGTTGTTGCCTAACTGAATTTTCCCACATGTTCCTCAAACTTATTTAGAAAACATGCAGTCAAAATATGTACAATAATGTTTAAGTAAATTAATGCAAACCAAACCAGAAAAATGCACAGTGAATGATAAATATGTATGGTTGCACTGCAAAATTCTTCCTCTCTTTTCTGCAAAAATTATTTTGTTAAAGGTTTCCCTTACCTTCCTGTTCTTCCAAAATTCTTTTTGTTGTCTTCTCTTTTTGTGATTCAGCTCTTCTGCTCTTCTCCTCAGAGATCTTTTCAATTCTTGGATCTTCTCTGTTGCTCTGATTTAATGAAGATAAGGAAAAATAAAACCTCAAACCTTAATTAGTTTGGCAAGATATTCACACTGAATGCTCTTTATCAGCATGATTAGATTAATAATAAAGTTCATTAGGAAAGTATTTGTGCTACAATTATTTCCTTTGTTTTTACAGGGGGTGTCATCATTAAGATTCAGAGCTAACAGTCAGAGGAAAGCCACAGGACAGATAGAGAAGGTTTGTCAGTTGTTATGTGGGCAGAAATAAACTTCACATTGGTATGCTCCTGTGTGCAGGCAGACGACCAATGGTCTGTTTTGGAGGTGAAAATATTCAAGGTGTGTGGTAGATCCAAGGGTTCTGCCAGAGCCCAGAAGGTGTGGGGTGAGCACCTCCAATGCAGTCCAAGAGCTGAAGTGCTCCCCCTTTCCTTACTCCTCTCTTGTGGAGGTAAAATGTTTGCTTTCCCCAGTCACACTCAGTTCTCTATGTGCGGAAATAGCTTAGTTTAAGATACCTTTTGGAATTGTACTTTATACAATACATCCCCAAACATTTTCAAACCCAAACCATTCAGCAGTCTTAAGAACTGTTCTTTACCTGTAAGAGCAGCTCATGTCTGGTCCACTGTCTTACCATCTAGACAATAATCATGTATTCAATTTTATACAAAGTAAGATCTGAAACAGCTGCTGAGACCTGGATAAAGTGGTGCAAGTCTTTTACCTTTGTGTGTATCCTATGAGTTGCCTGAATTGTACATAGCTAACCTCTGAAGATGTTTTCACATTTAGGTAATATATTTATCACATTTATGTGAGGTAACACTCCAATATAGAAAATCAGCTTTAGTTAGAACATACTTTTTTGCCTAAATAATGAAGTTTGCCTCAATCTGGTAAAACCTACTGACTACCTCTGCCTGGTCAGCACTGCCATAATACTCTAATTTACAACTACACAGTCAAAAAAGCCCCACAATTAAATATCTTCTTCCTACTGCCAATGGCAGCACATGTAGGAACTGTGCTTGACTTGCAGTTATCGCTGTTTGCTGCCTCTCACCTGCACTGCCCAGCCCCATGACACACCCTTGTGTGTCACTACACTCACCCAGTCCTCGCCTTCCCACTGCTGCTGGCCCCAACCACCTGTCACCTACCCACAACACCAGGGCCTCATCTGTGCACCACTGGGAAGAGCTTGGTGCAGGACAATGTCATAACTTTGAAGGAGTCTTTGATGGCACTTTTGGTTTCCGTACCCACCCCTGGGGGTCCTTAAGGACCGGACTCTCTAAGGTATGGCTGTGCTCTTGGGTAACTCCACAGTTAGTTTGGCACGTGATAAAAGTCAATTTAATTCATACTTCTTCAGGCTTCACAGCCTGCTGGCTAATCTGCTAATTGGGCTGGAGAAAAGGGGGGTGGAAGTAGAAAAAAAGGGAAGTGGCGATGAGAGAAGGTGCAAATCCATTGCTGTCAGGATTAGTAACAGGTCCATAGAGGAACAGGTCTTTCACAAGGCTTCTGAAGGGTCAAGGTTTTCTCTGACCTGTTTTAACCACATAAGAATTTGCAGCCTGTCTGAATAATTTCTGTTCATTCCCTGTATTTTAAGAGAGCCAAAGTAAAGCTCCCCAAACCCTAACAAACTGTTGCCCCTCTATCACAAGTTATGCAGTCATCTATATCAGTTCTCTAGTCGCTCCTATTTCCAAATCAACGTTTTATTATAATTAATGTGCTATTGTACTTTTAAATATCATTTATAAATATGCATAAACTGAAATAATCTGTAGCAGAAAGAAATTTGGAGTAAAAACATTATGAAACCTATGCCTCTCCAATATAAAATATTATAATATAAACATATTGCACATAATTACATATAATGACAAATGTGTCTCTGTGTGGTATGATTAGCACTGCTGTAACAAAAGAAGAAAGAAGAAGAAGATATCACTCTAGCTGTCAGCTATGTCAGAAAATAAATACAGATGAAGCATCTCTCTCTCACCCTTATTCTGTTTACTCATTAAATAGTCACTAGAAACTAACCAACAACGTGTATTCGGCTATAGAGTTACATGTATCCAAGAAGGGAATATAAAAAATGATCACCCCTACCCCATTGCTGGGGACAATGAGCAGCATTCAGGTTAATATATCTCCTCTACACAAAGAACATGTGCAAAATGAGTCGTCAACTTCACAAAGAGCAGAGGAGTTTTGCTGGGGTTATTTAGAAACCAGATGACAAATTATGCTCTGAGCATGCCTCCAAAGACTATTTTTATGGGAGACCTGGAAAATTGTTGAAGAAGAATCAAATCTAAATTGTATTAAGCAATAACAAGATCTTGAGTAGCTCTATGAAGCTCTCATCAGAAGTTTCATACAAGACACTTTCTGAGAACATACACATATCAAATACCTTTGTGAGAGCATCTATGGAAGGCTCCTGAAAAATCAGAGCATTTAACATGGAGCTCATGGTGTAAAATTGGCTGGGGTATTTTAACAAACATTTCAGAAACCTCTGCAAAATTTCTTGAGCCCTGCTTGGGAGAAAAACATCCACTGATCTGAGAGCAAACAACAAGCTCCCATGCTGCGGTGGGCTTAGAGAGGGCAAAGTGAGGTCAAGTAAGTCACTCCAAGTAGAGTAGGTGAGTGGACTAACCAGTGAACTGTTGGCAAATGAATGATGGCCCAGTCTTGCTACTTCATTTTTGTAGAAATTTCTGAAGACCTCATTTTTACCCAAACTTATAACGACACCAACTTCTAAAGCTTTGCTTTTTCATAGAATCGAAGTTTTGTTTTCTGGACAGCTTGGCCATAGAGCAACTAACACCAAATGCTGAGCTGAATCTAAATGTCCTGGAAATTGGATGATTAAAAGTGATATCTTGGAATAGGCATGAAGTTACTTTGGAGCAGATGTGAAGTACATTTTAGGGAAGATGAGCAACCACAGGTGTATCCGGCCCTAGCGCTGCGTTACATCCCGAGCCTTCCAGTCTGTTCAGGAGCACTTATGAAATACATGCATTAAACCTGCAGCCAGCTACTCACCCAGAGTGGAACAGGAAAAAATACTCCATGTTCCCTTCCACATAAAACAACTACTGTGACAGTATAAGCCAGTAAATGGTAAACAGAAATATAAAGGTAGGCCAAATTTGTCTTGGCACACATAAAAGTAATTCAAGTAAATGTAGGACCTGCTTATAAGTCTAAGTTTATTGCTGGCTAAATGTCCATAATAATTTTCTTCAGACATGAAAAATGTACACTGTCTTTTTGAAACTGTAGACTGAAGCAAAGTGCTTCTGTAATTACTAACACAGTAACAGACATTTTCTTGCTCTCAACACCACTGAATTGTGGAAAAAAATACCCATCTAAGAAATATTTTGAGGGAGTTATACATCTTCCCTCTCCCTCTATCTTCCTTTATTTTTTCAAAGAAAATGAAGTAACTCATGGAAGACCAAATGAAAATCAATTAAGAACACACTCTTTTTTTTTCTGCACACAAAAGATAAATGGCCAGAAAGCAATATTTACTATCGTGCTCTCTTTCCCACAAGAGCCCTCGATTTTGCCGGAGTTGAAAAATGCTTATCATCTGCCTACAAAATCACCTTTTTTACGTAAAATCAAAATATCGTGTGAGTGATAGCTCCTGCAAACAGAGACCTCAGCCTTGTGACAGTGAGGTCAAAGGGGAATGAGGAGATTCTCAGATGTGCAGAAGGACCTTCCTGATGAGAGAACACCTCTTTACCCCCAGATGGCAGGAGCTCTCCCCTGCCTCCTGTTAGCTTTTTACCTTCTCCCCATTTCCCAAAATGTCCCTTTCTTTCGCTCCCCCTGAGGGAAGAGGAGCAAGAATGCCTGGGATGAGTGAGGGTGAGACTTGTGTGCTTGGGTGGCATAATTCATTGTTCTAGAGTGACAGACCACTTGGCACAGGATGGGATGCTGCCTGAATCTGGCTTTCAGCTTTGAACTCTTACAAGAGGTCTATGGTACCAGATACAGGTTAAAACAAGCCAAGAAAGGATTGATTTGTCTTCTTGGTGAAGTCCTTCCTCTGTTGAGTGCTCATCCTCTCCAAGTGGTATCCAAACCTGCAGTAAACTGATTCACTGAGGTATCACAGGAGCTAATGGTGAAACCACTGGCCAGACATCCTTAATTTTGACAGAGGAAGGCAGCACCTCCCTGGTAATTCAATTGCTTTTGTTGGGGAAAGAGTGGAGAGTATTGGAAGACTGAAGCCTCTTCTGCATCATTATTTCTTTTTTACAGTCAGGAAGAGTGAGCAGGAAGTCATGAGTCTTCTTGCAAACAAAATAGCCTGGAAGTAGTTTCAGCTCATTCTAGCCAAAAGAAAAAGGTATCAGAAGAGGCTGAGTCAACCCAATTGATTTTTGGCCAGTCTAGCACTGCTCTAAAAGCAGGGCTGGCTGGAACTCCACACTCCCACTTAAAGCCTGGGCTTCAGAATTACTCTGCAAGTAGTAAAGCAAGAATGCTTTCAAAATCAGAGTCAGAAATCTTTACTGTCCAGGGAGTGCCACGAGTGCATCCTCCAAATGCAAAGGCAGAAAAGCCCTGGCAGTGGCAGCCAGTTGCCCCTTTGCTTTCTGATAAACTGCTGGCTTCTGATAACAGCTGCAGCATCTCAGCACACAATCATCTTGCCATTACAAATACTCCGAGGAGAAGCAGGGCTGTATTCTACAAAGATCTTGTTTCTTGTAAGTCAGACTCATCTCTAAAGCCTACAGCAATCCCAGACCTCTGGGATCCTTTGTTTATTCTTAATTGGCTTTTAAGATCTGAGAGAACAATTTCAGAATGTCACTTTTAGTCAATACAAGGCTCACATTTGTCAGTCCCTTTTGTTTGTGTCATGATCTTCTAAATATTTTAGTAATTCCATTTTGGATTATAAGCTTAAAGTGGTCATTTTGGAAAACTCTTTCTCAACATTTTATTTAAAATGTACTGTGAAAAAAAAAGTGGACTTTCAAATGCACATTTTGTAAACAGCTTTTCCTGAAGCAAAGTTTCTGGGAGGAGATTTCAAGCATCTAGTGTTACCACTGACTTAAGATGTTATTTTACATAAGATCTGTTTTAAACTCTTCTGAGAATTAAATTTGAGCCCCAACAAAGCCAACTATGAGGCATCCTGGAGCAGGAAAATATTGCAAAGATGGAGCATGCAAGTCTCCATTCAGCCTTGTTTTCCATCATAGTTGCAATTGAGATTCACTGTCTGAGTGGAAGAGCATGGAAACACTGCAGTAGGCAGGTGCACAGGGTAAGCTTCTCCCTTTAACCCACTTACTAGAGGTTGCCAAATCCTACCAGCCACAGGAATTTTATCACATTCAAAACTATTAGCTTTAACTCTTTTACTGGGTATTTTTGTCACTTGTTAATGTTGTTTGTTTGTGGCTTGTTATGTTTGGTGTTTGCAGAGCTTTCATAATTTATTGCCTGATTATGCCACTGAATAGCATACACAACTCTTATTGACTTCAAGGGGAGTTTCACACAGAGAACATGGCAATATAACACAACACTTCTAAAGTACTTCCTATAACTATTCATGACTTTGTCTACATTGGTGTTAAGATGTAAACTGAAGAATGGAAAATTATTCCCAGTAATACCTTTTGTCATACTCTACTTTGTGTGTTTTGAAGACAATAAGAATTTGCAACGTTATGGTTCCTACCAGAACAGGAGAAAGCAAATAATTTGCCAAATAAAGCAGGCCAGATAGAAATCCATATGAAGAGGTCTTGGCACACATAAAATTCAGCAATATCTGAAACTGATCTATAAATGGGAAATTGAGAGCGCCGAATAAGGAATAAGTGATTGTAAAGTAATTTTCTGACAGTATGTTGCAAACAGTCAGGTAAATTTGTAGTCAAATATCCCCAGTTCCCCGCTGAACATGGGATGATGGCTACAATTAGAGCATCAGACAGCAGTTTTAATGGTTGAAGCCCTCTGTTCACAAAGGTAATTATTGCTCATTTGCTGCATTTGAACATTGAACTAGCTTCAAGGAAGGCTGTCCACCAGCATATGAATGTATAAATCCTGAGGAGCATCAACATCAGGGCTCAGAAAATGTCCCAGTTGAACTCATCAGCCTGGCAAGCTGGAATCTTTACTGACAAAGAGGTGACCAGGAAGAAGATTGAAAATTATTTCCAAAATGATTATGACAACTCCACACCAGAGGTTTCTGAATTATCTTCCAATACTTGTTGATAGCCTATTTCCCTGAAGGACAAAAGGTCATTTACAAAGGTGTCTGTTGAGGGATGAAGAAGTAGTAGCTTTCCCCTCAAAACAGGTCACGAGAACCCTGTGAAAATGATGTTTTGCCAAGAGAGGGAAAGAGATATAGCTCAGTACGTATGAACTGTAAGAAGCAAAGACTTATGCTATCTTACCCTTGATGAGAAACTAACTGCATTATGTTGGGGAACCAAGATGGCATCTAAATTATTCCAAAATCATTTTTTTTCTTTGCTGTTAGCTTTGATTTCAGGGGTCTCAGGTACTCAATCTGAATTGAGTAGGATCAATTGAGGAAAAAAAATCGTAAGGGCAAAACTCTTCCTTACCACAGGCAATGATCATTGAGGACAATAAAGCAAAAAACACTTCAATCAAAATCAAAGCAAGTATAACTTGGAAGTGTCATCAAATGAAATGATGCCTTTTCAAATCCTCCTGTTGCAGAGAAGTGTATTCACAATGGGCAATATTCCTATCTTTAAGAGTAAATGCTTGGGAACGCAAAAGGTAGGTTCTTGGCTCAGGAGATCTTTGCAGACAAAGTGAATTTCAGCAGACATGAGGAAACCAGCTCTAGAGACAATTCAGATTGCATGAGATGTCAAATTAGGAAAATCATGTTCTTAATTTAGTGTTCTCACAGAATGGTTTGGGTTGGAAGGGACACTAAAGATGATCTAGTTCCAGCCTCCTGCCATGGACAGGGACACCTTTCACTAGACCAGATTGCTCAAAGCCCCATCCAGCCTGGCCTAGGCCATGTCCAGAGATGGAGCATCCACAGCTTCTCTGGGCAACCTATTCTAGTATCTAATACTCCTCACAGAGAAGAATCTCTTCCTAATATCCAATCTAAACCTACCCTCTTTCAGCTTAGGGCCGCTATGCCTTGTCCTATCACACATCTTTTTTCCCATAGGTTATCTCAGCAGGGTTTTTCAGGAAGAAAACCACTGTATCAACACCTTCCGCTGGACCATAACTTCCCTGTCAAAGAGGACAAGCAAGGCTGAGTTATGATCTTGTGTGACCCCTTCTCTCCCAGTTTCCTTTCTTGACGCTTCATACTGTTTCCCCTTCCACGATTACCCTACCAGACCTCTCTCATCAAGGGATGAAATAAGGTATCTACTACCAGGCATCAATGCAGCAAAAGAAAAAGGGGAACTGCTTCAACTGTAGAAGAAACTGATATTTTATTTTCAAGTACCTGAAGCAAGAATACTGCCTTAAGAGAGGAGATGTTAAAAAAATGGTATACACCTGTTGTTAGCACCTCTGAGTGGTTGTAAAGCACCTCACTGCAATGCTAGCCAAGTCAATGAGTGAAATTCTCTTCTGTAACACCTCTGAAATGCAGAAAGCCTTTACTGCTGCTGTACGCTCCTAGGGGTAAAAAGTGATTCAAAGTGTAAGAGGGTATTCTGGAAGAATGGTTTAAATATGTTACAACTTGAATTTAATTTCTTAATTTTAACTCAGATGTACAGACAAAACTCGTATTTTGCCTTTGTTTTACTAAACAATACATTGGAATTTGATCAACTGAAAGATAAGGTCAAAGGAATAATCACAATTAAAACTCTAAATAGTAGCTTTTGAGGGCTGAGAGAATTAATGGATTATGGTAATGTTCAGCAAGTAATGTAACAGCAAAAATTTTTATAAATGAAGGGAAACAATTAGGGCCTTTCAGATTGCCAGTATGAAAAAGAATAACTTCCAACACAAAACCTCTGTACGTTCACAAAAAGTCAAAAATATTCAGATATGTCCCGATCAACCTTCTCAAACATGGTAAACAATCAGGAAACCGTTATCTCCTTTTACATGGCAAATTATTTTAACTCCACTATCTGTAATATATAAAATCATAGAATGGTTTGGGTTGGAAGGGACCTTAAAGATCATCTAGGTTCCAAAGCCCCTGTCATAGGGAGGGACACCTTTCACCAGACCAGGTTGTTCAAAGCCCCATTCAGCCTGGCCTTGAACACCTCCAGGGATGGGGCACCCACAACTTATCTGGGCCACCTCTTCCAATGCCTCGTCACCCCCTCAGTGAAGTCTTTCTATTACCTATCCTAAACCCACTCTCTTTCAGCTTAAAGCCATTCTCCCTTGTCCTATCACTACATACCCTTGCAAAAAGTCCTGCTCCAGCTTTCTTGTAGGTCCCCTTCAGGGGAAGACTGCTAAAACATCCCTGGAGCCTTATCTTCTCCAGGCTGAACAGCCTCAGTTCTTTCTGTCTGTCTTCATAGGAGAGGTGGTCCAGGCCTCTGATCACCTTCGTAGCATCCTCTGACCTCGTTCCAACAGGTCCACATCCTTCTTATGCTGGGGGCCCCAGAGCTGGACATGTTAGTCCATACACTGCAGAAAAAAAAATAAAACCACTGATGTTTTTTCTGTTACCTCCAGAGCATTCCTTGCCACATTGTCTTTTGTTATAACAAATTGGAAAGCAAAACTAAATGCCTAAAAATGGCAACAATCTCTTTACTAAATAAGAGCTTTTAAAAAAAATTTAAAGTTATTTGCTCTCTCATTTGTACTGCCTGTCTTCTTTATTTGCATCCCAGAAAAGCTGTGCCAAAGAGGTCCCCGAAATTTGTCAGAGTTAACTATTTCACTAAACTTCACTAAGCTACCACTGCTGGTGATTAATCAAATTTTGCTCTAAATAGGATTAATTCGGGTGTATCTGTGAAGAAGCTTGTCAGAGTGCACGTCCCTCTCCTCATCTGTCCTCGGGTCTTTTTTTCTTGCTGAATTTAAAATGAAGCTTGAGCTATAATCTTGCATGGCAGATACTGGATCGTTCCTTTGATAAACATCTAAAATGCTAATGAATGTGGGCTGCAGTTCTGAAACAGCAAAGCAAATGATTTGACAAGAATCTGGAGGGTAAAAAAAAAAAGGGAACTTTCTGACTTAAAAGAAAAACTCTTTTTGTTCACATAGAGTATTGTTTCCCCAAGAAAAATTTTTCTGCTCTGCAGAAAACAGAAAAAATCCTACTACATCAAAATGCGGAAGCATGAAAAACTGATGAGCTTTCAGATTGTCCTCTTTTGCATGCAAATCATATCAGAAGTTCTCATTAGCATAAATGCATGAGCAGCTCTAAATGCTTTTAATTTCCAATCTCAGCCAGCAGAGGAGTAATTTGTCACTGTCAGGGTGAAAATCTAAAAAGAAAAAAAAAAGAGAGAAGGACTCCATGCTAAATTGGAATCATATAAATTTTTGATTTGCTAATTGACTGATGCTGCAGTTCAATCAGCTGCCTTGAAGGTGTAAATAATTCAGTATACAGTCAGAAATAAAAGCATAATGTGCTTCTACTGAAGTCATATTAGCATTCACTGCACCAGGACACACCTGACCATGTCTTTCTTACAGATACCCTTTAGTCATGTTCTATCTCTATGCTGGCAAGTGCACTACACCAACAAATAAAACTACCTCTAAAGATATTTAGGCTTTCGTATTAAGAAACATGATTCCAGAGATAATTTAAAATATTTTCACACCAAATAATCCAGTAAGTCATTCCTAATGCTTGCAGAAATGGTGGAATACATTTGTATAACACTAATGCAATTATAAAACATAGAGAGTGCATAAATGGTAATCCAACATTTCGATCAACTTTTAATTATCCTTTTTCCTTAATCAACTGCTTTAAATGTCATATGCAAAGTGTATTTTTTGCAAAAATGCTGCTCATCAGCGCGCATACACTAAGGGTGTTGTGGAATGTGTCTAGGTAGTCGCAGCAGTTTGTGATTTACAACAGAGGAATGATATTTAGATCCTTTGTATGGTTTGTGTTAATAAAAAAATATTTATTTCAAAGCAGTTGTTCAAGTAAAACCTATTTTTAACTGACCAGCCCCTTCCTTCTCATCTTGATCAAATAAGATTTTTAGCCATTGCAGATTTTTGTAATGCAATTATACTTCCAAGAACGTAAATGAATAATTAACAAAAATACCTTGAATATAAAAACCCCCCTGTCCTCTGGAGCATGTACAACTAAAAGATCCAGTTTATAATTTACCAGATGCCTTAAGTTAATTATTAATATCTCATGGACTGGTGGATATGAAAATCAAATATGGCTACACTGAACCCCAAAGAGATCAGTTGCCTTTGTTGTGAATTTTATTTTGCACAATTTCTAGCTGTACTATTTTGTTGTCACAGCACAGAAATTTGTCAGACACACCCTATGCATCAACAAACCTATTTTCCATGCCCTCGCCCCTCCGCACATATATTTATACCAGGTTCAGTTTAAACTATTTATATGAAGACTTTATCCCAGGCAAAGAGCAGATTTTAATTGCCAGTAGCGGTCTTGCAATGGTTTTTGCAATGGAAATCTGGGTTTCTGATAATGAAAGGCTTACACCAAATTCCCCAGTGTTTTCAACAAGGATTTAATCTGAATAAAGTCTGTAAGATTATGTTCCAAGGTATTCATTTTGACTGAGCATTTGATTCTGCTCTCAGTGAGATCAATGACGGCATTGATTCAGTCATTCACACCTTTTCCTTGTCGTAAATTGCACATTTCCTTTCAAAACAGTGTTAAAATATAAAAAACAATAGTGAAGTAGTGGGAAAACATGAAATATAATGGGCTGAATGCAAACTGTGAGGATTCAGTTTCCAAACAACCAGTTCCTGCTTTCTCTGATAGCTGACTAAGGAAGAAGGATAAATCTTTTCAGTCTATATAAATCTAGAAAAAAAAGGAATCTGAAAATATTTTTAATGAATATATCTGTTTATACCCAGAGTTCTGGAAAACCTAACTCAAAGGCAAATCTCTATTAGAGCAAGTGGAAAGCTTGGGTAAGAAAAACCTTGTGACAGCAGCCTAAGTTTTTCCCCCTGGCCTAAAGACCTTGCAGAGCAAGCAGAAGAAGCAGGGCAGATACCCATAGAGGTCATTTCACAAAGCAAAGGGTGGATAGCAGAAATTATTTCTGCAGGCCCTGCTCCTCTTTCTGCAGGCTCTTTCAGGTTCTGGGATACCAATAAAAAGGGGGTGTTGTGAGGAAAGCCTTACTAAAATACGGATGTCTCACCAGTGCTTGGATGGCCATTTGAAAGACAAGCTGTTTTATTCTGCTAGTCTAGTCCCCAGTGGGAAGAGAAAGAGATCAGCAAGGGGAAAATGAGCTGGATCACAGGATTAAACAGTGGGGAAATGTCCTGGAGTCTCATTCAGGCTGTAAGTAGACAATTAAAATTTTGTGTATAAATTTCAAGGACATATTTAACTAGTTTTTCAAATTACTCATATATCAGTGTATATTTGTATTTTGGTCTTTTGCATTGTGGTCTTTTTAATCTCTTTTTATGCAGCTGCCTCTAGTTCTCTTGTGACTTGTACATCATTCTGGCAACAATTGTGGCCTTTAGATGCAGCTGAGGGAAATAAGTTGAGTTAAATTCAGTCTTGCTCTACCCAATTTTTTGTATCTATACTTTAGACATTCATATGGAGTACAACTACCATCTCTGGCAAAAGACTTGCAAACAATCACTATTATGGTTTTAGAATGGTTTAAGACACACATTAATACATCTGCTTATCCTTTTTACATAATTATCGTGAGGAACATAAGAAAGAAGGGAACAATTGGAAACAGATTTCATGAGCAGGATCTTTTCACTGTTTGGAGAGCCAAGGGGCTCAGACTCCAGCTGTAAAACCCCAGTCAAGCTCCTACCTGGCCACAGGTACAGGTCCAAGAGTTAAGCAGATGTTGCAGCCCAGAAGTTCCTGGGCAGACAATCCTGGATGGAGGGAGATGCAGTTATGGTATGGCTGCATCGCGTCACACCTGGACAGGGCTCCTGAGTGGGCCTGCTGTAGTCCTGGGACCTCTCCCAAACCACATCAGTGGGACAATGTGTGCTGGACCAGACTGTGCTGGTTGGTGGGATCATCAATGTGCTTCACAAATCTCTATCTGGGCGCTGACCAATGCCAACAGAAAGACCTAATATATTTGCTTCTGTTTAAAACAAACAAACGAACAACAAGCCCAAACAACAAAACATGATTTACCTCCCTTTACCCCATTTCTCAGGTGAACAGCGGAAGTGGGTATCTTCACTTACACTGTCATTGGTAGGTGTGAAATACTGTAACCTTGCCAATGCTGCCAAGCCCATTGTTCTCCCTCCATGCGTCTCTCTCTCCAGTGTTTTTTACTCCAACTCATTGCATTCATCTTTAGATTTAAGACAAATAAATAAATAAATAAATAAAGTTGATTGCAACCCATTTGAGCTCAGGTTGCATCCTTCTGCATGTTCAGAAACAAAGATAAGGCTCTGACCCTGGTAGGAAATGCAGAGTATGGTCACCAGGCACACTGCTGTAATCCCATCGGTACAGCACCAGGAGGGATTCCTGCTGCTGCTGCCTCCCGCGCTTTGTGTGTTCACAACGGAATCTGAATAAGGTGTTGAACTTCAGAGGCAGGAAGGTGGCTGCTCCCAGCCCAGAGCTTGGTGTGACTATTTTTGGGAGAGGAATCTAAGCACTCTTTTTAATGCATTGCTTATCTGGCCTCAGTAAATTCCAGGGTCAAGTTGTGCTAGACACGGAGCTCGGGGACCACTCTGGGGACTCAGCAGCTGTGGGGAGCATATGTTCAGAGCTCACTGCTGATCCTAGCTCATCAGTGTGGATTTAGCCCCCATTGTGATGACCAGACACGCAAAACAAGATCCTGATTTACCATCAGAGGAAAAAAATAACCTTTATATAGCACGAATGCTTGGGCCTGAAACATGTTATATGATTTTATTTCACCTTTTCTTTCCTGTTTTATACTTATGATAAATTGTCTCTGTTTCAGACTATGGTAAATCCTGTCTATTTCAGACTATTCTTAGAACCTTTTTTCCCATAGTAACATGGTTCACTCTTGCAGAAATGTATGCAAATTAGCTTTTTATGAAAAATGGGGGCAGAAATAAAATATTATGCTGCTCTTGCAAAATAAAAAAATCATTAGTGATTGCCAAAAGCAACAAAGTTGATCTTTTGGCAGCATATTGCACATAATTACAAATTTTCTGTTCTATTTCAGTCCTGTGAACAGTAGACTAGCCCTATCACAGGACAAGAAATAATTCTGACCTCATGATAACTCATTCACGTACCTCATTCTGACCAGCTTCACAGAAGCATTGTTTCAGACGAGACACATTTTCAGTGGAGCTTTGAGAAGGAGGGAGACAGCAAACACTTTTTCATTACTTGAAAAGTGCCAAGGATGCTGTAAGCGTACCTCAGGCAGATTTAATTGTAATATTAATTAACTGGTTCACTTACTCACTAATTAATCTGCTGCCCCATCTTTTTCACACTAATGTGTTTCAGAAGCAGATTCAGAGGAAACGTTAGAAAAGTTTCTTATGACAATCTCTGAACGAAAAATTGCAGAAGTATATGTACAAAAATTGCATTCTCATTAGAATGGCAATGCTGAATTTGATGGCAATGCTCATTTGATCGAGCCATTTAAAAGTAGGAAGAGGCTGCTACTTACTGATTGCATAGCATGACTAAAAGACAATCAAAACATGTCTTAAGAAACAATTCTTAGGGTGGCTATACACTAATAAATATATGTAATGGTGATATCCATATAACAGGTAATGTTGCCATGTCTTCAACTACAAGCATTTCTCAACCACAGAGAAATACATGAGATATTAATATTCAGCTACTATAACAAAAATATACAGAAAACTCCACAATTGCTGTATCCTGCACACTCTGCCTCATTATTCATCTCTTCTTCATTTTTTTTCAACTGCTCCATGCAAATAACTGCTCCCCTGTCTATGAAAACCAACCTGCAAGAAATGCATTCCCCTGGTAGCCACATTCCTTTTTTGTGGATTTGGAAACGACGTTTTTGTTATCAGAAAGAGGAGACAGCCTAACACTGTTACTTGTTCAGTAAGGGCATGTGACACTGGAGTTCATTCTAAGGTACTCTTATGCATAGATCAGGTTTAGAAGCATTTTTAATATATTGGTTACAATTTCTCTTCCCTTCTGACAGAAAAGCTTTCCCAAGACAGCTTTAATTTATAAGGAAATTGACAACAAACAAACAAACAAATCCACATATTTTTCTTGCTATTTTGTTAGTGCAAAGATGAAGAGCTTCTAAAGTAGGAGTAGGTAGAGAAGGGCATATTCATATTTTCTGCTCTAGGCTTTGGTAGGTACATAACTCCAGCAACAACTAAAGGGCTGAGACAAGGTTTTCACAAGGTGCAGCATGATAAAGGTGCCACTGGTTGCAATTCCAAGCACTATGTGCAAACATCTTTTATCTCCTCATGGGACTCATGACCTGTTAAAAAGAAAGACCAAAGACCCTAAATGACTTTCCTAAGATCACACAGCAAACCTGAGGCAAAATAGGAAGCAAGTCAATGTCTTCAAGCAGAGGGAGACACTTAGCCCTGAGACACATTTTCTGTCTTTAAAATGTTTTTAGAGGTAGGTAGAGTAAATACCATTCACAGAGGAAATGATGGCATAGCATAATGTAATGGATTCTTGACAGTCTTAGGAGCGCCGAGTTTTATCATGGCTTCAGGACACTAAGGATAAACTATTTCCCAAGTCGTGAGGTGTTTCTTCCTCATTGCATTACTTAGATTAAGAGACAAAACGCATCCTGTTAATAGGCATTGTTCAACTGTTTCACATGGGTAGTCCAGTGTTTTGGCTCAGCTCTTACTCTAAGGGTTCATTCAAGCTTGTAGCTCCAACATGATGAGGAAATCAGTGTTCATTCTTCAAGTGGACTGCCTCTGAGGCTGCAGTAAAGTTAAAGCACTTAACCTTATCTTTTTGCTGGAAAAATTTTCCCCATCAAAATTGAAGAAAAAATATTTGTTTTACAGATAAAGTTGATAACTTTATTAAACTTGAGGTACTAACCATCTTTCAATGGACAATATGAAACAGCCAATGGTTCAGTGGAAAATATGAAACAGCCCTTGATTCAATTTGTACTTGTAAACAGGAGAAATTACCACAATCAATAACACATTGAATGGAACAGGCTCCAAATGGTCTAAAATATGTCAATGAATACATGTGTAAGACTTTTTTTTGTTGAATAACAGCCTCATCCCACTGTATTCATGCAGCAAGGCATGCAGCCACTATCGCACATATCTTTACAATCACACGAGGATAAAAAGGAAAATAATTCTTAAATTTGACAAATCATTAAACCAGAGAGACAAAGGGAAATCATTGCAATACTAATCATAAGTTATATTTGCCCCTATTCTTTCTTCGTATACTGGCTCAGATTCCTTTGGTGTTATCAGCCTGCCAAAACTGATACACTTCCTCCAAAGTTTGGCCAAGTAGAACGTTTCATTTTCCATTAAAAGTCTGCCTGGGAACATTACATTTTTGCTATCTAAATTGTTAATGTACATTGCAAGTAACTGGTGCAGTTGTCAGAACAGTAAAACATTGTCCATTCTAAGGTAAGAAAATGCTTTTGAAAAAGCTGCAAGTTGTTATTTGAAATTGCACTTCAAATTAAATGCACTTACACCAATTGTTTTTGAGAGTCCTTCCACCAAATGATGACTTAGTTTCTTGCAGACATTAGCAAAAGAGCAGGAGGAAACTTCTGTTTTGTTTGTAGCAGCCTTTCAGGAAAGTCTGCGATGGTAAATGCTCAAGGTAATTTGGTGTTCTGCTCTGTCTCAGCAGTTAAACCCTTTCAATAAAGTAAACATTTCATTGACTTTAAATTGACTTTTTTCTAAGCAAAGTGGTAAGTTTCTATTTGTATCACTTTTGTTTCCAGACCCTATTTATAGAAGAACAATTTTGTGTCAATTTCTGGATCTCCCAGACTGAGATTTTCAGTAATTTATGTAGACTTGGGCAATACTGAGCATCCTGCAATGTCTTGTGTTCGCTAGGGAAAGCAAACAAGAGGGACATTAACCCAGAGAAGTGAGCAGTAATTCAGCATGCACCAGCACATTGCTCTCTCTTTCACATGTAGTACTCGGTACATGAGGAAATGTTTCAGAGAACACAAGCCTGAGAAAATAGGATTATCTGCAAATTGCTGGAAATTTCCTTGCTTTCTGGATTAATAATTCACCCTGCATTTCTCCACTTAATAACTGCTTCATTTTAGACACAGTCTACTTCTATTTTTGTAACTTTTTAGGAAACGTAGCGGCAGGTTTTCTTGTGAGGCAGTAGCAGCCCCATCTCAAATTGCCAGTGAAATCCTGCTTTAACCTCTATGAAATAAGGGATACAGTGCGTGTGAGAGGCAGCTCTCATAAGAACTGTATCTGGCCTGGTACACGCTGGTATTGCTTTCTGGGTAGGAGAGTCTTGAAATGTTAAAAAAACAGCCCTTTGATTCAGCCAGGGCATTTTCATCTCTTTTCAATCACACTATGAACATCTTTTGCTCACTGAAAAATGCATCCCAAGGCATTGGAAACAGATTAGCTATTGAAGTCTGAGTGAAGTGGTATTTGCCACCATCTGGTTGTGAACCCTACAGAGAAGCTATCGATCGGTCTACTTGCTATTTAAGTGGTAGCCATATCCACACTGATGTCCCAATTAAGGAAAAAAAAGGCATTTAATTGGAAAGACAAGTTCACACATTTCCAAATTTTATGGCAGGCCCATATGAAACAAAAAATAATAATAATAAAAAAACCACCACAGCAACAACAACAAAAAAAAACCCAAAAAAGCAAAAAAAACCCTCATAGAAACAAAAAAGATCTAAAAAAAAATTGTTATGTCAAAACTGGATTTTTCAAATTGGCACAGATGTTACTGTATTTTACTTAATGAAATTACGAACTATCCTGGATGGGATGGGTGAGGGAAGAAAAATATTTAATTATTTTTCTTGCATAAAGAGGCAAAAAAAAGCACGTGGACTCCAAAATGGCACCTTTCCAGGACCCTGATGAAAAATCTGTTATCTTTTGAGAGACAAATTAAGTTTTGTAGGTTTCTAAAATACACAATGATAGGCTTATATATTGCTAGCATTTTTAACATTTTTTTTTTCTCTGCATTTTGGAGAGCTCTTGTTGTCCTAGTTTAAAGGCAGCCTGTAGACCTGAATGCATCAACTGCAGTGAAGGCATAACTCCTTTTTAATCTTATTCAGAAATCATTGATTCTTTTCACTTCTAGTGCAAATAACTGCCTTTCTCTAAAGTAACTAATGCCCAGCTACTCAGAACCCTTTATCCCTGTACAGACCAGATACAACTGCACTTTTAGTAACTTTATTTCTAGCAACTTTTTTTTTTAGCCATTTTCCTACAAAAGTGTGTGATGCTGTAATTCTCATGAGCATGAGGTGCACGGTTAACTGAAGTCTTAAGACTGTAGCAGAATATTAGTCCCATATTATGGCTTCAGCAATCAATACTTAACATATTCAAATAATTTTATTTTTAATATACTCAATTTGTTGTAAGATTAAACAAAAAAAATTTCCTTATTACCCACGAATATTATAACCAGCAAAGGGATTAAAATGTCATCAGAGCTTTAGTTTGAGTTTCATTCCACCAGTGCAAGATAATGTCCTTTGAACTCTAAATATAATCATGAAATTTCAATTAATGTCTTTCATGCATTTTGGATTGCCAGTAGCTAGAATGGCCTGTTCTGTTTGCCCTCCAAACTGCAGCCACTTTTTTTTCCCACATGCATCAGTGCTAAATCAGTAGCTTCTAGGTGTCAAAAGGTGAACTGGCATTGCCATATTTTTAGCATAGATAGATAAGATTGTACTGAAAACAACCAACCATGTTTCTGTTCTTCTCACCTGTGTATTAATTTGGGAAATATTGGGAAATACTTTATATTCCACAGCAATGAAATATCAGAATACAAAAAATTTAAAATAAAATTAAAATCCTTATTGCCTCATACACTGAGTTAAATAGCTGTTTTTCCCAAGGCAACCATCAAAAATTTCTGGCACTGGATTACCAGCAGAATATCTAAACCAAGAAATGACACTTGTTTAGCTGAGAAAAGGAAAGCATTAAAGGGAAGTGTAAAAAATATACGCTGTATTCTGAAAGACAAAGTCACTGCAGAGATGTGTACATATTATCACAGAATGATATGCTTTTCAAGGATCCTTTCCCAACAAAATGGGCATCGCTTTCAGGGAAAAAGAAAAAAAAAAACAGCACAGTTCCCAAAGAGGCTTTTTTTGCCCAACATCTTTGTCTAAGGACATGCAACAAATGCGTGCTATTAAATAAGCACGTGGTGCAAGTCCCCACCAGACTCCCAGGGTTGGATATACTGCAGCATGTGCTGGAGTCAGCATATCTCCAAATGGATGCAGGATAGCAATGGGTGACATTTGAAATTGACCAATACCTGCTTCACACCCTGGAAACAGATCATCATCTGCCTTCTGCACTAATGCAGCTCCTTACGCTGTCCTGTTCCAGACTCCACCCTGTTCCAGACTCACCTTCCCCAGCCCTGCCTGAGCAAAGAGGCCCGGAGGCAGAGGGCCAATGAAGTGACTGAGGGGTGCTAGAAATGCACTCTCATGTTGCAGCACATGAGGGATCCCTTGCAATGGACAAGAGCTGCAGAATAGCTCTACTTTCCTTTCTGTACACCAGCTAACAGAGCTGAGACTGAAAGGAGGGTAAAGAAGAAACTGGGGTGTAAGCATGGCTCTGAATTACAGTCTCTTCTCTGGTCTGCTCGTGAGGTGTCACAGCTATGTGTCTCTTTCAAAACTGGACTAAGAATTGTAGGCTGCAGTCTAGATCACCCATTTGCAACCTAACAGCTTCGCCCATAACCTGCAGTTTGTCACCTGTCTTTGGATTTGTACATGTAGTACCTGTTAGCAATGTGTGATGGAATGTTGGGCAAAATCCTTTAAAGTTTTATATCCACAGCTTCAGGGTGAATTTTGGTAAACTGCATCCTGTGTACATGAGCAAGCTGCATGTGCAGTATTTGTATTCTTAGTGAGACCGATGGAAATACCAGTAAAATTCAACAAGACTTTTTTTTTTTAATTGTATATTGTTTTACATAGAGATGGTCTGTGAAGGAACTAACTGATAAAGGAATAAAAAAACTTAAGGTTCTCCAAACCTGCAATCTGTCTGCTCAGCACCAGAAGGTCTCAATCCCAAGGAAGTAAATTTCTGGTGTTGGTCCTTCTTGATGCACTCAAAGATTTTACCTTAGGACAGTTCATCAGCAACAGCTGCCCATTTCACCTACTAGAACATACCCGACAGACTGACCTTTAAATGCAGCAAAGCAGAAGAGAATAAGCTTCTGATGAGAGTTACACACATTTATTTATATCCTTCCCAATGGTGATTTACAGCACCTAACTCTTAGGAGCATAGTCAGGCCACTAGCTTTTGATGAACAGTGAAGTAACTACTCCTCTATTTTCTCATAAAAGCTGTTTTTCTGTATATAGGAGACAAAAAAATTTACTACAGCAGGTCTCTAACTTGGGTCTCCCAAAAAAGTACCCTACCAAGCAACCATGGAATTTTTCCTGCTCCCTAGTCAAAGGAAGATGACTTATTCCAATGAGCCTGACATGGAGGGAGAAGCTCCTATTTGACCAGAAGGCAGCATCCTCCTTCTTGAGATTTCCTATCAGCTGGTTTGGGTGGCCTCCAAGCAAAGGTCTGGTACCTTTGTACCTTGTGTTTAGATGTCACTCCAGGAGCAGCAGGCGCTGTAATACCGGGTTTCGTATTGGGATCTAGGTGGTGATGAGGACTTGGTTCAATCCAGGCAGTACATTGTTTTCCTGCTGTGGTGGCTGCAGCCTCAATAGGCCATTGTAGAAGAGAAATGTAACCTGTATCTTACAAGTAACCTAAACCTCAGCTTCCCATAAAAACACAACTCCTGCCAGTAGCAAGAATCACTGTAGCATTCTCACATAAACTGATATTACCAGGGCAAGTACTTTCTAAAGGAGAACTGTCAAGGAATATTATCCATTTTAGATGTGGTACTCTTTTCTTCATTAATCTCAAATTCACAGATGTTATACTGCATTATACTACATTATACTGCATTAATTGCAGTGTGTGTCTCAAGAGAGCAAAGTAAATTCATGGCACTGCATTGATCAAATGGGTGTGATCTATAGGATTTGGGCTTCAATAGATTCTAAGAAATCATACAGGCAAACAAATGAGGCATAAATATATAAAGAAAGAGTTTAGAATGTGCATAAATATAAATTATCTCTGAATGCACTTTCAATGTGCTCCCAAATGGAAAAACTGAAGAAATGGAATTACTAAACAGATCAAAATGTCTCATGCTTGAACTTTATAGGTTTGGGTCCTTGGCCATCAGTCTTTTGTGTCTTACTTAAATGTCTTACTTCACATGTTTTTTGTTACAATTTTTTTTTAATACTGTAAAGTTTTTTCTAAATAAAAAAAAAGTTAAGAAAATAGTTAATGAAAATTCCAAACCAAGACAAAATTTGCATGGGAAAAAAAGAGAAAATGTGTTACTGCCAATATTTTTCTGTCGAGGCTGGGCTTTCTGATCGAGAACAGAGATAAAAATCCCATAAGAGTGAACAGTGTTGCCATGAACTATGTTATACTGAATGCAGGGGTATGAGAACAGCAACTGAGGACCTTCCTCTTGGCTGTTAACATCTCAAACAAATGCTTTAAACACAAGGCCACCAGCCACCCTATAGCAAATGTCTTCTCCTAAGTCTGAAAAAACTTCTGAGGGTCTGAGGTCGGACAAGCAAAGAGCAGGAGAAGTCTTGAAGAGTCAAAATTCAATGGGGCAAAGCCATTGTTTCCTGCCCAGTTCTATTCCTTAGCTGATGGTCACTGAATATAGAAAATGAAGCTGAAATCTGATGCTGTGACATAGTTTCCTCAAATTTATTCAGTTAACAATTTACAAAAATTAAATTCTTTGTGGAACAATCATTCAACATTAAATTTCCAATAAACTTCACGTGTAAAATACACAGACCACTCATCTGATCTAGGACGGCATTCCCTATTTAATATTGCATCCTATTTCTAACAGTGCTCAGAGGATGAGTTGCATAAGCAGGTTTGAACCTGGAAAACAAAGAATGAAACCCTAATTCCTTAAGACATGCATATACCTGCAGCATTCTCTATCTAATACTATACAATATAGAACTTGTTTTAAAAGCAGCATACTTTCCCCCCTTGTAATTGGAGCAGTATATGCTTTAAACATCACAGGCTCATACTTTATACATGAGTGATTTTTCCTCAAAAAGAAATGAAGGAGAGTCATCCAAAAGTTTTATTTCTGCAGAATGTCCTTTTGTTTTCACGGAAGAAAATATACCTAGTGCTATTCCATTCAATAATGACCTGCTCGCTCTGTGTTCCTGACGGCTTGCCATGTGGTTAGTCCTTCTAGACAAACAGGATTGTTTCTCCACTTCTGTAATTGATTCTGATGTGCAGGTCTGGACATTGCTTCTGTGTTGTGCCACTTTGATTCGCCTATTTAATTGAAAATGTGTTATGTTTACAGAACATCAGAGGGAGTGTACAATCCGTGACAAAAGTCTGCTGAAGCAACTTCAGGCCACAAGATGGCAATAGTGTTTACATTTTTTATTAGCACTTAGTTTATGCTCTGCTGGATAACCTACACTTCGGTGTATGCTAAAATAAGGTGATTGAGATCCCAGCCCAGAGTGGCATCTTTAAATCTCAAATCATACATGTAAAGTTTCAGCCATGTGTTTCACACCAGCAGGGAAAGTGCAGTGAGTCACGCTATGGAAGCCATCCCACCACCTCTATCAGTCACCTTTCCCAAGCCAAAGGAAGGCACAATGACACTCTGGAGCAGAGAAGCATCAGTTGGCTCATTACAGGACAGCTTGGGTCCAAGCAGCACAATTCCTGCCCTACAGCTGATACCGCAAATCTACAGGTGTGCTGGCACTGTGCTTTCCCATGCGGATGGACTTTCCGTGCACCCAGCAAGCACAGCTGTACCTCACTGCTTTTGCTGGGTACGCAAACACCGGATGCCTCACAGGGAACTAACCCCCAAAAAACCCTGGCAGAAATCCTATGGAGGGATACAACGAGCCTCCGTGTGGTCCCTGGACGCCTCACTGGGTCCACAACCTCTTCCACTCCTTCTCCCAAGCTCAGGCAACACAACATCAACAGTCTCTCACACAATGGCTCCTGGTGTGGGCTGCTTCAGATCCATTTGTTTGGTTTTTTTTTTTTCAGAAAGAGGCTCTTTTACTATAGATTTAATTTCTTCAATGACATCCTAATACATATACTTAACCACCTCTGAAAATTTAATCCTCCATGTCCTTTACATTTTCTGGGAAACTGTCTAGCTTAGTTGGTAAGTAGACTTTCTTTGCCTCACTCTCTTGAGATACAATCTAAAGCCTACTGAAGGGAACAGAATCACTACCTTATTTCAGCAGAATTTGAAAGTCCTGGCCTTTCGTTTCCTACCCGTGTCATTACTGCCCGGCCATCCTTATTCCATAATGAATTTTTTATATATATACATATTAAAACACGCAACAGTGTGTTTTAATTTTTTTTAAAAACCAGTATCAGAGTAAATACAGAATTATCAAAGCAAGCTCCTAACCCTGCAAGGGTAACTGCATTACATCCCTCAACAAGGAGCTTAAAGAGTTAGTTTATTTAATGATGTGCTTCAATTTGGAGTATAATATTTTAGTCCAGGGAATATTTGTTCTTATTTTTTGCCTAAAATATGCCTACAGTACAGTACTAGACAAAAATTAGCAATACAATACATAAACACTGGAACATGATAAACAGCCTCACAATAAACAACACTGAAGAACATCATCTTGTCTGTTTTATTATAATCTCAAATAAAGTGAGTAATGACTCCAGACTGAGGATGTGCCAGCAGGGCGACTTAGGACTATGGAAAGGCTTCACAGAGGAGAGTGAAGGGAAAAAAATGAGGTCTTAATAAAGAAGGTCTAGTTCAATTTTGGCCATTAGAAGATTAAATCAACAAGGTAAACTCTCAAAGACATATGAGCAAGTCTCTCTCCAACACTGGTATTGGGTAGAGGGAAGCAGGATGGGAGCGGAGAGGGAAGGTGAAATACTCAGAGCTGTTGTGCAGAACAATGGATTATTGATCCCAAAGGCAAAAATGGCAAAGAGGAACATCTCAGCAGCTGCCTGGGTTCTGGGTCGGAAAGACATCTTTATTCAATTATTTAAGCATGTGAGCATATGATTCATTTTAGCCCTGAACAAAAATGTGTCCAATCAGTTTTCTGAATAGATACCTAAACAGATATTGAGAGGCAAGAGATGAGATAGTAGAAGACTGACTGTGAAAACAAAGGGAAGGCAGCTACCATAATGTTGAAATCCAAGAAGAAATGAAGGAGGATGGGTGTGGCATTTGTCTACAGGGATGGCATTACTTACTTAAGTACAACCTGTTTTAACATGATAGAAAAGGTCCCAAGAAGGACTTTGAAGAAGCAAGATAAGAATGAAGGGGAGCCACAGCTACAGGAGAGGCAGATGTTCCATAGGGCTTTGGGAACACCAGTGTTGGGGAACATAGTATCTGTGTCGTGAACTGATGGCTTGTGATGAAAGCAAGTAGACAAAAAAGAGGGTGAGAGGAAACAGAGGATATTGGAAATGGAGCTGCTGGCGTCTGGGGAATGGGAGCTTAAAGAATACTGTGCAGCTCAGCTGGCAGCCAGTGATTTCAATATGGTCCATGAAATGTTTCCGTTTGGTTCATCACTTCTCCCAGAGAAAAAGGAGGCACACAGCCACTCCGTGCTGGTACTCCCACAAAAGGCAATACTTTGTCCTGTGCCAGCTGCTGTCAAAACTGGTGATGCTGAGGGACAATGATGACAGGTGGAGTTTGAGCTTCCAAACAGCTATTGCCTCCTCCGGTTTCCTATGGAGCAGCCTTGTTCCATGCGTGGGACAGCAGCTTGCTCTCCCGCTGCCCTCCTTCGTGCTCTCTGGTACGCTCCTGTGAGGCAAAGATTCAGTGAAGTTCAGAATAGATTGACTTATAGCTTAAGCATGATGGTGCATTAAGACTATTCATCAGAAACCTTCTGGTTTCCCGATGGAAGCGATGGATGAGCTCTACAGGGCCTGCCTGTGTGTACTCAGTCAAAGGCAGCTGGCATTTTGCCTCAGTACAGATTGTAGAATCCATCTACATGAAAGAAAGATTTCAGTATCTCACTTTAAGCCTGAAGAATCAAGACTGGATTTTCAATCCTATTTCTCACCCCAGCTACTTCAGTGACCTATGGTAGCACATTTTATACCACAGCTTTCAAAATGACTGGTAATCTTGCTGCCACACAGCCTGATCTTCAGACATGCTCAGCTCCAATTTCCAACTTAAAAATTAAAGACTATATTTGAAAATGCTGCTATTGCCTCTGGCCCAATATTCCTGTTTGTAATAAGGAGTTAGCTTATTTCCCAAGAATGCTGAGAATTTAATTACATAATGTCTGTAAAGCAATTGGAAGAAAAGCACTATATAAGTGTTAAGCATTATAATTGTATTAAATGTGTATGACCAGTATTGCAGGGAAGGGATGTGATTATCTAATAAGCAATGACCTCTCATCACCAGCAATAATAGACTTTGCAAAGACCACAATGTTCTGCTAGCAGAGGCTGAATTAAATGTCTAGGATATCAAGAAGTGCTTTTTAAGTTTTCATTGCACAGAAGGTTAAAAGAATTTCTGTTAAAAACATGCTCTGCCCAATCAGAATATACTCAGTACTAATGGTTTTCCAAATGCTGGTACAGATATTAACTGGAAGAGCTAATTTGAGACTATCTTCTGTCACCAGTGCAGCTTCAGATGAATGAATTTTAATCTGACCCTCAAGAGTCAGTCTAGCCGAATAATAACAATGAAAAATGCATGAGAATAGCAATTTCAACATGGCTATTTCACAGACAAGCTTATTTTATGCATCACTAGCAAATAAATCAAGAAATTGGATGGACTTTCTGAATGTCTTTCACTGTTTTAAGTAAATCTATCTGGCCAGTGTAACCATCAGTTCCAAAGATTGGAGAGTAAACAGAGGAGGAATATTGATTGATTGCTTTATTTGGAAAGGAATTCCTAACACCACTTTTGTCAGGAATTTAGCTTATAGGGGTGAAACTTGCTATCTTGTTGCTATAAACGGAATGGTAAGATATCCTAATTGCTAGCATTTGGATTTCACTGATTATCTGAACAGAAATTGCATCTTGAAAAACCCCTGTGCAAACTTTTCCTAAATACTGTAGAATAACAACTGACTGTTAGCAACAAGTTGTTATACATCTCTGTGGAAGGGACTAATGAAGTGTTTTTAAAAGGCTTCCACAAAATATACTACAAGTTGTCCTGATTCGTAACAACAGGAATTACACATTACCACAGAAAAATAGACTACTTAGTTCACGTTCAGGTGCAAAAAAAAAAAAAATATCAGCACATTCTGGTGCAATGCTGAGGTCTGTCATTTTTCCTCTAAAAGCTTCCGACTGAGAACATACAGTGTGCTACTATTAGGCAAACAAACAAAAAATATTGGGTTTGGTGTGTCATTTATCTAGCCCTATTTTGGGTGCTCAGGTTTAAATTTCAGGCCGAGTCCCTGGACATATTTCACGTGCTTTGGAAGATGGCCCAGGCCTTTGTGCTAACACAAAACAGAAAAGTTTTTATATTAGTACTTAGTAGTGGATTAAAGTGGAGTTCAGACCATCAAAGTTTCATTAAAGCCATCAAGCCCTAAACAGTAGCTGACAAAAACAACAGATCATATTTTGTTTTTAAAGGGAAGTTTGACATATTTTACTTGAGGAGCGTTCGCTTGTCCTATATAAGAACTGATGGAGCTTCAGGATAATATTCTTTAACATAAATTGCTGTATATATTTCCTACCTGAAAATCTAGAGAATCAGATGGGTTTTAAATTATTTTCGCTGAAATCCTCGAGCATGCACATATGCATTCAGCTTCATAAAGATTCCCCTTCTATTGAATGAGGCATTGTAATTGCCCTATTAAACACAACGAGTTAAATACTTGATGTACTATTATACCTTAACAGATGCACAGGAAATAACTTCGGGGTTTTACTTGTGGCACTGAATGGCGGGGACTGAAGAATATATTTGAGAAGTCTTAAACAAAAGGCTTGTTTCATTCAGTCTATCCTATGTGGATCTCTGTTCCTACGGGCAGTTTAAACATGATATCAGAATTATAAAGAAAATTACATACTGCCAATGTACTGCAAATTGCATTGCTAAGAACAAAACTAAGCAAATGTTAATGAAACTGTTCTTTTCCAAATCTTCAGCAGAAAGGTGATATTAAGCCCTTCTGGGTTTCATTTCCAATATCTTTCTCTCTTGGCCTGATATTTGCAGACTGGCACAGATGAGAGAGAAATCCTCACGGGCTATTTGAGATAACTGAGCCCATTGCTTTCTATGAAACTTCCTCTGCAGCACTGAAATTATTGTGTGATAACCAAGAACCCACCTGGAGAATGGATCTAACAAGAGAGTAGTTAAAGGAAGTATCCAATGGGAGCTGGAAAAAAGCGTGACTTCAAAGGTAACAACAACATATATACAGAGAAATTGGTCTTTAAAGGCACATAAATGAAACTAAATATATAGTGTTTCTATTGCAACAGATATTCAGGAAAGAATGACTTCATAGGTTCAGAAGAAAACCGGAATAAAATTCCGTGAAACTCATAGCCACGTTTGTACTAATAAGATGAGTCTCGGCGAAAAGATAAATTTATATGCCATAGGTTGATACCACATCGTTAACACCTCTTTCGTCTGAGAGACTAGGTCAATGTAAGAGTTGCACTCCACAGAGTGGAGAAGAGAAATATTAAGTCTGAGTACAAAAATCCTCTATGAAAATGCCTGTCCCAGGGAAATGTGTTGATAATCTACTTCCAGCTCTGTAGGGCTGATGCAGTTCAGAAGCATACCTGGGTTTTGTCTGAGTTGACACCTGTTTTCAAACAGTACTATGGCATGTGAGCCAGGGTGACTGCCATCGACAGGAAGATCCACAGCATTCTAAAGGATGTCTTGGAAAGCCACAGGGAAGGTAAATATAGAGATGCAACAGGAGATTCTGGCCCAACGTAGCCAAAGCTTGAGCCTCTCCACTTCCAGTGGTGTCATTTCCAAGATTTTCACAGCAAGTATATTCAACATAGTAAATCTTCAGTCCTGCATCAGCTGGAATGATTGTGATGGTTTATCCTTTCAACACTTTTCATGCTTGGAAAAGGTGTGCTGAAAGTATGACAACTATGCAAAGAAACATCTCAATAAAAAATGAAAGCATATCAAAACAGAAAGAAAGTGGTCTTTAACAGATATTTTCCAGCAAGTTTAATGGGAGAATAAGACTTTTTGAAAATTGGAGGAAGACTCTGGGACGAAGAAGGTCACATGATACTACAAAGTATTTGTGTATATGTGCATAAACCAAAGCATAAATGATGGAGCTGGTAAGAAATAAAAAAAATCAGGAAGAAATAAAATACTGAATCTCTTTGAAGAAAATAAAAAGACTTGCTCTCAAGCAGGTTCTTTTGGCATTTCAAACATGTTCAAATGAAAAACAGGCCTACTGTGTAAAAGAGACTATTATTCATGCAAGATTAAACAGTGATCCCAAAGAAAATGCCTTTAAATACCTGTGCCCACTGCTTGGTAAAAGATGGACAAGACAAACACCTTACTGTTAGCATGAATGCACAGTAGAACTACTCATAGGCTATTTAGTGTGGGCAAAATATCAGGACAAAGCTGCAAGGGACCTTAGATAGTTTGTAATGAATCTAGCAGAGCCTGGCAATAACTGATCATAGACTGACCTGTCTGAACCACTATTACGGCTAGTTAGTTATTGAAAATTCATTTTTGAAGTAATTCAACCATGTTATTCAGCACTGGGATTAATCACACCATGGCAGCGTGCATCGGGCTTGCTCTACATGACGAGCTTGTTTCAGCTAATGGCTCTCCCTATGTAATCAAGGAACTCCATTGGGTTGCAAAGGATTGGGATTTCATGCCTATGACTAACAGCCTGGACTAGTACAAGCCAAAGCAAATGAGAATAGTTAAGAGGCTTAGCTGAGCTTGTTAGTCGACAGAAGGACCTTTACAGAACCACAGGCTTCACTTACACAGATATATAAGCAGAAGACAAAAATCAGCAAATTTCATCAGACGGTGTTGCCCAATGTTGTAAGCTTTGCAAACCACGACAAAACAAACAAACAAAACCCCTTGGATACATATAAAATGCTAGAAATGCCATTAAACCGTAAGTGTCTAAACAATGAAGTTCTTTCTTCACGAGGCACTCCAACATAATAACAGAATGTTATTGATGGTCTGGATGATCTTTGGTGTCTTGCCATGGTACCTGAACCAACCATAGGCTAGAAAATCACAGCCTATTAGACTTGTATCTTAACAAACTCTCTGACACTAACTACTGTCAATACAACAGATGAAAAATGTCACATGGTAGGACAACCATGATCGCAGCAACCTCAGACAGCAACTCACCAAGACCAAAGAGAAAGAGCCCTTCTAAAATCAGTACAGGCACAACCTCTGGAGCCAGCAGAACTATATCTGGGAAAGCATAAAGAGCCACAGCAACCCCAGGTATGGGGAAAGCTTAAACCCCAAATGTGGCTGGACAAAGAGATATTCTAACACTGGGGTGAGAAAAGCACTGGCATCAGCACTGTTCAATCTTAATTTGCAGAGAAGAATTATGTAGATTTAAGTGAAGCCTGGGAAATGACGGCAAGAACCTTATGTCTTCCTTGCATGTGTGTGCACACATGAACACACATAAACAGATTACTGTGCTGAGGTAAGAAGAGCAAATTTGAAAGAACTCATTAGTAGATGGTTTGTTTGGTTTGTTGACCCTGAATTTTCTTCATTCCACTGAGTTCCTTAAACCAAGACACTGCAACTGCTAAGTCATGAAGTCCTTGCTTCTCCCAAACTCTGTTTTAAGTCAGTGGGATTTTTTATTAAGAAGGATTCAAAGATTTAAGGTGCAGTCAGTATAATTCCTGGCAACATAAACAGCAAAAAGATCTTGGTGTTAAAATCCTCCATCTTCCAAAGAATGAAACCTCTCTCTTTTCTGTGCCTCTGACAAAGGTAAGCACTTGAAAAATAATCAATTTGCTTTTTCTTATCCTGCATATACTTAGTTTATCACTGTCTGCTAAGAAGTTTCTTCTCTAATACATATCCATATGGACAGGGAACAATAAGATGTTAAAACAGAGGAGCGAGGAGGAAGGAGGATCAAAATATAAATCTGGATGGACATAGCACCAACACTTTCCTAAACATTAGGCATGTGGCAAAGAGAGAACAGAATAGTTTCTCAAACTGCTCTTTGACCTCCCTGACTTGGGAAGAAGATGCTCGTGCTAGCTGAGGAGAGCCATAAGCCTGAATTTCTCCTGGCTTTTCTTTGGTGAGGAGCCAGGCCCTCTGGCTAACTTTAATTTAAAGTTGCTGTAAACACTCTGCGAGTGCATTTATGAAGGATGTCTGAGCTCCTGGTAGAACAAGTGCACTGCGCAGTTCAGAGAAACACTGGTGTGTCACTCTGAAGCAATGCACGTTGGTGCCCGAACACATGCACCAGTACAGCAATTTCTCTCCTTCCTTTAGGGCACACACAGAAGAAGCTGCCTTATTCAGTGCAGATGGTTTATTGTACAGCAACATCCTTTGTTAAGCTGCAACAGGGAAATAGTAAATATGGAGCATTTATTAATTTCCCACTCATTACTGAATCTTTAAATTGAAGGTAAATTTATCTCACTAAGTTTACAAATCTACAGCATCATGACCTGGTCACCATTCACCCTCTTTACATCTGATGGAGAGAAAGGAGTGTTGTAAAGAGCAAATAATTTCAAATAATGATTTGAAATTTTGCTTTCAAAGGGTCATATTTGAGAAATGTCTTTTTTTTCTGTTGACTATAAAAGTATCCAGATGATCTGCATAAAAACCAACCTACATTGTGACGTGTAAGAATTCACTAAAGTTTTTAAATTTTTTGTGATTATCGATACCTGACCTACATCTTGTTTCTGTCAAGCCAGGACTTTGAAGAGAATCTGAGTGATTTGTCAGTATTTACTTGTCAGATTTTAGTGATAAAGATTTCTTAACTAACACATTTCTTTTTGATGTGCAATTTCTGCTCTTTACGTGCTGCTTAGACACATGTAACAAACCTAGGATGGAGGTCAGGTATTAAGATGTCAACTTTGGAAATATTCCCAATATTTGGAAATATTATTTTCATCTCCAAATCAGCTAAATGATCTGTTAATAAGTTAAGTATATACCATAACCACGACTCCATAATAAACTGAGCTACATTATTATATTGGTAATGAACAGCTTCATTTTGAACTTTCAGTGCAGAATAATTGAAATAATAGTGTTATCTTTATTAAGCGTTGTGCATATATATCACACAGGTTCAAAAGATTATACATCATATTTTATCACTGTCAAAACAATCCTTCTCTTGACTTTGTCCAAACACATTCCAGTCCTAACAAATCAACACATCATAAGGTTTACTACTCCAATTAACAAGAGAAGGTGGCTTTTATGTCAAGGGTAAATAATGTGTATTCTATTTATCTCACAGTCCCTAAAGATTTTAGTTTGGTTAAAAAAAAAAAGTTAGTTTTTGTCTCCTTGAAGTCCAGTCTTCTCTTAATAACTCTCATAAAACAACTAAACCCACAACCTTTACACAGAAAGGAATCCCACCCAAGAAGAAAGGCATCCTTCAGATACAATAGCATGTGTTCATGCATATAAATAAGACAGTGGAGTTAAGACTCTGTGGAGCATTCTGACTTACATTTTCACACTCTTGAATGCTTTGATCTACTACCTTTTAATGTAGGTGTTTGCTAATATAATTAGGGAAAAGCCATAAACAATTTCACCAAACACAGAAGCTCAAAGATTCCTTTTCAGGATCCTACAGTGAGCCTATCACTGTGATAGCTTATGCAATGAAATGTGCAACAGAGACTTAACTCAGACATGGAAATTTTTTGCCTGTCTGCATCTGATTTATCTTTGCTGTCCCAGGTTATTTTTATTTAACCTTCTGCCAGCCCTCCCACTGCAAATGCTGTAGTGGAAACTCAAGAAAGGTCCTCTGAATAAATTAAAGGAGGGTAAAGCTGTTCAGCTTCAACCAGTTGTAGACTGACTTTTCCAATACTGTCCTGACTTGAGCAATGAAAGAATGCATTTTTAGGTAATGGAAGAAACTTTTTGGAAAAGAAGCCTGGATATTTGCAGACTCTCGCCATGTGTGGCTATTTATATAGAGCAAAGAAGGAATAAATCAAGTCTTAACTCAACCTGCAAACGATGCTGTAAAATACAAAGCAAAAGAAGACAAAACCCAGAAGAGAAGAGGGCTTATACTGTTTAGAAATGGAGTAGAGAAGGCATTCAACAGAAAAGTGGACATAGAGACTGCATGTATTCCAATAAACTGAAGTGTAGGACCGAAGTTTGCCTACTCCCATGCAAATGTTCTGTATACAATTTTTAGCAGACTGTATCATGGTTGCGGCTGAGCCAGATACCATATTCCCAGACACGGCCCTACCCTGAACTGCTGGATAGTTTGGACTAGGAAGTGGTCCAGTAAGCAGTATGGATGAAAGCATCTGGGTTGGAGCAGGAGGAGGGAGTTTAGCCAGACAGATGTGAGCCAGGACATGCACTTGCCTTGGGGGCCAGGAACAGACTCTGGTCCCTGTTATTTTAGTATAGGTATGGCCACAAGCACACATAGTGGAACAGTATTTTTGCTTTCCCGTAGAAAAATATGCTTTTACCCTACAAATCATAGGTACCCTATGTTAAAGGGCTTGGTTGTTGAAGGTGGGAAGGATGGAAACTTTATCATCTTTTCTGGAAAAATTCATACCCATTACAATTATTATTGCAATCTCAGCAAGTAACCAAGACTTTTAAGTTCATCTACCAGAAGACAGGGAGGGAAGAAAGGGGAAGTGTTCCCTCTTGTCATCAGAATTATTCTGTGGTCCATACTGAGTAATTTTACTGTGTTTCCTATATGAATAAAGATTCTCTGTGGTCTAAGCGCCGAAGACCGGATTAGCAAACCTCATGAAGATGTTCACGGTTTAATACAAATGACACTTATTTGCCTACAGCCATCTTTTTAGTAAGTGAAATAACTTAATGAATAATTGAAACATTGTTATTTGATACCCGCTCAATTATTTAATGGTAAAAGAGAGAATATAAATTTTTAGGTAAATACTGCTACCCTGAATTTGTTTAGCTGTGGTGCTAAGATCACGGTGGCTGCTGGTTACCCTGTGTTGTAACAGACTGAAAACTTTCTTTTCGGAGGCTTTAACAGAGGAGGCTCTCACAGCGTTTGTGAATTTGGGGTGTGTTCAAGAACTGAGAAAGGAGGTCAGACATTTATTTTCCTTTTGGCGTTGCCAATTGTATCCTACAAAAAATTCCTAATTCATCACAAAGCACTGCTGCCAAGTATTCCACTCAGTTATTGGCAACTGGATTAAATTTCCGGGGAAAAGGAAATGGAAGAAAGGTAAGATACAACATTTAGATAAAGGATTTGAATCAATAATCAATTTACAGCTTTAAAAAAAAATAAAAGGGTTGCAATCTCCTGGTTACACAAGTAAATTGATGACATAAAATTATTACGCACAGATATAGTGTATATTAATACATACAGTGTATATGTTCAGATAAAGAGACAAAGACTTTCCAGAAAAAATTGAACAGTCAACATTTCACAAGGGACTTTTTTTTTATCAGACTAGGAAAATCAACTTACTTAAGAAATCTAGATTTTGTCAGCCAAAAGTTGAGATATGCCCCAAACCAGACATCTCATTACTTGTATAGGGGGCCTGCAAGACAGTTTGAATGCC
Source organism: Mohoua ochrocephala (assembly GCA_013398855.1). NCBI lineage: Eukaryota > Metazoa > Chordata > Aves > Passeriformes > Acanthizidae > Mohoua > Mohoua ochrocephala. The sequence goes on along the minus strand of VZTA01000403.1, from coordinate 91,262 downwards.
TGTCTTGGAAAAAGGTGGTCTGAAAGAGCTTTGGAGTGGTTGTGGTTATCACTTGCAACAAGTTGATTTTCACAGAGACTGTCAGGCCAAAATGTGAAAAACCATGACTCAAAGAAGAGGTGGAAAACAAACTTGACCACTGCAGCAGTTACACTAGCACAGGGAATGTTACAACCTGCCGTGTGAATATTTTAAAAAGAAACCAAATTTTTCCAAAGAGATATATTTTAAATACTCTGTCCAGACTTCTTGGAGTGATGTTTTCTATCTCCACCAGGAATCGGCCAGGACTTCAGACTTGTGTAGCAGGTCAATTAAATGTTCTGAGCTTCACTCTGCGTATAGGAATCAGACTCCAAGGCTGAAATCCCAGTTGCTTTGTTTCTACAACTCTTTTGAAGAAGTTTCCAGTTCTAACTTGACCAAGTACTGCCCTCCAAGCAATGTTTTATGGTAATATTTGCTCTGGAATAGGTGGATGTGTAAGTTATTAGACATTTATATGTATATTAGACATTTACTTAATAGACATAAAATTTTGATGTCATTAGCCTGTATTCCTATAGGTGTAATTTTTGGGCTGGCTCCAAGAGCTGGAGGTCCTAGCAAAACATTTGCTCATAGTTCAATAGGAGATACCGTTTGAATTTCTAGATTTCTTGCAAAGGGTACTGACTAGTCCTTTCGTTGCTTAGTCTGAAAAGGACAAAATATTGCAAGGGGAAGCATAATGGCATGATTTCCCAAAGTAATTTAATTGCCCCTGATGCTTTCCTAAGTTTTGACAGCGGTATCAGAAGAAACAAGGTACTGCTTCCACGACTTAATGATAATGCCTTCATCTAGGACAGCAATAATTGAGTTTTAATGTCCTGCACAGTTGCTTGTCATAAATCCTCTCTGTGTGAAACTCTAACCTCTAGAGTTAGGCAAGATTAATGGTTAACGGTGTATATAATATTTATTAAACCTCTTTTTTATATTGCTTGGCAATCTGTGCTGCCATCAAACAATTTGAAATAATTGACATTTAGCGCATCAACCTTCTTTTGACTAAGAAGCATGACATTCATGGAGATAGTAAACATTTGGCAATTGCTGTAAATGTCTCCAAATTTAACGCCATGACCTTTTCTCAGGTAAATGTTTTGGGATAAAATGTAAATAGTGATTTGCTGTATGTCAAATATCATGCAACATCAAGTTTACTGTCTTATTATTCTTGAGAGGTTTGCAACTTGATTTTGACCTGTTGGTTCATCTTTTAAACTTTTGTAGAAAATACATACGTGTTGTTTTTTTCAGTCTATTTTTATGACTTGAGGACTAAGAAGTTCATTGGATTTTTTTGGGGGGTAGTTTTACAGTTCTATTGAAAAGAACCCAGTAAAATTACCCCTAAAATAATGAGACACATAAATTTTAGCAAGGTGATTTTAGTAATGTTGTATATGTTACAGTATTTTAAAAATTTTTTCTCTTTTTTTTGTTCTTTGTTTGTCCTGTCATGTACTCTGAGGACAGTGCTCCAGAAACAAACAAAACAAACAAAATTCACTCTAGGAAAAGCAGCTGAAGAAAAAATTACTACAAAAGCTCCAATGAATGTTGGCTTCATTAAGGTCAAAAAGACATTGCTATGCCGTGGTTGAGCTTGGTCCAGAATGAGCACAGCAGGGGTCTGATTGCATATGAGGATGCAGATAATTATTTATATTAAACCACTTTGGAGTACAGTTAATTTGGAAAGAAAAGCCAGAATATTTTCCTGGATTTGCTTGTGATCTAGAAATGGATGCATTTGGTTACTAACACAGTTTGTACCAGTGAAAACGCATGCAAGCAAGAAAACATGTTCCTGGAGTGGGAGGAACACGGGGAATTACTGAAGGAGCTGCTTTGCTCAGTGGGGAACTAAGGAAGGATGTCATGAGAGTTGAAACAAGAAATGTGCATGTCTGAGTCCCATGACTTGTCTTCCTGTTATCATATTCCGTTGCCATTTGGCTCAGCTCTACACACTCCTATGGACCCTGGATCACTTGGCGGCACAGAGAGCCCGGAGTAAGCAATTCCTGCATCAGGACAGGCCTCAGGTTTGTCTGAAGGCAAACCCAAACCCTTCTGCTGTTGCTGTTAACTGCCACTTTAACCATAATTTGAAAAGAGCTTCTGATAAGGAGATCTCCTAAGGATAGTTTTAGAGCAGGGCACATACATATTTGCAATGATCCAGCTGTCATTGCCTTATCATTATCATCATTGGTCTGTTCTCATCACCTTTCTCTTCTGTAGAATGGTCCTGCTCCTCTGACTCATTTCATCTGCTGCCTTCGGAATGTCAGTTTACACAGAAAATTCCAAATAAGGCACATAAAGCCTAAGCAAGGACTGTTCCTGTAAAACTTCCTCAGCCTTGTCATTATGACCCATTTCAGTTCCTTCTTCCTATACCTTCGCAAAGGGTTGTAGGAAGAACGAGGTTGGGCTGTCATTGAAGAACAAACCTTTCCCCAGAAAATTTCAAGCAAGACCAGATACAGATATTTTCTGCTCAGCCCAGCTGTTAAACACGGGTCTCTTATATTTACTGTCAAAAAGCAACCTGCAGCCTCTGCTCCTAATCCTTCACTCTACTGAACAATATATGTGCCAGGAACAGACTGCTCCCCAGCAACATATCTCCCTACCAGTGGTCACTAAAGCTTCTGCTCTCTCTCCAGGCCAGCAAAATCCTTTGCATGGGTAGCCAGATGTGTTTGTTGTGATAATTAAGCTTTCAGACATCTATTCACCTGTGTGTGTCAATGTCCCATTTAATGGACCCTCTTACAAACATGTATACTTATGAAATAACAGTAGCAACACCACCAATAATAATAATAAAGCAGCCGAAATGAATAGCTGAAATAAAATGGAGTACCTAGCTTCACGTATCTGGGAATATATTTGGATTTGTGGTGATGAAAAGGGTATGAAATAAATGTCCTCAGGGTGGGAGGTGCACACAGCAGAATCCATTCAAACTAAATATCACAATATGTATTTCAAACATTTGGATGTGTGATAGAATTTAGAGGAAGTCATTAGTCTGGTCATTAACCAGAGCAAAACCTGAGAACAATACCAGCCGTCCTGAAAAAAGTCAAATATATCTGCAGAGTAACAAGGAGCAAAATCCCCATCCTAGGACAACCACAACTGAAAAGGCAGAGCACAGGATGCTGCATTATTGCTTGGCTTACATGACAGATGATGGATCAAGAGGGATCAAGCACATTCTACCAGTTTGTCAGTGTCTGCAAACTAACAAACAGTAAGTGTGGATATGTTTTTTAAACAGTCAGAAATTAGCTTTATATTCACAGGGACATATTCAGTGACTGAAGATGTCTATCCCTTAACTACTTATTTGCAGAACAGGGAGTATAAAACTCATTATCTCTTGTCTCAAACAACAATCAAATACACTGATGAGGAAAAGAGCTAAATCCACCAAGTCATCAGCAGCTGTAATCAATATCCAAAGCTATAGGTTTGGCCATCAAACCCTAAGTGGCAAGAGAAGATAAAGGAGCCATTTGTTATGGTAATAACGAACCTATAGTCAATAATAATGTAGCAAACATGTAAAAGTTTAGTTGGATTTCACCAGCCTCCAACTTCCTTAGATACTCTGCTTCAGGATCACATTGAGAAATTTTGACCTTCCCTATTGATTAAATGGCAATTTCATATAGCCAATGATTAGATAATCCAATCATATCTGCCAAAAGTGATCAACCATATATGAAATAAAGGGCAGAAGTTGTGTAATTTACAGTACAAATGAGCTCGTTCCTGTAGCTCTGATTAAATAAAACAAAAAATCAAATTAAATAGTGATCAAATTATAGGGGTGGCACTCTAACAATTTGAATTTTTCATGATTCATTTAATTTGAGACAGCACTTAGCTAAAAACTAAATAAAAAAGAAAACCCTTTTTACTCCTTCTTTCTTTGAAGTTAATTAGTCTTACTTAAAACTATTTCTTGAAACGCCGCGGAGCTATTTTCAAAGTCATTCAAGTATAATATCTACACCACACATAAAAGTGCTGACAACACCCTCAGTGATAAATTTAATTTGGGAATAATGCTTCCACTTTTTAAAAATATTTTTCCCAAGCTGTTTCAGTCCAATCCAGAGAGGTTGCTTCTGTTACACTGCTGAAATGACATCTTCAAAGCATCAGTTTGGTTTATTGTGTCCTAAACTTCACCAGACAATTCAGCCTGGAGAATTTAGGCAACTTTTCCTATGGGAGAATCAGAGAAGGCAGGTGGCTCCCCCAGGACACTCCTCCTGGAGGGAGAAGTAAAAAAGGTGTCTGTGGTCACTGATCTGCATCAGGCAACAGATACAGGTACAGGTGGGTATGTCAAGCATCAGGAAAGTGATGCATGCACTGGCAGAGCTATTTCTGGAGATGGACAGACTACAGCTGTGCCTGTCAAAGCAGGGCAGGGGAATACTGCGAAGCTACCTCAGAGTCGCATGCATCATTAGACAGCTTTGTGTGACTTAGCTTTTTCCACTAATATGAGAATGAAGTTCTTCGAACGGAGAATTTGTATTAAGCTCCTGCCCAAAATGACATCTGGACTACACTGTCCATTTTTAATCAAGAACTCAATGCCAAAAAAGTAATTAGATTGTCACTGTACCTCCCACATCCAGATCAATAGGTCAAACATACACAAAAATGCACAGGTGGTCATTTTTTGACAACACAGATTCAGAAATAAAACAATTACTGTAAGTACAGCATCAAAGCTATACTGTGGACAAACTGGAAGACAGGCTCTTTCTGGGAAAAATGCAAGTGAAAAATCTGAAAATGGAAGATGGAATGGAATAAAATAAGAGTGATTTGGTACATTGTTTACTGATGTAATTTTAGAGTTGAAAACAATGTGAAGCTAGACAATGGTTTAAAAGTAGGTCATTTCAAAAGAAAAGAGTCAAATGGAGGTGTTGAAAGTATGACAATTTGTTAAAATAACCAGTTTCTATTTATAGTAAAAATACTGATTAGCTAGAAGGAGCACAAGGTTTTGAGTGGTCCTGCTGTAGATTTGTTGTTCTACTAACACCGTTCTGTGTACCTTCATGTCCAGTACTTCAACTCTTTGGGGTCTGAATAATTCCCAATTTTTGATTCTGACTTTCTTTCTGATCCGTGGACTCAGGATTTTCTCCCTTCTTAATGATTAAATTGTCTTTCATTTGTCTGGGAAAACTGATTCTTGAAGACTTATGGCTGGAGCGAAGAAAAAGAAGAGACCTCATTTGCCACTTCTTGTTCTGCACATTTTGCTTGTTCTGCACATTTTGGCAATGAAAGAAATAATGATTTATATGAGAACAACAAAGAATCACTTCTACCTTTTAAGGAAATTTTCTGTCCTCCTCTTTATTCCCCTCCACCTTTTTTTTTTTTTTTTAAGGTAGTGTCTATAAAGTAAAGAGTGTTGAAAAGCAATGCTTATGCATGATAGTCAAGATTCAACACAAAATTAGTAAACCTAACTTTGATCTGGTTTTCCCTAGAAAAGGTGAGAGTAGGATGTAGCTGCCCTGGGTACCTGTGGGTGTGCCCTTTCAGCATCAAACTAGTTCCCTGACTGCCTGCACACTATCTTCAATGCAATCTTTGGAGGAGGACCTCCTCATAGCAAAGTAGGCTCTACCGGTGCCAAAATCTGTCTGCCATTCTAAGTGAGATTTTTTCTTCCTTAATGCCACCAAGGAACTGACGCCATTGACTCAAACATTAGGGGCAATTCACTATAATATTGGTACCATTGTTTATCTTGAAGTAATTATACTTTTAAAAGGCTGACACAAAGCTATTGAAAAAACGTACTGCAGATAAACCTAGACAGATGATCCCCCACGGAAAAATTTCTGCGGTGATACCTATAGGAAACTATGTAATCAGTTTAAAAACCTATGAAATTCCAAAGGCTATGAAGAGCCATGAAAGTAGATGGCCTGAGTAAATCAGCTAGTGATCTACATGATTTCAATGTAGTTGCATATAACAGAATTTGGGTTTATATTTACATAACACACAAAAAAGAAGAAAATTACAGTTGCAAATTCAAGCACATCAAAGGTGGTGCAGTCTTAAATCAGCTCCCATTTATTATATATCATGATATAGCCTTTAATGACATGATAACATACCCCTACCTCATTAAGTGTGCAGAATGTACTGTGATTAAAGGAAGAGTGTTTTACAGTAGGAAAAAAGCACCTTCTGTTACAGCAGAGGATGAAAGCCCAGGAAAGCTGGGTGTAATTGTGGTTCTATCACAGACTGCATATGTGAAGGCTATCAGAAGGTAGATAAAAAAGGATTTGGAATATGACTGCACGGCAAAACTTGTACTTGCTAATTTCTGAATACTTTATATTTTCAGAAGTATCTTTCGCTTAACATCATTCTCTGTATGAAATACGAATTCCATGCAAGGAGACTACAACAAAGTTATGAGATGCTCCAGTAGTCTTCGACTGGTGATAAATGATTTTTTATTTCAATTACATTAAAATACATAACAGTTCTTAGGAACAGTAAACTAGGAAAAAGAATTTTCACCACAATGCAAATTAAATTCTAATAAAGGAATGCAAAGCCATGAGGAAATTAAAACATTCTTGGCTTTTTAGCTCATCTGATACAGATTTACACATTGAGTCATGAAATAATGGAAGTTTTCAATATTCAAAATACAAATAAACTTTTGATGTGTTCTGTTAATGCTTTTCTGTACAAAACATTTTGTTGGCAGATAGACCTACTCTGCACAAACAAACTCTAATTCCAGACCTAAAAATATCACAGTACAGAGTAAATGGTGCCTTCCATAGCTAACCCATTGTAGATATCCTCCAACCACGTTTTCATTAAAACACTTCCTTTCATGTTTGTTTTCAAAGTATTGCAGAACCTCTTTCTGAAAGCCAAGCAGGAGAAGGTGCTGTTTCAATTGTACAAGATACTTCTTAGACATAAGAGGCAAGATAAATAAGATTCTAAAAGAGTAATTAGTATACTGAATAATTCACGGTCATATGTTAAAACGTATAGAAACTTACAGATTTATATTCTCTGACTCACTGCTATCTCATTTTATACAGGAACATGTTGTACATTTTTCAAAATGTTAGCTGAATTGTAATCGGCACCTGAAACAAAAGCTTAGTGAGAGTAAGAACTTTCATCAACTGCTAGCATAGCTTAAATGAGAGTTAATACAGTAAATATTTTAAAACAATATAAAGCTACGAATTGATAAACTATAAACCAAAAAAATTGTTTTGATTGGAATTAAGATTCTACAATTTTTGCATGCTGAAACTCAATACTAGTTTTTAAGTCAGTTCTATTTTTTTCTGCAAGCCAAAATGGACATAATTACACACAAACGCTGTTTATAAATCTGAAAAGTAGATGTTTTCAAAACTGTAATGCTAAGGCTTTTGAATGCTAAAGAAATCTTTTTAGTAATACTGTAAAAAGCAAAAATTAATCACAGAAGAAAATGAGAAAAGCACATATGAACTCATTTCTGACTTGTCAACAATTTTGGAGTAATATGATATAAAACCTGTGATCTGCAATTACTAATACCCAAATAAACTGATCTACCAGTAAGTACTTTTTGCTCCACTCAAAATATCCTGGCTTTTATTGAGTTCAATACCAGCATTTAAAACTCATTTTAGGACATTGCTGTATATTTAATTTATTTCAGCCTTATGTGCCTAAATATCTCTGATTTTTCTATGACTGTAATTCCAGATATATTAATATATTCAGTCAACATAAAGTACTGACTGTGCTTTAAAATGTGAAAAGCAATGTAAAGGTAGTACTTAGCAAATATATTAACTACACACAGTCAATCTTTAATCTTACTTAATTGGGCTTAACTGGGTTTTCAATTGTAACTTGAATGTGGAGTTTTTGGTATTGCTGCAAAATGCGATAAAGATTTAGCACATCTTGGAATATGGGCTGTAATATAAGCAGTGTAGTGAGATATTCGGTAACCATTTATGAAAGATTCTAACTAAAAAAGGGGGTTAATTATTTTCACAAAACAAACTGGTAACCTGCTATACAATGTTAGGTGCAACATTGCAGTTTCTCTGTTGCTGCACTAACAGTACACTGATTTAACCCTTCTTTTTCCTGCTTTATAGCAAGTTCAAATTCGATTCCCTACTAAGAGGAATCAAGGTCCTTGATCTCACAGTTCCTGTGAAATCGGTATTCAGGACGCTTTCCAAGTTGAAGGCTGCCTACCTGAATTTCTGAGGATAGCTGAAATTGGATGAGGTTCTGCAAACAATTTGTAGTTTATACCTGAGGGGACCAGTTAATATTAAGTGTTTATAATTAATGGATCCAGAATCGGGCTCCACAGAACCATTGCTGGCACCAGTGGTAGCCGCCTGCCCAGGCTGCGGCGGGCAGCCGGCTGTGGCGGGGGCTGCGAGGCTCCTTCTGCAGCCCCCCGCGGAGGATGTTTCCAGAAGAAAGCTCCACAGCTGGATGAAGCAATGCAGTGACGGCTTGTCTCAGGGTTGTGGGCACAGCAGGAAAGGGCGATTTGCATCCTCCACCCTCCACTGTGCGCTGAATGCAGCTGAGCCAAGGCAGAGAATATAAATCTACGCTGCGCCTGCACACATCCCGCACATCATCGCTGTGGTAACGTGAGGCGCAAAATAGCACCGATAAATATTGCAGGCTTAAATGTAACAAAATGAGACTTTGGGAACTCTGTTACCATTAAAAACCCTTTCAATAAGGGGTTATTAGCAGCACGTATTTTTTGCTTAGACAACGTAATTGCTTCTTAAACAATAGGTGGGCCATCATTCCTGTCCTTGCCTCTGGGGGACCTTCTTTGCCTCAAAGTGCTTATAGCAAGTTATACAGCAAAAACTACACATTATTAGGTAGGTGGGTGGCATCTTGATATTTTTTCCTCCTCAGGATTCCTCTGGTACTGAACTGAATGTCTGCCAACATTTGGGTGAGCACCTGCGTGACAGAATGTTTCTGTGTGAGTGCTGTAACTATTCTTAGGCAAGGTTTATTTTAATATTCCCTTTTTAGTAGACTTGCTTGTTGCTCTAGATTGCTAAATATGTCTATACATTGAACCACCACTCAGATTATATCCAAAAAACTCTAACTCGTAATAATTGATCTGTATCTGTTCTGAGGATCATGATTTGTTTACTAAATTTGTTTAATTTAAATACCAGAAAAAAAAAATCAAAAAGCTTGAAAGATTTTCTTCTAATTTCATGCATCTGTTCAACTTAAAAGGAAGAGCTACAGGAGTCCTGATATCCAGACGTTATCTCATTATATTTCCTGGAGATGTGTCAAAACACACAGCAATGCCCTTCACTAAATAAGGTGGAGTCAGGAAACTTTCATACCACTTTTCCTTTAAAGTCACAGAATTTTTTGCCTGTATTATCCACATTCTCTGTAAATGCTGGAATACATATAGAAATTGTAATCAAAAGCCATTCACTTACAAACCAATCCCCAGACCTTCAAATATCTTCAGATAACAAGCTCCTGAACTTCCATTGACTCCCAAAGGCTTTAGTGACCTAAAGAGCTTTGAAGAGACTTCTTTTTTTTTTCCTTCACACCAGTCCTCACAAAAAAGTGATTATTCACATGTACTTGTCCACCATTGGGTATTACAGCTCAATGAAAAGAAAGAAGACTCTTGAGTATTCAATTTCATCTCTTGGGGGAGGAATGGAAAAGGAAATCTGAAGAATGGGTATCCCAAGCCCAAATTTGCCACTGTCTCACAGTCAGCAGGGGAGAGTGGCTGCAGGGGAGCCAATGCTGCATCTTTTTGGCACAAGTGGCTCTCAAGAGCTTTGCCTCTCTTTTGTGCTGCTGCAGAAGTGACACAAGGGGGATTGAGGTGTACACAGATTTTATGTTATTGAAGACTCAGTGTTTTCTAATTAAACATTTCAAGAATAACAAGAGGTTGTGGTTCCTTGACAGACAGCCATATGTAACCAAATAAAACCACTTTTAACCTGTGTTTCTGTTCTAACAGAAATTCTCTGTGTAACAGAAAAAAATTGGGTAATTAATCTATTTTTACAAAAAGGGCAGAAATAATTTTCAGATATATCTGGTATGTTCTGTGGAGAGATGTCATGATAAATGTTTAAAATAAAATAATAGACATATGCATGCATTTTAGATAGACAGACTAAAAAACCCTACTTTCCATGAGCTCACTAGAAAAGGGGAAAGGTTACTTCTATATTTTTTCCAGTTACATGCATAGGTCTACCTCACTGAGGTACTGGGGACTTCTTGGGACTGATTAGCACCAGAATACACGGAGTGTCCCTGGCTGAAGACTGAGACAAAATGCCGTACTTCAGAAACTACTAGGAAAAATATTCAGCGAATAAATAAAAAAGTTATGAAGCTGCAGCTATAAATAGAGCCTAGAACATCTTACTTTTAGATCCCTTTCAGCGATCAAGCAAAGCAGTTATTAAGTGCGAAGAAATTACCAGTTTTCAAATGTGGTTATTTTGAGTACATTTACCCAGTAATAGCTGTACTGTTTAAGTTAAAATGCGTGCTAGTAAAATGACTCTGAATTGCTAATAATTAACAGGAAAAATATAAAAGTAATCTTTTACCTTTGTTAGTGAGCTGGTGATAACTAGTTTTTATGGCATTCCAAATACATGTATTTAGGAACAATTGTGAAGCAAATGTTAGATAAATAGGATTAGAGAAAAAGTCAAAAATCAAAAATAGGCAGCAGCTCAATCCTTTCCTTTTTCATTGGATGAACACAGGAATTTGCTTTAACATTAAACATTTTACAGTGTACTGCACACAAGAACATATAAAATTAAATGCTGAAAAATGATGGCTAATGATTTAGCTTCTAGCATGTGACCTGCATTTGATAAAATTGACAGCATCACCAGGGGCTTCAGAAGAAGGAAGATCAGACTGCTAGCTAACAGAATCAGATTTCTTCCAGCTGCCAGGAAAATGAAGGTCACAGAACCTGCATCCAAGTCGGCTGACATTTGCATAGCACAAGTCCTGACCACACAGTGTCTCTACAGACAGGTGCATAAAACTTGGTTGCAAGCATAGAATTATCTCCCAGGTCTCGAAGATGACTTAATGCCGTAGAATTAGGGCTAGACAAATGTGTGAACTCTGAAAATGTAAATCAATTAAGCTATTTTGGAGCAGAAGAGTTTACTACCATTTCACACAAACACAAAGGAAGTGGAGACAAAGGGAAAGATGCATTCCCTCTTCCCCAACAAAAGTGACCTGCAAGGTATTTAGCTGCAGGTTTCAGTGAAATCTGAACAGCTCTCCACTGTAAGAAAATACTTTTTATTATTTCAAAGACTTCTCAAGAATGCTGCTCTTCTTAAAGACCCTAGTAGCTTCTCTGCCAATGGCAAGTCTGTCCCATCTTTACTAATCCTGCGGGAGTTTGGTTTGGTGAACCAAAATATTTCACCCCTCTTTGTATGCTTATGTAGCTCATTACTATATTGTTTAACTACTTGAATTATTTTCCCAGATGGAGCAACAAAATGGAGTTAAATTACCACTGCTCAATTACTTCAGTGGCCTCTTTCCTGGGGCTGATCCCAACATCCCTCTTCTCTGTGCGGTCCTTATTTAGAAGCACCAAGACTTTTGACGGAATTTTTTTTTTTTTTTTGGTGCATTTTTCCACACAGAATATTTACAGAATTGTAGGATTCCAACTTGAAATTCTTGCACCTAAATGTCTTGCTGTGAGTGTATGGTCAGTAGATGAATTTGAACTGTGACTGAAAGCATCTGAAATGATGGCATGACAATGTTGCAATGGAAATGCCGAACATAAAAAGCCATATGACACAGTAATTTTACACATACCTTGTCTGAGAACTACGGATGAATTCTCAGTTGCATCACCAACAGACATATGGTCTAAAATCTGTTCTGTGAATGTGAAATTTTGCCAATGTAATTTATAATTATTTTACAGATTGGCTTAGTTGATAAGGTATTATATGTGATTTGTTCATATTGACTTTAAATCCTAGCAAAGAAAACAGCACCATTTACACTATAAAGAAATTGTGACATTTTCACAAACCAGCCAGAGTGCATTAGAGGTACTTTGCAGCCTCGGTTTAAACAAATGACTTGTTATTAACAAGAGAGGCTGTGAATGCAGTTGTTGGTATCAATGAATTTATGGTTTACGGAACGGTCATTACTGAGGCAGGAGTCACCATGTGGAAGATGAGTTATTTAAGTAATGAAATACATGTAGGTCATCAATGAGAAATGTATGTGTTCAGTTCTCCTTTTTTTTTAAGTGGAGAGGAGAATGGCTGAGCAGAAGGAATCAGTGTCAACTCTTCCTGTACTGTTAGTAGAAATAACAAATCTATTCCTACATGGGAGGCTCATATGCATGTTCTGTAATGGCGATGAAGGGGAAAAGGCAGAGGCTGTGACTCAATTCACAAGTATTATGGATTATTTTTAATGCCCACTCATCTATTGTAATTCCTGTCCAGAAGTGCTTAAAAAGAAGTAAGCAAGAAGATATAATAAAGCTGTCCATAAATCTCTGCAAATTTCTCAGTCATAACCGAGTGTCTGAGAGGATCTACTTTTGACGTGATAGAAGCAGATGAAATAATTTTTCTCTTCTGAACCCCACTGAGTAGAGCTTCAGTTCTTGATCTTTTGTTCTCAAGATACTTGAGAAGTAAAATGTTTATTTCTAAATGACTGCATGTATAAAGATGGAGCCCTAAAGACAATTTTTTTTTTTCAGGCAGCATGAAGTCTCAAGCTTATTCACAAAAATGCTCTTTGCCACTGAAGTAAAACTGCCTATACCAGGGTCTCTTTTTTTTTTTTTTTTTTTTTCCTAGAGTGATACAGAAATTCAAAATCACTTCCAAATATTTGGCACTGATCTTAATCTTAATTCGAAGCATGTGGTACAAGCCAGAGATGTGATTCTGTAACCAGTTGCCCTTTAAACAAACAGACTTAAAGTTTATAGTAGACATATTATCAGTAAAATTAACCACTTAATTCCGCTTCACACAGACTTATTCATAGGGGCAGCTTTTCACAGCAAATATTAGCTTTTGCAGTTAGTGGAAATGTGCGTCTTCCAACACCAGTGACACACCCTCTGGATTCCTTCTCCGTTGGGAATGATGTAGCACAGCCTGCTGCCTCCATCAGAGGCTATACATTACAAGTCAGAGGAAGCACAGGTCTGGAAGCGTGGTGCAGGAAAGATCTTTATTGCCCTGATCTGCACCTTTTGAGCCACCTGAGTAATTTCTGAGAGACTGTGAGCAGTTCTACCTGTCAGTGCAGCTGCCTGCAGTGCTGTATGTGTGTGCTCCTTTTCTTACCTCATTCTGAGGACAAGAAACAAAGTTTGATATTGTTAATATATTTCTCAAAAGTGCTTATTTCACTTAGAGTGAACAGCTAAAGGCAATGAGGTTGATGAAAAGCTAAGCAGATGCCTCTCAGTGTTTTGTGCCTTCTTTTCTGTCAGTATGTGGTTTCCCTGTAAAACGGTTTCACTTTCATGAGGGAAAACATCTTGGAGGTTCCCGCATAAAACATTTATTCCTAGATCTCAAATATATCATGGCATCTGGCTCACAAACTAAGGATGAGGAGCCCATTTTCATAGAATCATACAGTAGTTCAGGTTGGAAATGAGCTTTAAAGGTCACCTAGTCCAATCCGTCACTTTACAGCAAAGCCCCAGCTTGAAACTATTTCCTTCTCCTAGGGGTGAACACTGTTCGTTCTGCCCACAACAGTCCTAACTTGCTCTCCTTCCTCCTCTTTTCCCTCCACAAGGTGGGAAGCACATCTGAACCTCACTTTAGCATCCCCAAACCTTTCCAGACAACACAATCAGCTCCTGAAGCATTTCTCAAGAACCACATATCTCAGCCATTTCCCAGACAGAGCAGCGTCTCTGCGGAAATTCCCAAAGTAATTCTGCTACTGGAAAGCACTTGCATCACATTTCTAAATATTGGGATGGGAAAAAAAAGGCCTTCCTAGACAAATTCTATCAAGTTCTCACTGCTCAGTTCAGGTGAGTTGACATCAGGATAACCAGTATGCCCATTCAGCCAAACAGGACTCGTAGAATGAATTTAAACATTTGAATATTATCCTAACTGAGTTTGATACAGTTAGATGTTTATACCGATTAATATGTACAAAATATTTAACAAAAAAACCAAACAAAATACAAAAGTATTCAGGAATAAGCTCAGTAGTGTTACAATCAATGTTTCCATACTCCATTAAAAGCGGCATTATAGCTAGGAAAGTATCTTTTATTGTTTTGGGTTTCTTAAATAATATTTGTTTTATTTATCTCAGGAGGACATAATTTAATCTAATGATACATTACCCTTTGGAATACCAAAAAGGCCAGAGCCAAAGCATAATGTGACACAGAGTATGAAGCAGAAAGAACACAGGCATAGCCTTATCTACCAGATTTATTCTGTGAAACAGAATGTAATTGAATTACTTGACTATCAGATTTCAGGGGATGCTCTCAAGTACCTTTTAATCTTACTAAGGTTACCTATTTTCCTGAAAGAATTTACAATTTGGAAATTAAGAGGCTTAAGAAAAGTTGCTTCTTACATTTTTCCTTTCCTTTATTGCCATTTTTTATAATGAGTAGTGAAATAGTTGCTTTTTTGCATGCAATTTCTTCACTAGTTTGACGTAATTTGATTTTCTCTTAAAGCCCTGATACTTTCATGGCAAGTTGAAAATCACTGGGTGATGATTTTGCTCTGCTTGAGTCAGTGATAAAGGTAGCAGAATTTCAATCACTGTATGTAAGGGCATGCTTTTAAATTCAATGTTTATACTTAGTAGCTCGCAGAACTACTAGCTAGGTATATAAATCACGGTGATAGAAATTTAATATTACACATGTCAACGCAGAGTGTGTCTTGAAGGCCCAATTACACATCTAAATTGCTGAAAGGTTGTGAGACAAATTTATGATCTTTTATACCGATAGAAATAACTTCCTAACTCCAGCTTCGAGTAAATACTTTCTCTTTTCCTCTGTGAAAGCTGATTAACCAGAACTGTTGTTTTAAGCCAACAATTTAAATCATGTATTTGGACCATTGTTAACTACAAATCTTGCCCTTACCACTTTATAACAAAGCTAAATTGTGAAATAAAGACATTTTTCTGCTCTTTTTTTCAAGAGTCACCAGATTTGAAGCTATCATAGTGAAGAAGGTTTTGCGTAATTCAGTACCCAAACCAGATGAAGTACTGTGACTGGAAAATGGAGCTCTAAACTCTGCAAATGGTACCAGAAATCGGCAAAGTCAGTAGTGTGTATACTTGTAGCTTGACTTTGCACCTTGTGTACCGTCAGTTGATTAGGGAATTTACTACGTGCTTTTTATCACAATGTACAAAGACTGAGAGATCCTTCAATGATTACAAAATCAGATATCACTGGACAAAACCCTCTAAGTTCCATATATAGCCTGCATTCTTTCCTATCTGACTTTAGCCATCAGAGCATTACGTATTGGTTTCATAGAGAGAGAAATATCTTTGTATTTCTAAACTTTTGAATTTATATTAGGCACTTACAGAGATTAAAGATCACTTTGGGTGATTTAACTCAGACAAAGTCAATCCTGTGCCTATTGTACAACTGATTTCAGAGCTGTGAAAAAAAACCCTCTGTGAGGAGAATCTCTTGTGGACATCTTACTGCCAACAGATATAATGGACTGTTGTGCGGAGTACCAAGACATTCCATAAGACGCCTTGAAGAGTTTTAATATTGCAGGCTTTATTTGGTTCTAGCTGCCATGGAGGACAAAAACTGCCTCAGTAGTACCAAATATTTTTATCATATCAAGGACGAAATATTCTACTTCCACTTTGTAGAATCTTGGAAAGTTGGATGAAATTATTTCATTTACTAATTCACCAAACATATCCTGTCAAGGTTCTGTTCTGATAAAAACAATATATGAGGTCATATATTACCTATATATACTTTAAACTGGTCTTAAGCTGAAGAATGGGATACTAAGATGCCCATTATTACTCACTTGAATATAAAAAGATTACATATTGTCCTTTTAGAAAAAAATCACCAAATTAAGGTCTTTTTATCGCTAACCTAATTGCAAAATGTAATTACACTTTGTTTTAGATATAATTAATAATCGTATAAAAACCTTTCGTTAATTTGATAGTAAGTGGAACTAAGAGAATCAATGTTCTTTTTAGAATTCATTAAAAATAAGAGTTCCTGTACTGTTCTCAAGTGCCGCGAGTTCTGTAATATTTTTCTATAATACAGAAAAGTTCATTTAATAGTCTTAATCCATCTTTTGTAAAGTTACGTCAGCACAATAGGGAACAACTTTGCTACCTTTCCACCTTCCAGCATACAAGTGATTCCTCGCAAGGAAGTAATTTCAGCCCTAGTTGCTGTTAGCAACTGGGGCACACACTGAGAAATATCCATGGGCTATCATCTCCCTCGGAAGCATTGGGGGGAGAAATGAGTGACACAGCAGACATTTTCAGCAGTTCAAGGAGCCGATGTAGCTCAGTTTCATCAGTTACAGTACAGCTGGAATCACCACACACCCTTGTGCTTTTGGATGAAGCTCAGATGAATTTTCTTCTCTCCTCACTTTCTTTACTCTTTTCCTCTGTACGTCAAAGAGCTGGAAGTAGGGTAAAGTTGTAATCAGTTGTTCCAAAAAATGGATGACCTAAACATGAGAGGCATCGTTCTAGAGCAAACACAGGAAAGGGTTCTGGTACAGGTTCTGTTGGCAGAGATGCACTCCAGAGTGACTGCTCCTTGCTAGGACTACATGGCTGGTTTCCCCTCTTTTCTGGAGTCCACTTTCAAAGATAATCAGAGGATAAGCCCCCACTTAGGGGTACTTCTGCCTTAAGCTTATTGAATCTATCTGTGTCACACATCTTCAGTCTTTAAATTAAACTTCTTGATTAGTCTGTTAGTATCCAAATCTAAGATATGAATTTCATACTCTAAAAGAAATGAATTAAGAAGAACTTACTCTTTTAAACTTAACATAAGAGACCATAAACCAGTAAATAACAAAAGAGGATTTTTTTTTAAGCAAAAACTTTAAACAGAAAAATGCTGACATTCCATATCTGTATCACTCTGGTAAGCTTTCCAAGGTGCCACTTGATATTATGCAGCCAAATGATTTCCAACTGCTCTTACTTCAGATTTCTGGAGCCTGAAAATAAACTTGCAGAGAGATGTCTTGTCATAATCATTCTTGGGGTTTTTTACTCATAAAAAGTCCTTTCTTAGGATATGCTATTTATTTGTGGTGTGCTCTAGTCTTCAGACTTTCCCAAAGACACATGAAACTTCTGCTAGGATCAAAACTTCACCATGTCTGTGATAGTTAGGGAGTGTTATATTGATTCAGCTTTCATTTCTAATCAATGGAAGTTCACTGGAGAAGTTGTGCCAAACCAGTGTCAATTCCCCCATCACGCACACTGTCAGAAGGTGACGTTTACACTTTGTCCTCTAATTGTGCCTTCAGGCTGCCCCTGAAGCAGCCCTGAGGGTGGGCTGGCAGAGAAATCACACAGGAGCTTGGGTGGAGAGGAGAAGGAGCTGTTCTTTAAAATGTCATTGCTGAATGTGTCAGCGAGTAGAATCCTTGCCAGTGCAAAGTCAGGAAGGTTCCATGAAGCTAGAAGAAGTATTTGGTCTAGCCCTCTTTCTAAAGTCTTAGAAGTCTCCAAGGTGGAATGTTTTCTGGATTCGTTTTTTTCCTTGAGTGTTCAGGCTGTGAATAAGGATATTGTTGTTTAGAATGACAATTAAAAAAACCCAACCCAAACCAACCCTTGTAACAGGGGAAAAGGAAAAAAGGATTTGAAAATAACTTGGCTTGTTAGGAGCCTCCATCGTGCTAGTCACTTTTAAAGAAACAAAAGTAAAATAACCAGAAAGGCCTGGGGCGACTCAGACGAGAAAATTATTATATATGGACTTAATGAATTGCCTTCACAGATTACATGAGAATACTAAAAATATATCACGGGACAATATACACAAACTGTAGCTCTATTTTTCCACCCGGTATGGGCAGTTTTGCAAAATTACTCTTTTGACCAGCTTTAGATGTCAGATAAAACTTAATCGCAAGAGCATCTTGGCAAGTAGAGCAAGATTTTCTGAACAGACCACAACAATACTAATGTGGGACAAGCTATCAATTTTTCTGCATTATACTATGCTGGTTGCAACTAAATTAGGAGAAAGCCTTAAAAGCATGATTATTGTATTAAGAGCTTTGTGGAAGCCATTAGTAAAAACTATTTTCCAAAAGTAGCAAGTAATATTTTCCGGGTATTTTTTTCTCTGCTTGTTTTTATTTAAAATGAAATATTCCTATGAAAATTTCTGTTGCTTAGGAGTACATTTGTTCCACAGGGATTTTTATTTCAAGTCAGGAAAAAGCAGCAGCAGATGATAAATTCCTATGTGCGTATTTTTATGCAAATATATCTGGTAATCAATAGGGAAATGTGATAAAAAAATATATATGCTCTAGAAACAGAATTATTTCTATAGAAAATGTTTTCAGAATTTCCCATGAGAAGACAGTAGTTTTAAAAAGTAAGTTGCAAATGCCATTTTTTATCTGAAAAAAAAAAATCTATGGCAAGTTTTTCACAATATATTTATGAAAGGCATAGAAGTAAAGATTAAAGGGTGCATTCACTGTCAACCTTGGAAACAGTACCCATTAATTAAATATATGCACGATTCTAGCTATTACATTGAAAACCTCCCTTTGTAGGAGCATCTGGCTTAGCACTCCCTGTCAACCAGTCACCAGGTTGCCATCAGGGAGAGCAGCTACTCCATCACCAAAATATTTTAAGCCCCAAGAACTTCAACAGAGGCCAAATGCTGTCCATGTTTTACTGCCCCTGCTCATTCCGGGGCTGTTGCTGTGCTAGTTAGGAGCCTCTGTCGAGCTTGCCCTCAAGAGACACTTTGTCTTTTTGTCTTGTTCCTATTACCTAGTGGTTTTTATCACTCTCCACCATAATACAAATTTTCCTTTCCCATTATTCCTGTCAAACCTGTGAACTGACTGATTTCCACTTCAAATATCTAGAAGACACACTATAAACATACAGAAAATAGGGAAATGAAACTACAGGTGCATCTACAGATGCACCACAGATTGCCACAATGGATTACATTTGCTTGCATCATTACTTTTTACTCAGAAAGATAAAGCTGACAAGTCATTCAGAAACAAATCTCCAGAAAACAGTGCAACCTCGACCATTTTAGCCTTCTCAAATTATCCATTCATGTTTAAAAATACACGCGAGAAATTCATGGCTTTTCTGCCCTGTCTTCGAAGAGAGCTGCACCTTAACACAAACAAATGAAAGGTCAAACTCTTCCTGCATGGCCTGTTCTCCAGCTTACTCCTCCATCACCTTGAGACTATTTTTCAAATTATTTAGTTCAACCTAGCCCCTTTGAGGTACCTTTTTTAAAGTCCAGATACAAACACCTCCTTCCATTGCAGGGAGTCAATGCCCAGTTTTCTCTAAGGCTTGATGGAGCGCTCAGCTCGTGGTGGATACTCAGATAGGTGTGTTCATTTGCACAACAAATTTAGGCCTAGCAGCTTCTTGCTGTTTTGCTCAATTACAAGGCAATCTTGAATGTAAGGCAACCCTCTCTGTCCAAAGAATAACAGAAGTCAAAATAATTACATGTAAAGACGAAAGTGCGAGTGCCCCTCCTTTACACATGCACCTTTCCTGTGCCACTGCACAGCCCAGCTCCCCTGCAGCCTGACTCCATCCCCCATCATCCTCCCAGTTAGGTGCTTGGTAAGAAGGAGGGTAATGAAAATTCACAAAACTTGAGTTCCTCCTCTCACAATGACATTTTGGCTCATACAGGACCTGTGCAGACAAACGGCTCTTAGCCTGTTGTCCACAAACACAGAGTGGCTGTTTCTTTCCGGTCTTAATTCTTCAGGACAGAAAACCGGCTTCATGTTCAAGTTAATGTGTTGAAAAATTCTTAGCTTCAGACTTAACTCCTAAACTGTTGTTGCAGTTTATCCCAGCAGGCAGCTAGACACCACATAGCCATATGATCACTCCCTCTCAGTAGGACAGGGGAGAGAATTGAAGAAAAGCTAAAACCAGTGGGTTGAGATAAAGACAGTTAAATAGGACAGAAAAGGAAAGGGAAAATAATAATAATAATAATAGTCATAAAAGAATATACAAAACAAGTTGTGTGATTGCTCACCACCTGCTGACTGATGCCCAGCCAGTCCATGAGCAGCAGGCTTCCACCCCCCACAGACGGCTTTATTGTTCAGCATGACACCATATGCTATGGAATATCCATCCTGTTGGTCAGTTGGGGTCAGCTGTCCTGGCTGTGTCCCCTCCCACCTTCTTGTGCCCCCCCAGCCTACTTGCTGGAAAGGCACTTATGAGAAGATGAACAGTCCCAGACTTAGTGTAAGCACTGCTCAGCACCAACTAAAACACCAGTGTGTTATTCTCATCCTAAATCCAAAACATAGCACTGTACCAGCTACCAGTAAGAAAACCAACTCCATCCCGGCCAAAACCAGGACGTTGTATAGACAGGTTCCTTAAATCATTGTCTCAAGCAGGTCACTGATCAGGTCAGGGTGAGGTCAGACTCGCATCCTTCACTGCCAGCTGGGCAAGGAGTAGATAAGGTACAAACCAGCTCATCCTCAGTCCATTCTTTTAAAAGAAAGAAACTTTTAGGCAAAAAGTCTAAGATCAGTTCAATATCAACAGGAAAGTAATCAACACCAGACACAAATAACCTCCTACCTTGGCTTCTTGCATGTACTTTTCACATTAAAAAAAATCATCAAAGTATTTTTAAAATTCATGGATAAAAGCCAAAACCAATAAACAAAAATAGAGTCACAATTATGAAATCTTTATCAGGCATAGGACTATAGGTGTCACACAGTTTTAGTGAGAGGCATCACATTTATCAAACATATCAAATGATCAGTTTTCTTTGTACATAAACAGCATTGCAAAAAAATTCGGATTGTAAAGTGTTTTATATTCAAAACTGTGTGAGGAAACAATTTTCATGAAACTCATCTCCAAAGCTTCTTAAGACAGTTAAACTACTTTAATTATACGAAATATAAGCATCTGAGTTTGACTGTTTTAATGTAATTCCTGATAACTTTTATTTTCACAGAGAAAAATAAAAATGCGAAATTCAAAAAATATAAAATGTTCATTTGTTTTGAATATAAAAGATCAGTGGGATCAAATATTGCCAAATGTAATGCCATAATTTTGACCAATATATACTGGACCAAATATTATTCTGTGGTGGAAAACTGAAAATCAATAAATTTTCTAATGGCTTTGAGAACCAGATTTTGGATGAAAGAGAATGAAGTAGGAAAAAAAAAAAAAGGAAAATTTAGCATTCAGTGGACGCTCAGACAGTGTAATTTACATGTATAGGAGACAGAGGGAAGTCATTAAAGGAAAAGCAAATTATGGGATGGTGTAAGTCAAAATCTGTTCCTTTAGAACTTTAATTAGCTACCCTCATCATTGCTTTTCTCTCGTAGGCTCTTCTGCCCCATCTCGTTCAATTTACACCAGTCTAGTTCAGCACCTAAATTCAGGGATAAATTCTATGTTTTAATAAATAGGCCTGTTCTCTGACAGGCTCACTTTACAGCCTGCCACTCTTTATGATGTCACTAAACTTAGGCCAGCTTTGATAGAAGATTCACTCACTTTACCACAGTCCTGATTAATCTGTCCTGGAAGCACAATCTGAGGAAAGCTCCTTATGATTTTAGAAACACAGTAAGAATTTTATGTCAAACATTTATTTTTAAGGATTATTTTATTTGATTAAATATAGCAGTACATACTGTTGCGCACAGACTGATTTATATGGTGTGTCTGAAATTACATTTATTGTGTACTGCCCATGCAGTTTCAGCTTTCAATGTACCATAGGCTGTCATTTGTAGGTTTAATAGTTCATTCATATGTGTAGGACACTTCATGTTCCTCAGCAATCATCCCGTGATGTCTTTAAGGTCTGGAAAACATCATTATGTCAGTTTACTCTTGATTTATATTTTCAAGGCTGTCACCACAACAAGGTCTAGGATGTGGTTCATTTATTTGCCAAATGAAAGCTGACATTCTTGAACACTGTTCCCGGGGAAAGTGTGAAAAATATTTAGAACTGAGTATGTGCGAAAGTTCTTCAAAGGATGGCATTATCTTCAGCCCTGATCTTTGTGGCCATCTTCTCTATTGTTACCAAATTTTCTACATAATTTGTGACTACTGGTTCTGGTGCATTTTCCTCTACTGATTTTACCAATGCTATAAAGCATGTCATATTCCTACTCCTACTCAGAATTCCCACAACCATTTAGCCATTGTCTCGCCCACTGCAATAGGAATTCAGAATGAGTCAGTTTTCTGCTCAAAACCACAAACTTTTCTGAAGTCGCTGCATGCCAGGAAACAAAGCTTCATCCTGTGCATACAATTTTATTCTTACATACACAGCCATTTGGAGTGCATTTTGTCTGAAACGGCCCAGGCTGCAGGAGGACCCAGCGTGTGAGTGTGTCTGGCACTTCCTCCTCAGGCTGGGCAGGTGAAGGACACGCTCCCGACACAGCAGATCTTGTCCCAGGGAAAGGTCCCAGTCTCCAAAGCCAGTATCAGCCATAATGTCAGGACAGGGATGCTGGAGCAGGTCTCACAGGCTATGGTAGCAGTTTCCCATTTAAAAGTTATTAATAATACATGGGCTGAAAATCTTTAGAAGACAAATAATGAATTAAGCAATAAATCTCTTGTCATCTTCCTTTTTGTTTCTGGCTACCATTCTCTCAAGTAATCCATCTAATCACATTAAAAACATTTGGGTCTAGTGATTACACATAACCATTTTCTTTACTATAATAACAATTAAGAGTGGAGTTTTAATGTCTTACATGAAGAATGTTTCAGCTTTTTTCCAAACAACATACAAATAGCAAAAGCCTTATGAAGTGCTTGCTTATGAGCCACAACCTGTTAATAGTTGCTGTGACTCTTCGACATGTCACTTAAACTACCCTTCTGATTTTTCTTTTAATAATAACTCATCTTTGTCTTACAGAGTTTGATATCGAGACTAAATAGAAATGTCTGAGCAGCACTTTTAGTATGGCAAGAGCCACCAAAAAATGAGCGTGTGTTTTGAATGAAAAATACAATACTATATAATAAAATTATATTATTATAAGTTTTAAAAATTATATAATAAAATAGGTACTATTCAAATACTATGAAGTGAATATTGAAGTCAATGAAACAGAACATTTGAACTGAATTGCTGTTAAAACAATTTAAAAATTAGCATGATTTGTAAATAGGCTTCCCTCAAGGTTATATTTCTATAAAATACATTAATAAAATGTTGCTTAACTTTTAAATTAATAGCAGTTTACTTATAGTCCTTTAAAGTCTTTAATTTCTTTATTCTCAAACCATAGGCAGTTGTTAGAACCTTTACAAGATCTGAAATGAGCAATATCTGAATATAAACCAGCTTTAATCTCTTCTGGTTTAAAGCACTATGTTGGGAAAGCCTTTAAAGTAATAGAATTCATTGGCTTAAGTTGCAACTACAATATAAACAGGCGTGCATTAAATACTATCATCACCACGTCCTTGCCATTACCTTTATGTTCATACTTACAATAAGGTAAATTTACAGTTCCACAGAAATTGCAGGCATCTCAAAGCCTTGAGGCACTTGCAATGTTAATCTAAATTTGAAGCAAAATGATGTAAGAGCTGACTTCCCACAATCCTGTTGAGGGGTGATGCCTCTGGAGAGCAGGTGTCGGTGGGGTAAGGCCATGGGGCCAGGGCAATGGGGTGGTGCTTTGGCGGTGCTGCAGCAGCAGGGACACTGCTGGTCACTGCCTGGCTGGAGGACATGGGAGCTGATTTTGCTGCTTGTTTTGCTTTCTTAATAAAGCATGGCAGGAGGCCAGCTTGCATATGTTGAGGATAGGAGGAAGAACCACACCATGCCCAAAGGGGAAGGGAGGTGAGAAAAGAGCATGAGCTGGTCTGCTGCTTCCTTCTCCATGCTTAGCATTATACCCCCACTGATTGGGAATTACTCCATTACAGGCGCAAACGAATGAAATCGGGGTCTTATTAGAAGGAACCACTCCAAATTTAAATGCAAGGACAAAATAATGACATATTTTAAACACGTGCAGCCACTAAGCCTTTTATCCTAAAACTTCATTCTTTTCTTTGTCCATAGGAAGTTAAATGTGTCACAAATTGCAAGGCTTCTTACCTATTTGGCCCATTGGCATGAGACATTGGAGAAGTCTGGCATAGGACTAATTGTTCCTAGTTGCAAAAACTTACACTGCTTTTAGAATAGATTTAGGATAGGGGAGAAATATGTGGGGAGAAAATGTTGAAAGGAAAAAGGCATCAATTGGAAATCTTCGCTTACAAGAGCTCTGTTTCTTAAACTATGAAAATACTTTTTAATTGTGTCATCCTCCCATTTTGTCTTTATTCATTGTTTCTTCACCTCTTCATGTATTCAACCCTTATTACCCACCCCTGCCTCTTCACGGCTTCTTCTCACAACAGACAGATACTTTATGGACAGTGCCATCGACTTATTTGAATTTCAGGTAATAGAAGCAAATAACATTTTAGTGGCAGAGAAATGAGTCCAGAATACTTACAGCTTATGCTTTTATATATTGCTATACTGCAGTGTTAGAAATGATGGACTGTAATTACTTTAAATTACAATTTCCACTTTGAACATCCTAGAAAAATGCTTTCAACTAGGTGAACTCTTAGCTCTTGACCTCTGTTCTGTGCACACTTGTGAAGAGCCATCTGGAAAGGTTGTACCTATTGTTACTCTTCCTGCATGTGCATATGATTACTGACACCAAGGAGTACATAGGAGTGACCTTTTACTGCTCCTATGCTGGGCAAACTGTATTTCATTTTTAATTTAATATGAAATAGGGTTTAATAATAATCTCAGAATGAATTTAGAAAGAATATAAAGTCTAAAGGAGGAGAAATCATTCACTGAAAACCATTCAGATAACATACCGTTTTATCAACTCTGGTAATTTTACTACTATGCAAATAAGGAATTTGCATGATGATGTGTTTTTCTGAAAAATGATTTGTAGCACACAGTCGAAAAAAAACCATACCTATACGAAAGTCCTTATATTAATTCCATTGAAGTCTGTATTTGTGTCATTGCTGTTCATTTTAAGGGTATATGAAGTCTCTTAAATACCTATGAATCCTTCCTACTATTTTTGGTGTGTCCAGTGAAAAATATAAGGCTGCATCAACCAAAAATGCTAAAAAATATTCCACTGAAAATATTCAATCTAGCACTTCAAAACATAGCCTCCTCATAAAAACGGACTGCTAATGGGATCACAGAGTCCTGAATTAGAGCCAGAAATAAAATCAGACTAATCTAATAACTTCTTCATGAAAATTTTAACAAAAGACAAATTAATTTAGTTAAATTAAATATGTGCATAGTCTAGGGTAAGAAACTTCAGAATGCTCCCTTCACTTTGTTCTGGTAAACTGAATGGAAATTTCAGACATCCAAAATGTCTGACATTGGAAGGGACCACTGGAAATTTCCCTATCTAACCTCCCTTCTCAGAGTTCAGAGCTGGGTCCTCTACACCAGGTTTCTTGGGACTGTGTTAAGATGGTTCTTGAGTATCTCCAAGGAGGGGAATTCCATAACCTCTTTGGGCAATCTGTGCCCATTACCATCACAGTAAGAGTTTCCTGATGTTCAGACAGAATCTCCTGTGTTCCAGTTTGCGCCCATTGTCTCTGATTCTCAGTATGGCTGAGAAGAGTCTGCCTCCATTTTCTTTGGGCCCTCCCACCAGGTATTTATACATATTAACAAGATCCCCCTGGTTCTCTAGGCTGAACAGTCCCTCAGCTTCTCCCCTCATGAAGGATGCTCCAGTCTTTTCATCATCATCGTGGCCCTGACTGGACTCATTACAGTAAGTATGCATCTTTCATGCACTGGGTAGCCCAGTCATGCTGACTGTTCCCATCTTGTCCTTCAGGTGTCTGAAAATGGTTTCCAGGTAGATTTGGTCCATCATCTTCCTCGGGACTGAGCTGAGGCTGACCACTTCAGGTTCCCCAGATGCTCCTTTTTGCCTTTCTTGAAGACAGAAATGACACTTGCTCTCTTCCAGCCCTCAGGAGATCTCCCAGTGGCTTTGGCCTTTCCAAGATGATTGAGAGTGTTCTCACAGTGACACCAGCCAGCTCAACACTCTTGAGTGTGTTCCATCAGGTTCCACAGACTTGCCTATGCCCAGCTGGCTCAAATACTCCCTAACCTGATTCTCCTTCACCAAAAGTACACCTTCTATGCTCTAGACTTTCCAGCTTGCCTCAGAGGCCTGGAATAACTGAAAGGCAGTTTTACCAGTAAAAATTGACATGAAAAAGGATCTGAGCACCTCAGCTTTGCCATGTCCTTTGTCACCAGGTCTCATCCTTGGTCTGACCAGCCCTAGAGAGCATGGAGAGGATGATGTATGTACATTAGTATTAAGGAATTGGCTGTGTGTTGATGTGCAAACTGAACGACTCTTTTATACCTATATGGAATTTCTCTCAATACTTTCTCCATTGTGCTGGTGATGCCCTAGCTCTGGGGGAGGTGAATCATGGATGCTAGTCATTCCTTTTTCTTCCTGCTCCTTGTTCTTCCCTTTTCTCAACTCACCCTTAAATTGTTTTCCACAGCTTGCTGCCTACAAAATAGCTAAGAGGAAAGTTTTTCTGGGTAACCTGTGGACACATCTATTTGTACAAGATTTCAGCTGCTTTGAAGGATTGTTTCCTTTCATTAAGGTGGAAAACAGCTCTTGTGGGAAAACTAGAATTTTGCACATGTAATTAGGAAGGTATGATACTCTATTTCTGGAGATGCACAGTCAAGAGCTAGGAGATTTTGGCACTTACTGAAACAAACAGCTTTTGAACATCTGAAATTGCTCCTGAATTTGTTTTGATTACAGTGTGAGCATGGCAATAAAAGAGTCCCTTGAGAGAGAAAAGGTCTGGATTCAAATATTAATGTTGTTTGGCTGGGAACTGGTTATCTCCCAAGACAGAGCTGTTAGGCTTCTCATTGATAAACACTTCTATTGGCTTGAAGAAAGAGCCAGAGTCTACAATCAGGGTGCTGAGCCCTCTTTTAGGCAGAAAAAATAGTTATTCCCACACTGGTCAGTGACATTTATGAATGTTCTCAAACTCCCTTATAGCCTCCAACATGATTTTGGATTTTGATCCCAGACCCTTTGCACTTTGCCATGATATTGACTCCTGCTCTTGACTCTGCAGGCATCGCCGGTGTACACTCTGATTCCAGATCCTGCCACTGCCCGTCAGTTGAGATATCCCTAATACCAGTATCAGGTCTGCTAGCAGAGGGACAGGAACTGTTTTATTGCACTGGCTTATGAAGTTCAAGAGGAGCTGCATCTACAATCAGAACTCTTTTCTTCTTCTTTTTAAAGGGGTTATGAAACGTTGTTCTTTCTTGGATAGAAACAGAAGTTTTCCTCTCAATTTTGTGCCTTGTGATGAATGACTGAGTTTGTGGATGCAGTCAATACTTGCTATACCCTTGCTTATTCTGCCAGCTGCATCACAAGTGTTTTGATAACTGCATTTTTTTGTTGTTGCTCAAGCCTACTTTTAGGGCCAAGATTTTTAATATTTTATTAAAAAATAAACACACTCTTACTGACAAAAAGCTGTAAATGTGAAGCCAGATGCCCTTGAAGTCTCAGCACTGTCCCCTAAACTGCACACTCTCTATTTTTTACTTTCATAAATTTTAGAACAATCTGATGATTTTTGAATCTTTGGCACTGCCAAGGCTGGAATTACATTAGTCTTTTAGAGCTTTGGGGATTTTATGAATGTTCTCAAACTGCAAAACAGTTCCCCCATCCATAATGTGAGTACAGTTCATAAAAGAAAAAAAAATCCATTAACATTAATGAGGCAGTTAAATATAAAAAATAAAGCCCCACTATAAGAAAATCTCTAAAAATTATATAGCTGTTTTTTAATGCTACTAGTCACTCAGCCACTGTTTATGGAAATTCAGTGTTCTTTTGTAAAGCTAGAATCAGAGCACTGCAGAATAAGATGAACCTTGGCCTCTGTTCCCTCCAAGTTGTCTTTATAGGGAAAAACAAACAAACAAACAAAACCCACAAAAAACCACACACACAAAACCCAAACAAAACAAAAAGAAAGGAAAGTGTTTGACCTCTAATTAACTTCAGCAGTTTCTCTCTTCACAAAAGTGAATGGATTATTCAATACATTGCTCAGCTTCTTCATCCATCAGAGACAAAGCTGCATTCCACTTCTTGAACATTTTTGGGAAATGTTACGTGGAGATAATGCAAAAATTAGAGAACACAGTAGTGACACCATTTTATACAGTCTAATACAAAGCATATCCTCTGATACAGTCAGCAATTAAGTGGCTTCAGTTGGTCTGCAAGCTTACAGCACTCTGACTCTCTGGATCACTTGTTTACCTATATCCATCTCTATAAGCAGCGTAGTGAAGCTTATTAAGTTCATCCAGGTTAGTAACAGACATAAAGTTAAGCACACAACAGGAAAACTATGAAAGGGCTAGAGCAGAGTTCAGAGCCAACTGAAGTGACTTTGCCTTTGAGAAATAAGGCATGCATATCTAATAGTAAAAATAGGATAGCCTAGCAAAATGAAAAATGTATAGGTATATGTATGCAGTCTCATGCTAATAATTAATTTTTCTTGCAAAGGGTAAGCACTGTTCAAAAGTACTTTGAAAAAATTACTAACAACCTCAGATAGAGGTTGCTGTCAAATAGAATAGAACTAACTGTGATTGAGGTCTGTAGCAGTAATTGATACAAACATTGACATTAATGCTGAGATACTTACATGGAAGAATTCAGCACCTCATAAACCTCTTTCCATGCAAAAACTGACCTTTTAAGCTAATGACAGTGTTGCTTGTCTCTTGCATGGGAACTCAGCATGGCCAGCACTGCTTTCTACCCCACTGCTAGAAGGAACCCCTTTCCATCCTTTTTCTATATCTTTTTTAAGACAGTTGTAGCTCATGATAATGACAAAACAATAACAAAATGGAAAACCATTACATCTTTAATCAATAAAATGTCCTTTCCTGAGTCTTGTCTGAATAGTTTGTGCTAGAAATTGGCTGAGACCACCGCAAATCAGTATAATAAAATTATGTTGACCAGTTCTTTTGTACAAAATGAAGCAATAAAGAGCTTTTCTGTTAACTTTATGTTTTTATTGATAGATACCATACTCGAGACCACACACATTACCACTATACATGAGAAAAAACATAGCTGTTTCAACAGACAAAAGTTAAAGTGCAGTTGATTCATTGGCTCCTTTAAGAGGACTGGCATCTGGACCACATGCACTTCAAAGTCAAATGCTGTACTGAGATGTGCTGCTTTGAAGTACAGCTGCTGATCCAGACAAATTTTGGAGCCTAAACCAGCATATGAATCTGCTGTACTCTGAAAAAAAAATCTATTTCAGATGCCAGTTTTAACTCAGTTTAGAAAATTGCTGTCTGGATCGGCTGAACTTCAAAGCCGAACATCGCAGTGCTGCATTTCCCTTTGAAGTACAGCTAATCCAGATAGTGGATTTTCTCTCCCTCCTTTTTTTTAAGTAGTTAAAATTGGCATCTGACCTTACTAGTATTTCTCTTTACCATCTGCACATTCTCCTTCCCTTCTCCCTTATTTCCTCATCTTTTGACCTCTCAAAAATACAGCAAGACTCACTATCTTGTTAGCTCCTGCATTACCAAAGCTACTATAAAGGGGGTGGTTGTGGGGACAGCCTGTATCAAGTTACATAATGGACAGTGGCCAATTACTGCACATGGCTTGTCATAAAGTTTGTTAAACAATACTTAATTTTACCATCCAAGAAAAACAAAGCTCAAAGCAAATCCCTTGTAAATGTTCACATTCAAAGCATTCGTAACCACATTCTCATGGTTCCTCTAACTCACATCAACGACCATTAGCACTGGTTTAAGAGGTAGCTGAGCTTGATAGCATTTCAGCTTTAAGAAGTTTTCAGTTATTTTGTCACAGAAATCTCTCCTTCACAGGCAAGTCAGGAAAGCCTCAAGGAAATGGTTTTACTAGAGAAACAACGAGATTACTACAGGCAGAATTTGCACAGCTCCTGGCAAGGGGAACCAAGGGTAAATGCAGTGCCCTCACCAGGACATGCTCCCACGTTATACACACATAAGGGATGCTGCCGTTTGCAACTGAATTAAAAGACAAATCATGAAGAAATGTTGCACCCTGTTCAAACAGCAAAAACAAATCAAAAAACCCCCACCCAAATACATGCTAGTACAAGAGGAGAATTTAATGACAGCATCTCTCATCTGCTGAGAAATGACTCTGGGACAGAAAGGACTGGACAATGACCAGCATTTTATTTACACAGATCATGAGACATGTCACTTAGGTGATCTGTTCTTGTCAGGCAGTCTTTAATTGGAAAATTCCTAGAGGGAATTCATGCTCCCACTAGGTGCTTATTAAAAACTAAAGACAAAAGGAGTTAGTAGAAAAGCCCAAGGAATGGACAGAGAACTCAGGTTACTCTGAAAGGCAAGAGTCAGCTGCTGCTAGCATAGGGAGAGGCACTCAGGATGGGATGCTGGATTTTGAATGAAAAACTCTCACTGCTGTTATTAGTGAGTATTTTTAGCATTAAAAATCTAATTGGATATATATAAATATTTTAAGCTTGTTTAAAAGACATTTTATGGTTTGCTTACAGTAATACTCCCAAGCTTAATGTAAAACTTGCTATAAAATATTCAGCAGCCTTTTTATAACTAGTCTTAAAAACAATTTAAAGTCTTAGTGTTTTATTTTTAATTATTTTTAAGTCCATGTACTTTAGTCCTCAGACAAAGGGAGCAGGGGTTTGCAATTCTAATTGAAATTATATTCTGAATTCTTTTTCAGACAGTTTGGTGAATTGTGGATGGAGAGCAGAGAAAGGAATTTTCTTAGCTCCTAATTTCCTCCTTTTCTGTGATTTTTTAATTTTAGCATTTACTGCCTTTTTAGAGAGCAGGTCAGGGCCTGTGCTTAAGATGAAGTTTACCATGACACAGTAAACATCATTTTTATCCTCTGCTGGGGATCTGGGGGTAGGACCGTAACCCTGCATTTGCTAAAAGATAGCCTCATTCCAGCAGGCATTTTTGATTTCTGTCATCTGTGATCAGAAATTGCATTGCACACTGATTCTGAAACATCTCTCAGATTCTCTTGAAACTATAACCATAACTAGTTTTATATGCATTAAAAAATACCATAAATGGCACTAATCTGTAGCCTCTCTCCTTTGCAGCTGGTGTGGCTGGGACTGAACTTCTATTTGTTTATTGATACCTTCCACTGGTATGAAGATGACAATGCTTACATTTATACACGGATCATGCTGGGAGTAAGTATGAGATTGATGGTTAAAGGGCTTCACAAGAAGAATGTATTCGTAGTCTGATTTTATTTACATCTTTCATAAAACTTTTGATGCTTCAACAGTAATTTTCCCATATAAGAGTATTATATTAATATAGTATTTTCTCTCCTTTGCTCTTCCTATACCAAGCTTGTAATTTAATTTCTTTATGCTGTTATATGTACAGTCAACCCTGGCTTGGGCAAGAGCTTCTGCAACGTGCCTTAATTTTAACTGCATGCTAATCCTGTTACCAGTCTGTAGAAACATCATTTCATTCTTAAGAGGAGCAAGCATTGTAAGTACCATTTCTCAAATAGCCATATTATCCTCTCTTTTTTATTTCTGTAGTTCAGCAGTATTATCCATATCAAACATTTTCCAAGGAATTTTAATTTTTGATAGAGAAGCCTGTACACTATTGCCTAGTTATTACCATTTAAATTGTCAGTATTCATGACTGAAGAGAAACAAATGACTTGTTTAACACAGTGCTCTAAATGCAACACTGATTTTGGCAGCTGCTGCATAGCATGGTGTCATGAAGAGAAAAGTGAGAAGCTACAAAAAAAAGGGACATAATAATGCGACTTGGCCAAATGGAGAAAATTTATATCCATCATGTGTATTCTCTGTAGCTGCAAAGCGAAAACTGTAGAAATAAAATGATCAGATAGATAAAAATGTTCTAAAGATAATAATGAACACGTTTAACCACTTCTGTCCGAGTGGCCACCATTCAGGTCTTCATTTGAGGTAAATGCATTTTTGTAACAGAGTGGTCATCTGCTCAGAGGTGTTTTACATGAACCTTGGAATCACGCATAGGAAGTACTTAAGGCTTTGGCTCTATTAGCTATAACTTCAACTTGCATTGAATTATTATAGTCAGACCAATTCCAATGCCACATGTTTGGGTAAAAAATCACTTATCACTTCATGACTCCAAGAACAACAGGAATTTAGAAACGGTAAGATACAGTTATTTTATAGTAAGCTGGTTCTTATTTCAGTTCTCCCTTTTTTTTGTTTCCTTGATTGTTAGGCTTAGATGTTAAGCAGTCTTTAGGCTAGGAATCAACACATATAATTGTTTGAGTTTAGGAGTTGAACATTTACCAAAAAAAAAGGTGTCTTGGCCTTCTGAATCAGTCTGTGAATTAGCACAGAATATATGCATGCCCATTTAGATGCTGAGTAAGAACTCAGAGAACTGGAACTCTTCTCACAGATAATATTTTGCTCTTCTGGACAATATTCTGCTCCTGAGGAGCATGGTACAGAGCAACTTGACTGGCTCCAGCACGGCCAGCACCAGGCTGGATCCCGTGACTCTCCAAGGAGGTGCCGTGTACTGACATCGCACCCTGTGGTGCTCCAGATTTTTGGAAGACTTATTAGCTGGGAAACAACATGGATACATGCCAGGATCTTCGGCACCGTGCCATGCCAGGTCATTTGAGCAATCCAGACACCCACACCACCACTCAGAGACTGAATTCTGTCCATGAGTGCTGTCTGGGTTCCAGCAGAGCATGTTAGTTTTGGCTCAGTGCAGCTGGCCCCCGGCCCCAGGCTGGCTCTGCGCAGGGACACCCAGCTGGCCGTGAGCACACCACTGCTGAGCCCTTCCAATAATGGGAGCACAGCTCAGTAACACATCAGCATGCAGCCACCTGAGGTCTAGACAGCCTCACCCTCCTGGGGTGTGCATTTCCTGAAAGCAGAGAAAATGTTTTCATTGCAAGCTGGCTCTGCCAGCACTTCAGCTGTGCTCGTGCAGCTAAAGCTAAGCTCGCAAGGCGGTGGTGGCCCAGCCTGGTGTCCTTACACCAGCAAATGAGTTAATGTCAGCTCAGATAAACCACTCACAAATCACAGCTAAGTGTAGCAGAGCTTTCTCAAACCCTTTTTTGAGTCCCTATACAGGCTGAATAGCTTCAGAAACCCTGGAGTGCCACTCAGGAAAGTTACCCGAGTCCTAAAACTAACCCAAAGCTTCCACTGAATTCCTTCAGCATTCCATTTTCAAATGTACTGAACTCTTCTCCTCTCCAAAATGTGAGTTGTAAACACCAATAGGAATGATATAAAACAAGTTCTGCTTTTTCACCAAGTACTGTGGAGGAGCACTGAGGAGACAGCTTGACAAAAACATCACATTTCACAAGATGGTTGCCTATGGAATAGCGTTAAATGCAAGTAAGCTTTTTTTGGTTTTATTTTCTTCTTCTTTGCCTTTGAACTGTTTTGAATTTCACAGTGATTCTGCCTAATGCTGTAATCCCCATCAGCTCTGAGACGTGATATTTTAGTGCAATCATTTGTTGACTGCAGCTTTAAATATGTGTAGGAGTCCCATCTGATTAACCATTTGTAATCTTTTTTGCTTGAGAAGAGTTTGACTGTTAAGGCAATAAACTTTCAATCTGAATAGTAAACACCAGTTGCCACTTAGTTAATCTGACCAATTTGTGTGCTCTTAAAATTTAGTGTAAATAACTTTCATTGAATCCCTGAGGGTAGATGTTTGGGGAGATGACACAGCATTACTGTCTGATTCTGTAAGGAAATGATGCTTATGAGCCACACCACACATCTTCCCACCAATACACCTTCACTAATTTTTCAACCAGGTAATAAATTTAATCCGAATTTGAGAGAGGCAGGTGTCTCAAAAACAATGGATTCCTAAATATTTATTTTAAGTAGGTGACTGATCCAGGAAACTAATGGCCTCCTTGAGGGAAAAACAGCATCTTGTCATCAAAATCTATCTGTTCTGCTGGTCCTAGAGACTTACTGAGGTGTTTGTTCACCTGACTGGGGAAAAGACGTGGCACCTTCCTGTTCTTTTAAGTAGTAA
The DNA here is from genome assembly GCA_013398855.1 of Mohoua ochrocephala. Lineage (NCBI taxonomy): Eukaryota > Metazoa > Chordata > Aves > Passeriformes > Acanthizidae > Mohoua > Mohoua ochrocephala. The sequence goes on along the minus strand of VZTA01000403.1, from coordinate 56,449 downwards.
AAGGACCTGGAGAAGACTGAAGTTCGTAGGAGTTCAGAGGACATGAGAGGAACAGGAGATAGCTTGAGGAAAAGGGCTGTACAGAGAGAGTTGAACAAAAGCCAGTGTGAAGAAGGACATGAGCACATAGAGATGGAGAGGTGTCTGAGACAGATAGTTCTCTTAGAAAATGTGAAGGAGACAGAGGAATTAATCAGGGCTATTTGCAAGCATAAGACATTGCAGGGTAACATTTTGCCCCCAGGCTGTCAGGGTGGATTCTGGTCCCAGTATCTTTTTCAGCCTGCATGAAGGAGCTGATTTTGCGTGTATAGGCTGTTAATGTCCTCATGCAGTGAGACAAGAATGTGAAGTCAGGATTGCCAACAGGAACCAATGGCTAAAGTTTGTCTTCTCTATGTCATGCTAAAGAATTCAGGGGGGAAGGCTACAGGGTGCAAACATGCATCTTATAGTGTATTATGATGAATTACTTATCTGTCATGTCCACTCATTCATCAGAGTTCAGTTTTACCGCAGAATAGATTCCTACAGAGTGCAACATTGCTTCTTTAATTAAGAAATCAACCCAGGAATATAAATTAACCAACTTTACTTTGTGTATAATAGGTCATGTTCCAAAAAGAAAGCAAAACTGCACAGTCAAACCTTTTATGTTTTTGGTTTTTACGTTAATATTAAAATGTTTTCTAGTGCATTAAAGTGGACAGTATGGGAAGTGCAAGTCTCTCAGAAAAGTGATTACTTTAACGGCTTCACTAATTTCAAGGAAAAAGACACAGAAGCCAATGTGAAATGACAGAAAACATGGTCATGTAATTCACATTTAAACCACTCTCTAGGGCAAAATCAAGGGTTCATCTTTGAGTTGTTATTTGGGTTGGTTGATTTTTTTTTCTAAAATATAAAATGGAAAAATAGCTGATGAGATATTTGAGAAGGAAAACACAATATGGGGAAGTCCAATGAACAAAGCATGACAACATATGAATTCCTGTTCCTTAATACTCAAGTGAGAAACATCTATCATATTTGGAAAAACACTACATCACTGTATAGTCAGACTTGCGTAAAAAATGGCCAGAAACTCAATTGCCTGAAATTAAATTTTAAGTTCATAGAAACATAAAATCTACAGAACATATTGTGACAGAAAAGCAACATTTCAGAGTGGTACCCACAAGCACACTGAATCCTTTTTAATAAAATCTTAGTGTTAAAATGATGTGTAAATAGATGCCATTTTCCTCTCAACTGACACTTTATTTATCCTAGTACTACATATATTGCCTTTTATTACACAAAAACATAGTCAACTCCTATTAGTCTATTGCAATTTAGTAATTCTTAGTCAAATGGATGTTCTCCCTTGTATGATCAATAGCCTAAATGTGGCAGCAAGAAGTTAAACCAATTTGAAGATCCGATCAGTAAGCTTAGCCTCACAATACAAAATTGTAAACTCCTTTATTATTAAAGTAACATGTATTCATCTTGGCTTGCCAGGTGGTGTTATTCCAGCATATTTATTTAACACTGTGCTAAAAATAGTCAGTGCAACATTAGTATTGTCTGGCTTCTAACAGGCAGCTAGCTCAGCTGAGGTGTGCCTGGCCTTGAAAAAAGTACATCTGTGCCTTTAATTTTTCATCAGCTCTAATACAAATTCAAGAGCTGGCTTTAATTGGTCAGGTCATAAAGGGATATAATTAGAGACTAGTGGAAGAGGGAAGTTGGAGGAAAGAGAGAGAGTAAACAATGCTATCTATAATCAAGGGCATCATTGAAAATTCAGTAAAGGGAATTCTGCTTAGTTTGGCTTCCTGCATTCTGCATGCCTGTCTGTGATAAGAGCTGTCTGGGAGTTATTCAGCCACTAATAAATCTTCCTTATAGACCCGTAACTCTGCTAGAATAAAATCAGAGTTTCATGCACTCTCAGTTTGATCAGCGCAAATAATTCTGTGCTTTCTAATGGAAAAGAGACTTTTCAGTTGAGAGACAGTGGCCTGAAACTTAAAGACACCACAAGAGATAGTAAATAACGTTTTCTACAACACCCACCTCTTACTATATTGTTTTTACCTTCTCAAAAAGAGCACAGTCATACATTTTCTGAAGTGGGAAGTATTGGGGGGATTTTTATTTTTTTTACTTTGATAAGTCATGCTTATCTTAAAGAACAAACTACTTGCATTGTTTTGGTGTTTGCAGAAAGGTTATATAGATATTTTGCTCCAACAATTTTGAATTATGATATTAATAAAGTTTAAGCAATTAAGGGAAAATAGGGGAACGACAGCAAGGTTGTTTGGAGTTAGGCTGCTTGAAATGGTAGTTCCTGCTCCTTAAAAATTCCAGCAGTGTGCTTTTCTTTAAAAACATGCGAAATGCAGAAAGAAGTAGGGTGATGCCAGGTGCGTTTGGCTTCTGACAAGCACTGAAAAATCTACAGCTAAAAATACTAGGAAACCTTTCCATTTTCAACCTCTTTTTGGTAGACGATGTGAATGGCTTTGGTGACCTGAGTAACATTTTTGTGTAAGCGATTAAGTTTTCAGGGAAGCAGATGCTTATCTTCAAAAGAGGTTTAGCTGATATCTCAGTGTTGTACTTGCAGAAATTACAGAAAATCAAACTTCCATTAAATTTCTTCTTTTTTTTTTTTCCAGTCGGATTGTTTAAATCCAGACTTAGTGCAAGTACTAGGAAGGAAACGATATTAAATTGAAGATTATAGGCTTCCAGCTAAGATAAAAAATGGTCCAAGTCATGTTCTTCTTTGATGTTTATAACCATTCTTAAAAACAAAATACAATGAAAACACGTGTGTGGTCGCTATTTTAATTTTTATACAACCTGCACCTTTTTAGTCCAGAAAGAGAGCATGAAGTTGATTTCAGGGTTCTGTGTAACAGTGGGTGGCAAAAAGAACCCCAGGCTTGGTCGAGGGCAGAATTCTCCGTGCATGGGTTATCTGCCTGCAAAGTTGTTCTCTTCACTGTGGGCAGAAAGGCCAGGATTTGACCCTTTGACTTTATCATGATAGGCTGGTTAATCAAAATGTTTAACTGCCAGCAGCAAGCTCCAATTTGATTATTATCCTGTACAAGCATGCAGAAAAAGAGAGAGTGAAATCTTGTCCTCAGATAAACACATGAAATTTCTGTTTAGTTCAATGAGAGTTGTGCATGCTTCACTGAAGGCACAATTGGCTGAATAAGACTAGCTAAATTGACCATACTTTCAAGATAATTTAATTACATCTCTTTGTATTTAAGGATATGTACAGTAAACACCATGCTCTAATAGCAACCCTTTTCCTCCCTCTCTCCTTCCAATAAAACCTTTTATTTGATCTCAGAGGTGGACTAGATAGAACGTCTCAGGGTCAAATACAAATTTATGTATGTTAAGTGCTTCAGAGGTTCCAGATGTCATTAAAAACAACAGTCAAAATCCTTCAGTCTTCATGAACTGTTACAAAAAAGAACTTTGTTTAAAAGATTGGATGATTTATTCCATATGTTAGATTTGGACATGCAGACTGAGGAAAAACATGAACTGAAAATCCTGAGATGGAGTCCCTTAAACTTTGCCCTCGTGGTTAACTTAGATAAGTGGTGCAGAGCGAAAAACTACCAACTGTGGTAAGCTCAGATTTCAGAAATCTGCATATTAATTTTGGAATTGCTTAGTAAATCCTACACACTGCAGATGCAAAGACCTTCAGAAAATGCACTTTAGGGATGTAAAATATTTTAGTTAATGGCAATGGGTTCAGTGCCAGACTTTTTATTCTGCTACAACTATTATGCATTAAATGAACCACACTGAAAATGGAATTAGATCTTTGCATTACTCTTACCATCCAGCTATTATTCATTTCTGGATTGTATCATTTTTTGCTAGCAGCACAAAAAACCCATCAGAAGTATTAATCTAATAACACTCCAGGCAATATGTAAGATCATGGGAGACTCAGGTAAACCAACATATTCAGTACATCATTAGTTTGAATGTTAATATTTTTCAATGTATCATTATGCTCTGTACATTAACATTTACCACAGAATAGCTTGCAGAAAAAAAAAACCCAACAACAACTCTCCTGTTCATTCTGGAAGTCTTCTACCCTTGTAATATCCTCTACCTGTCAGATGAAAGCTGGAGAGGATGTCACCCAGAAGGGAGGATGTGGTAGATCCCAAAGAAGAAGGTATGATTATGTTTCCATTGACAGAAACACAGGGAAACAGAACAAAATGCAGATGGGAAAGACAGTGTCCTCTAATAGCCTGCAGAAAAATCTTACTAGGCTAGGTTGCCAGGAGTGGATCTCTTCTTCCAGGGGAAAGTTGCAACATGAGTACTCTTCATCAAACCAGAGTCTCAAGACCTTTTTGAGAAGCTATATCCATTCAACCAATTTTTTTTTTCTGTCCAAGACTAAAAATACTCTGTTAGGAAATGTGGACCTCTGTCTAGAGAAAACCGGCACCTCATTTCACTCCCAACACTCAGCAGTTACCAGATAGCATCAGATATCCTGTCACTGCCAACATGACTAGAACTTTTACAAATCACGTGGAATCATGCACTTTGGGGAAAGCACAAGATTTTGTAGCCTTCTAAACAACAGAAATGTCATCATTTCATGTGAATACTTTACAGTCTGCAGTATCACTTTAAAAAAATCTATTGTTTTGAAGGTGAAAGGGAGAAAGTGTCTTTTGCTATGAACACAGATTCAAACCTCCACAATTAGTTAATGTCGCTATTCTAAATGAGCAAAGAGAATCCAAAACCTGCAGCTGACAGGCTGCAGGCAAACTTTGGTAAAACAGCACTATGGATCCTAACTGTGTGAAACTCTCATGGTCCCTAGGCTACGGGGACTATTACAGCATAGAGAGTTATAAAGAGCATCCTGTAGGTGCAGAGGGCAAGACGCCCAAGTCACAGTAATCACTAGTAGATGCCAAAATAAAACTGCTTAGTAGAAGTCCACTTAGAGACTCATTGTCAGGGTTTTCCATCCTTTGAAAGTTTTCTTTCCTCTTTCCATTATCCCATACCAGATAATGTGCAGCATGTAACGCCACAACTTACCAGAGACAGCAGTCTGTTACCCCACACTCCTGTCCTACGAGTGAGCTCTTTCAGATGTCAAAGAAATCAGGTCCTCATCAAGCAGTGACTTGGTTCCCTTCCAGCTGGATCAGATAACATCCTTACTAGGCCAACACATCTGTTCTGAAAGGAGCCCCTTGTAGGAACAGTTCCCCCCTTCCCACTCAGCACTTAAATGTGCTGTTACACTTAAATATATAAACAGTGTTTATATACTGCTTATACATCAGTTGTACACCGGGGAACAGATTGTCACAGCCCCCACACAGCTGCCACCTAAACCATGCAGCTCAGAGCTTCTTGGGCTCTTGGGTTTTGATGGTCTAAATCCACACATCTCAGTTGCTGCTTGTGGTCCAGTGCAACCTTCCTTCAGTGTCCCAGCACTGCTGGGGTGCTGGGAGCACGTGCTCATGCACAGGCTCCAGGAAGCCTCTCCCACCTGATGCTGGCCAGGTTGTTTCACATGCAGCACCTAACCATAATAACACGTGCAGGACATGCCAGGCCACCGAGTCCAGTGCCCTCTGATGCTCACAGTCACGTCACATACAGCATTTCATAAAATGCCCAACCTTCAGCTGAAAGCTGCTTAGATCCCTTGATTCCATTATCTCGTTTATTGAAAGGTTATTTTAGAGTCTCATTCCTTTGATGGCTTGAATCTGTCTTCTAATTTCCAGGCTCATTTTATCTCTGTGCATTTCATACCCGTTTGGATTCAGTCTCCATCCTCCTGAAGCTATTCCAGCTTGTACAAATAATTTATTATTCATTGGGCCAAAGATTCAGGAGAAATGGGAGCTTGATTTCGCAGTTGGGGTGCTCAGGATATTCACTTGGGATGCCTGTGTCAATAAATATTGGATTATTTTTATTAAGGGTTTCATCAGGAGACAGCTCAAAAGAGAATAACCAGTCAACCCAGTGACTAGGACATGTGATTTGGTTTAAAGCCTTACTTTAAATTTAATGTAACAGGGATTTTAAAATAGGTCTTTCATCTCCCAGTGAATATCTAAGCATGAGGCAATGAGGTGAAGCAGGTGTCAAGGAGTGGCGGGGGAGTCCCTAAGTTAACATTACATTTTGAATGAAGTGCATCCTGACAATCAACCAACCACAGCACATCTACTGCTCTAGAAGGATCACCTCAGAAGTACAGAGTGAAAACAGCCTCTCTCCAGCTTGGACTCATGGGATAACCTACTGTTAGGAGGAAGGTTTTACCTTCTTGCACTGGCTGCTTTAAACATTTCCATGGCCAGCATCCTACTTTAACTCATATTCCCATGAACACAGCTGTTCCCAGGTGCTGCAGAGGAGTTGGACTCCAGCGTGAGGAGTGAGGGAGCCCACTAAGTGGATAGGCACATAAAAGACCAGCAATACCAAGGTCCTTATGCATTTAATCCTGTGTTTACATCTATGATTCTACAGTAATTAGTATAGTAAGACATTACTTTCATCCACATAGTTATGATTAAAAGAGAGAGGGAGAAAAAGGCAAGAAGAGGAAAGGAAAGAAGGGAGGAGAGGAGAGGAGAGAAGATAATCATTTTGAGAATATTGTTCAGGGAAGAAGCTCATATTTGGTTTACTACAAATACTGCCTTTTAGAAAGGGTTTTTTTAAACGGTCAGGGACAGAAACAGATAACCACTGAAGGAGAAATGATAACAGGAAGCTAATTATAAAAACTAGAAATAGCTGCTGTAAACACATAATTATCTTTCATTGTCATTTTTTCATCCTTTGGCATTTAATATCTTACATTAATTACAACTTTCATGTAATGGATTTGAGAATCTCTCATATTGAAAAATGAAACTCTGCACCTAGCTTGATTACAACTTTATCTATGTTAGCCAATAATAAAACAAAGTCCTTCCTTTTCCACTCTTGAAATTATACTCTTTCCACCCAAGAAAATAATTACAGGGGAGTTCTTACTTCAGTCTAAGGCATTTTTCTAAACTGACCATTTCATATACCTTTTGGGAGCAGGCCAGAAGTAGAGGTGACATATGATACTCAGGACAAATCAGATCTAATACTGCAATTCGCTCTTCTCCCTTTAAATCGTAGTTCCAGTGGCTTCCCCAGGCTCTACCTGCATAAAGTAATGCTACAGCTACTTGTTAATAGGGGACAGATTCTGAAGCATCTCTAATGCAAGTTGCAAACTGGTCCATGCCTAAACCAGTCAACTCAGTGTCCTGTGTAGCAAGGGTAAACCACGGCACATTCTAGGATATTAATTAAAAATAGGGATTTTAATCAGTTTATGTAATTTTAAACAATTTAAAATCAGAGGCATACACTTTTATATCAACTCTCAAGAGGTGCTCCTTTGATGACACTGGAGACTGCAGGGCACTTGACTGTAAACCTGGGAGGTGACCCTGGAGCTGTTCCTATCCTCTCCACTGTGAAGCAGTCACTTCATATTAGACATGCAGTTGATAAAATTCTCTTTTTATTGTCAGCTTAATCCATGCAAAACTCTCAATTTATGCCTGAGCTTTTCAAATAGTTCGCAGTGTGAATAATGAAGCTCCTTCTGGCACTGTGGGCACATACAAGAGTGCCTGTAATTTCACACCACTCTGTCTCTCCTGCAGCCATCCATATTGTTGCCCACTTGATCAACATCGAGCGGTATCATTCCAGCCAGTCAAAAGAAGCTGGGGAGTTACGGAATAAACTTTCTGGTCTTGGCAAGAGCCCAAATGAAAGCTACTTGAACCCAATCAGGACCTATGAAACAGTAAGCTGTCACTTTTTAGGTTTCCTCATCTAAAAAGTTTTCCTCTGTGGATTCTATTGTCGGTAAAACTGTATTTCAAAGCCTTTTAACCAGAGCGAGAAGGTGCTGCCAAAGGTTAACCTCAATTTCAGCTGAAGACACTTACTCAGATTTGCAATTTTCAGGTTACTAAGCTCAAAGAAATGTCTATAGTATTTTAATTAGTTTGTCAGGAGACAGCTGGTGGGGGGAGGATAAGGAGCGTTGTGAATGGTAGGCAATTAAATAAACCTGCGAAGAATTTTAAAAACCCCCAAAACTAAACTATCAATACATGGAACAAACACAACTTCTTTTAAAAAAGAAAAATAACCAAACGGCAATAGCACTTCACAATATTTCTTTCACATTTGCTATTTGTGTCTCCCTGTGGTGGTGCAGCACCTTCCCAATCTGGGGGCTGATTCTGCCTTGTTATGTGTCGAATGTGGCTGCCCAGGGAAGAGCACCTTGGAAACCACCCCAGAGGGTGGCTGCATATGGCAAGCAGTGCAGGGGGAAGCTACTGCTGCTGTGTGCTCTTCAGAGCCTGGCAGACCTACGGGATCCTCAGCCCTGCAAATAAATGGTCCTGCTTGTTTTGGGGAAAAAAGTGACTCCTGTCACTTTCTTGGATAACCCACAACAGCACTGTAAGCTCTTCCTTATAATATTCGTAACACAAAGAAAAGCTGAGCATGCAGAGAATGCATGTAAACCGTGCAAAAGTTAATCAGCTTTTTTTCCTTCTTCCATTATGGCACACATCCCATTTACGTTATATGTTTCGTTGTGTATCCTGTTGCACAGTTACATATTCCAGGGTTGAAATGGCCTTGGTGAGACTCCCATGTGTATTGTTCTGCTCTTTAGAAAATTCCCACACAGTCAGCATGAAATAAGGACCGCTTGAACACCATGGAGTGGTGCTCTTTCACACAGTGATGTGCTCCACTGAAACAAGAAACCAAGTGAGAAGATGGCTGGACAACCACCGACAGGATTCAATAGTGCTTTTAAGCTGCAAGGCTTGTCCTGCTTTTTCTTAGTTCCTTTCCAGTTTAGATAGCATGGGGTTTGCCTCTTTCAAAACAAACAAGTAAACAAATTGATGTAGTCAGTGGTATGAGTGCAAAAATCTTCGTGTTAGTGTTGACAAAGCACTCAGGTTTATCAAATCAGGACAGCAAGCCAAGGACTCAGCTGCCCAGTCTTTCAGCACAGCCAGTGACCACTTTCACTGCATGCCTGTGAGCTGCTCCCCAGGAGCAGAACAAAGCTCACAGCTCTGAACAGGAACTTACCATCTTTCAGTAAGCATTTTTTTTTCTCCACTAAGCATTCCCATAATGATATAATTGTGAGGTAGGTCTCTAATAAGCATTAAGATCCTAAATACCCTTGAGGAGTAAGGCTGGAATATTTTGAGATCCTTTCTCAGATTTCTCACAGCAAAAGACTCCACAACCACCTTTCAATTTACAGCCTAGATTTTACTCTAACCTCTAATATTTATATTTCTTTTATCACTCACTTGTATCTTAGTAGCTAAACTCAGAATTAATAAATTATGAAGGGAAGCAAACAAAAGATTGCTTCTAACTTCAGAGAAGAAAGTTCTGAGATCAACAATCCAGGCTTTCTTTTCAGTTTCATCCTACTGCCATTGAAGCAATGTACTAAGTGTCTTTGACATTTTGCCTTTTTTCATCTCAATGTTCAAACTAGCCACTGTAGTGGAAATGTTCAAAATATCACCTAGATCAATCCTGTTAATATGTAATAGGATCTGAACACACTCTTCACAGGTACCAATTTGAAAATGTACTGTGTGCTGTCAAGTGTGAGCATTTGAAAGAATGATTTTACTGTAAAAAGTGACTGTAAAAATGGCATTGTGGAATTTTATCGCCTCTAGGATTTCCATATCAAATGAGTGCACTTTACAAGTACAATAGAGGGTTGTTTTTTTTCTCCTAGTGTATTAAGCTGTAGAACCAAATCAGGATCCAGAAGACGTGCTGAGCTCCTTCATTCCTGTGCATCAGCACTGGGAAAACAGATATACATGCCTTGTAGGCCAAATGGGGATTTCATTTACACTCTGATGGCATATTTAGCTTGATTCTCATCTTGCATGTGAGATTTTTACTGTTGTTCTTCATGATTTGCGCTTTATAACTGCAATCAGCATCTGACTGTTGTGTTCAAAATATGTCTTCACTCTCACTTCAGTTTATTTCAGTGGGTTTAGACAGATATACCAGACCTGTGCTGACATCTGTGAGTCATGAACAAGAAGGAACATGTTCTAGCCCAGCATATTAATGTTTCATCACTGACAAGCATAAAATGTAAATATAAATATGTCTTTTAAAAAATAAACCCAAGTATTATGCAGTGTATCTCCAGATAAATGTAAGGAACAGGTAAACAAGATATGTTTTTCAGGTAAATGAGACTATGCCATCTTTGTACACCATTTCAGGGCTGCTACAGCCCCACAGACTTTGAAGTAAAGTAAGCACAAAAGAGTTCCACACGTTTACGGTGCAGGTGTCTTAGCACCTCACTTTATCACCCTCACATAAATAAGCTGGTTTCTAGTGCTGTTCTCTTTATTACACTTCTAGGTTTAATCTTCTCATTTCTCTAACGATTTTTCTTTATTTGTGACACACTTTTATGTAAGCAAAATTGATAAAAGTATGAATGAGACTGTCTAATTTCCTCCTTTCAGTTCCTGAAACAATTAAGTGGCAGCAAATATATACATATCTGTTTGGAAAAAGCCTGAGTAGAAATGGAGCAGAGGGATGTCTTTCCATGCAGTTCTGTGTTAAAAAAGAAGGATTGCCTTGCCTCCATATCTTGTTCTGGTTTTGTTCCTATGCTGAAGATTTTGGCTTCACATGTAATAGCAGCAACGGTAACAATAATAAAAGTAACAGAAACAGTAATAAAAGTAAAAATTATAACAACAATAACTACTAGTACTAATACTAATAATGTATTCTTATTCTAGAACACAACAGGAGAAGTACTAACTACAATAGCTGGAATAACTGGAGTGGTGATAACTGTGGCTTTAATTCTGATCATGACTTCATCCACTGAGCTCATCAGAAGGTCATGCTATGAGGTGTTCTGGTACACCCATCACCTCTTTGTGGTTTTCTTCACCGGTTTAATAATCCACGGTATGGGGTAAGTGTCTGCATAAACTACACGGAGTATATGTACACAGTTTGAGATGAAACACCATCCAAATCTACAATCCCGTGCTTTTCTACCAACAAACTGCTGGGATCTTTGGTGAGATTACAAAATGAAAACATTCTGAAATTAAAACACATCACTTTTCTGAGGACTGAAAGTGTCTTTTAGTTTATTCAGCCACTCTTCTACCATCTTACGACCTGTACCTTATCAATGAATGAACTTTCATCCTTGAGAACTGGGGACATTACAGATCAGGAATCAAACCTTTGTGGGTTCAAATTATTAAGGGACAGACCTTACGCTCATAGCCCTTGTAAGGCATTTTGCAAGAGACCTTGTAGAAGATTGAGAAGCTTTCAGCATGTCATCTACCCTGTGGTAGGTTTCTGTGGCCATCCTCCTCTGCATCCATAAATGTAAAGTGATTTTGACCTTTCCCTGCAAGGACCAGAACCCCGAATTTCCTCACCGTACAGACATACTGTGTAGTAGCGCTAGGTACTATCCTACAAACCAGGTTTAAATTACTACAGTAACAAACAACTCAGGCTTATGACTAGCCCAGTCAGATGGCTTTTATGGACAGGGATGACTGCCTGGTTGCTGTTTGTCTCCCTGTTCCTCAACACAAAAGAAAGTTCTGTCCTCTTAGTAGAGGACTCTGGCTCTTACAGTGAGGGACAGCAGATGCATGAGACCTTCCCTGAGAAGGTGAGGGACTGATCAATCCTCTGTCAATGCAGAGTGAGAGCAGGAAAGTGCTTAGAGCTGAAAACATTTCCATCTTCTGTTTCCAGCTCCACTGGCATCATCTGCTTCTCCCTTGTGTTCTATCCTCCATTTCCTTTTCTCATTTCTGTGTGATAGCATTCATGTGAATCTACATTCACATTTTAATTCAGTGAGTGCAGTTTGGAGGTAAATCTCATGGTTTTCCTCACCCCCTAGATTTGGCTCATACCATGGTACAATCCCTGGGCTGAATAACCCAGGGTTTGGGGTGGAAATACACTGACAGGGGCACACTGCTGTGTGCCAAGAGCTAACCAGGGATCCATTCATAGGACTAAGTCAGACTTAGTCCTAAACCCTAGGTAGCCCTCAATCATACCCAGTGAGGGGCCCTCAACAAAGACTACTTTGCTCCATAGATCTTTTCCTGCTGCCTACCTTGTGTGCACAGGGCCACAAGCTGTAGTTAAGCTTTTCAGATCTGAGGACGGTCATTTGGTGTTCATAGCATCACAGAATGGTTTGTGTTGGAAGGGACATGAATGATCATCTAGTTCCAAACCCCCCTGCCATGGGAAGGGACACCTCCCACTAGACCAGGTTGCTGAAAACCCTATCAGCCTGTCCGTGTGATCATAATACACTTTTTATGTCTATTTCATAAAGTAATCAGATGCTATTGCCCACCACTAAAGTACGTACAGGCCATGGCTCTTAGACACAGAGGAACTTCCTAGCCCACAGCAGCGTGTGCACGTGCCTGTTCTCTGGAGGTACTCGGATGGCATCATCACGAGGCAGGGAACAGGCCAGTGCAATGTTTTGTGGCGTGTTACTTTTCTCACCTCTTTCCTTGTGGTTTGAGAGTTGCCACATCCAGTTTGGCTTCGAGCGTTCCTGAAGTTGGCCCGATTAATCAGTCCCATTTTACAGAGGCAGAGCTGCAAGCAAATGCTGTAAACTGTATCCTGGCCTGATTAAAATGCCTCCCTCCCTCTCTGGCAAAACTTTTAGAATCTAACTTCAAACTACTATAATGAACCCTTTAAAACCTTCAGCTTTGTAAGCTCCCTCTGTCTAGCCAGCTGACCAGCACTACTCAGCCAGAGACTTCCCCAAAAATGGGACGCTGGCTGAAGAGCCCTATCAATGCCATTCAATGAGCACTCTGCTCCAGGTTGGGAGTGCACTGCAACAGAGCTTCCTCCTGCCCCAGAACATCCCTACCACTACCCTGGTAATGAAAAAGAGTCAAACCCCAAGGTTTCATCCACCTCCCACTTCTTCCTCCTTCCCAGGTGCCTGAACAAACCTCGCTCAAACCTAACTCCTTTTCTTTCTGCCTGAACAGGTGGCAGAGCCAAAGTAAGTATGGAAGGGAAAATTCAGGAAAACAATATGAAACAAACAAGGTTTCCCCATAAAAATCTTCCTTCTCTGCCCATAATCAACACCAGGTGAAACCCATTTAAACTGAACAGTCAGGATTGGTATATTTTGAAAAATTCATACCATTAACATTCTCAGAAGTAAGGAAGCTAGAATTTAGTATGTTTAGAGAGTATACCTCTAATTACACTCCTCCAACTTTATTTGTAGCTTTTAAAAATGCATTTAGAAAGCAGTAAAGGAAAGAGAAGGTCTATCACTATTAAATTTTATCACTTTACTAAACACTACCAGATGCTCAGATATAGAGGAGGTCAAAGAGCCTACTCCAAAGAACTTGGAAATCAAATTTTCCCACATACAGTAAAATGTACATTTTCTATGCAGGGGCGCTCTGCACTTCAGCTGCACTGATGGATACCAATACTATAGCACACTTCTTGCCTTTGGTCAAAAAGTCACTGCAAAACTAAAGGAAAGGTAATTCGAACAGGAGAGCAGAACAGGTTTGAAATGGCCGGTTCTCAAACTTTCATTTATCTCAGAACTGGCATTTGGTTACTAGTGCAAAACACAGAGAGGCACAGAAACCTTGGAAAGAAGCACATCATTGATGAACATTTTTGTTTTAAGCCTGCTTGTCCGAGGTCAGACGCCTCAGAGCCTGCTGCTTCACAACGTCACTTACTGCAAAGATCACTACTGGGAATGGGAGAACGCCACTCAGTGCCCCTTGCCGCAGTTTTCTGGCAACAAACCTGTGGTAAGAGTGATGTTTGTCTTCTGTTTTTAACTTACTGTCCTTTCTTGGGAGGCCAAATGTCTTAGGGAGCAGGGGGCTGGAGCGTATGCTAGTGACTGGCACTTAGTGTCATGTTTAGAGAGTAGTTCCACATTCCTGTTCCATGACCTCTCCCTGTGCATTAAGACAGTGATCCCAACCTCCTCTGTAATCGGTACAGGCACATGCAGGTGAAGAATATTGTATGAAATTCTGATGTCATTAACAGCAATTTTTATTTCTGGAAGATCCTTTAGTTAGTGAACACTAACTAACTCTCTCTTTGAAGGGTATGAATATCAAAATTGTACTCTATCTGATCCATTGTATGCATTTATTTTGAATAATTCAGTATCACCAATATCCTTGATGTGCTCATTGCACAAAGATAGCATCCAAGCAAAAACCTTAGGAGGGTAGAAATACAGAAAATACAACAGAACTGTAAAGCTGTGGATGCAAATTCATATTATTATTTTAACTAATAGTACTTTAGTATGGATAGTTTAAATACCCAGGGACGATAAGGCGGAGAGAAAATCATGTCCTTGCTTTGGGGCACACGCTTCATACTGTCCAGCCTTGACGTCTTAAGTTAGGCAAAAAGGATAGAATTTAAAACAATGAATTATGAAAGGGAAAGGCAAAAGGCAGGAAAAATGTCCCATGGAAGGGTGATTTTGCTAGAACAAGATTGCAAATCCACAGGGGGTAATTAAGTAGCAGACTTGTACAGTATGTCAGATGTCTTGCATACAAACAAAATCATTTAACATTTTCAGCTCAAGATTTAGGTTGCTCATATGCAAGCTTCTGTTGTTTCTTCCAAAAAGAAAAAAACATACCAAAGGAAATCCTAAAGTAAAGGAGAAAAATTAGCATTCAGTGTCTGGTAGCTCTTTTAATGGCTGACATAGATTTTTCTTAAACTAAACTATTGTTAGCCACTATCCAACCTGCATATTAATGAGAAAATGAATGCCTCTCTAAAAATTTCAGCTACAATGTCACCATAAAAATCAATACATGGCTATGCACCATGAATACAGACACAAGCTTGCTTCCAACAGCATGTCTTGACATTCATTATCATAAAACTAACTGGAAAGAACTTCCACTTCTCAGTGTTAAACCTATTTTGTCACACTTTCCTGCCTACCCAGGGCCATACTTGCACAGTCACATTACTTTAAATGAATTGTGATAATACCGTACGGCACATAGATCATCTATACGAACAGTGCCCTGCTGGATGTGCAATGTGCTATGGTGTGATACCTGCTAGACACCGCAGATAAATGGCACAGATTCACTCAGAGGCTAAAAAGCCACGGCGAGGTTTGTGCAGCAGCAGCAGGGGCCGGCGCGGGTGGGACTGAGCAGGGAAGGGACAGCCTTGTGCACAGCTGGCACGGTGAGAAGTGACACCAGAGGGCACGCCACGCTGGCCACGGCTCCTGGGGCAGGCTACCACGACAGAGCCCCTCTCTCGGTCACGCCACACCTGCTCCCATGCTCCATATTTCAGCAGGTAGGAAGCGGCCCAGTCTGGCTCCTACTGAGGACGATGGAGCACTTCTCCTGCACCCGGGGCATCTGGACTTTTATCCTCACAGCCTCGCCTGAGCCATCACCGCCCCATCTCAGTTCATTCTCATTACAGGAGGAAACACTACTTGGGCAAGAATACTGATGCCCTGATTAGCCAGCCAGGAGCCGTGTTGCTTAGGAGCCCATCTCTCCTGGTGGATGCCCCGTTGTCCCAACCCAGCCAAGAGATATTTTGGATTGAATGCTCTGTTGCACTGGAGTGATGGCACATTTAAAATCCCAGCTGAGCTCTCGCACAGGGTAGCCTGCAACCTTATCATTCCTGTCACATGCTTTTATTTACAGGTAGCACAAATGGAAGGGAGGAAAAACAGATCTCATCATTATTGTGGTTTGATATATGCAAATGTATTCAAGACATGAGATTACCCACTGTGCAGAGACACCTGTAGTATTTAGGGACAACGGATGTGTTGAGTTTCTGCTTTAGCTAAGAATCTTCTGGCTTATGCTGGTTTCTTCCCATTATTAAATCATGCTTTTTTTAAAAAATTTAATTTTCAAGACTTAACCTTGGGAAATTGCCACTCCATCCTCTTAGCACTTTCTAAGGAAGCCACATAATTTTATGGCTTGCTTCTCATAAAAGATACTTTATAACCCCTGTTACCCAGCTTGTGGAGCAAAGTCAATGTTTCAGCAAGTAAAGTTACTCTTTGGCGATTTTAAAAGCCACATGATTGTGGCGCATTCAGTTTGCTAGAATGAACTGTGTAATTAACAAAAGTGGAAATAAAACAGCATCTCTTCCAGGAAAAAAAAAAAAAAAAAGGATTCTTTTTAAATCATGAAGATTCAATTACATTTAATTATCTTAGCTATCAGTGCAACTCAGTGAGATGATCAGCTCGTATACTTGAATAGCCAAGTATCTCTGATTGTTAGTGATCAGTACATACGATTAGCAAGTACAAGCACAGCAATCATCTGCAGTACTTAAAGTATGACCAACCTAGTATCCCAGATCAAAAAAAACCATTTATTGATAAAGAGTTGACTAATGGATTAAATGGAAATGTATCCCATTTTTCTAATTGAATATTTGGGGCTTAATGTTTTCTCATGCACCATCAGAAAACTCACAGCTGACAGTAACAGCTACTCCTGTCTGACCACTCTGAAATACTTTAGACCTTGGGAAAAAAAAATTGTAAGGCTATGGGTAATATTGTATAAATGTATGCATCCGTACAGCTTCAGGTCCAATGACATCTATATGTAACAACACCTAAATAGATTAATCCTTTGCCTTTTCATAGGAAAAGATTTGAAAGGACTCTTCTTGGCGGGAGTACAGATAAGATATTAGCACTGCTTTTGGAGTGCGTTCGTGAGGGAGTCCCATATGTCTATTCCACAAGAACGCCAGAATTGCTACAGCAGCAACACAAAGACTCTCTTGAGAAAGACAAACCAAAAATCACAGAAAATCAAAAAAATTAATTTTAGGCTACCTTCTGATTTAAACCAGAAAAGCAAAGTATTTTTGTAGACATCCAAATAAACATTGCTTTTTCATATGCAATTTTCTACAGGCTTGGAAGTGGGTTTTAAGTCCTATGGTGTTGTACATCTGTGAAAGAATTGTTAGGTTTTGGAGATTTCGACAGGAAGTCATCATTACTAAGGTATGTAACACAGCTCGCATACCTGCAAAAAAAAACCCCACTATGTCAATGACTTTTTTATCATTTTTAGGTAACTTCTCTATATTAGGAACCTCATTTTTCACTCCTAGATTCAGCAACTTTTCAATCATTAGCATGGTCTCAGCCAAGTATTGATTTTACGTTTTGCGTTTATTCCAGTAGCAAATCCATAAGAATATTCCATATGGGACCAAACTTGATTAATGAAATACTAGACTCTACATCACCATAACACAAACATCTGTTTGTGGTCTCTCTTTTTAATGAACTAAAACCATGTTCCACTGCAGTTAATGGCAGGGACTACCTTGACTTCAGCAGCAGCACACGGTTTTTACTTTAAAATCTGGAGGCTTTGGAGGAGATGAAGGGTTATATTATCAGTTAGCACATGTAGTCGAAGCTTCACTAATACCACGGTAACAATTTCTCCCAGCTGTGCGCCGAGGGACTATTTAAGTCACATCAGAATAGATTGAGGATGTCGCTATTGAAGCAGCAGAGTCCACACGTATCAACCCAGGGATCAGAACAGGTGCACCTTGCGTGAGGGGAACAGGATGTTGGATAAGTCTTGCTGCTGATTTCACAGAGTGGCTGTGATCTGAGAATCTCAGTATACTATGTGTGACATACAAAACTGCTGCTTAACTGAGATTAACTCTATAAAAATGTATTAGAATTGAGCTCACTATGCTTTTTTCTTCATAATCCCAGAGTTAGCAGTGTTACATGAGAGCGAAACTAGGAATTAAGGAATTATTCTAATCAATTAAGAAATACTTTTTCACAGGTTATACCAAGAAAATTGACAAATTGTTGAATTGTTACAGCCTTTCCTCTGCCTCTTGCACTCAGAAGCCAAAGCTGCCCCACAATACATACTGTACATGCTCTCAAGCTATTGGGGAAAAATAGCACTGCAGCATGCAGGTTAGGAGATCTGTGACCCAATGAAAACAAACATTTACCCTTCTGAATGAAAACAAAGTTTGTCCCTTTGTCATCGTTTAGGTGGTGACACATTCCTCTGGAGTCCTTGAGCTTCACATGAAGAAACATGGCTTTAAAATGGGAGCTGGTCAATACATCTTTCTACAGTGCCCATCTGTCTCACAGCTGGAGTGGCACCCTTTCACCCTCACCTCGGCTCCCGAGGAGGACTACTTCAGCGTCCATATACGGGTCGTCGGGGATTGGACTGCAGCCCTTTTCAAGGCCTTTGGAGCAGAGGAAAAAGCTTTCAAGGAATTGTGGATGTTACCAAGGTTTGAATAAGAGGCTATATATTTTAAAATGTTATTTCTACATTTTAAAATAAGTGTTAACATTTTAACTTTAATTAATTTTGCGTGTGCTTTTTATGATGTATTATTAGACCGTAGTTCTGGATTCATAAATACGACATTATGCTAAAAAATACCACAAACAAATAGCCATGAATTGGGGCCAGCAGCTACCAAGAGGATGCGATGACTAATCCAAGATTTAAAGCCCATGTCAATATCCTTATCTCTGTTGCTACCATCTAGATCTCTAACACCTATATCTACACCTAAAGATGGTTGTTTAATAAATGACACTGGAAGATATCTGCTAGATTTGTGCCTCTATGCTTATGCTCCGATGGTACCCATCACTTACCATCCAAAATTCCAGTTTTTCCCCTTACAGTTACTTAGATATTTTGTGGTCCCTGAAACTTCTGCCTAAACCTTACTTCCTTGTGACAGTCTCCTTCAATGCTGTCTCCATTTCCCAGACTCTGCTCCACTTTATTAAGGTTATTTGTGTTCAAATTATGTACCTGCGGCATCTTAAGCAAAAAGTTGATGGTCTCTTGTTCCAAGTTAGCAGGGATCCTCTGAAGTCAATGGAGCCATCCCAGCTTACTCTAGCTAAGGGCCTGGCTCTACACATAATGGATTCAATGTAGCTCTGCTCCTGCATTGCTCGCAGGAATAGGGGAGATTTTTCAGCAAAGAAGAGCCCAGTACAGGATCATTTAAATTCTGGTGGAGTGTGGAGGGCCTGGGACTGGAAGGACTGATTTCCCCCTGGAAAGCTTATAGACCCCATGAGCTGCAGTGGTTTGCCAAAGGGTGGGTGCAGAGAGGAAAATCTGGTCCAGTCCTTGCATTGTATCAGTTAATAAGAATTAGAAATTAAATCAGTGCTTTTGTTAAAGGCAACTGGAATGAGAAGTATGCCATTTCAGCAGAACCGGAGCAAAAATTGTTCAAAGTGATTGACAGCAAGTGTAAAAAATGAGAAAGAGAAAAATGTTATCAAATGTTTCTTGCCTCAATGCAAGGTTGAAATTAACAGTACTGTCATATATAAACACTCTTCTTTTCAGTCCTGTTAGGGTGCCTAATGACACCATTCAGTTGCTTTCTTGCAATATACTAAAAAGAATATTTCAACAGTTAAGCTAGCAATAATGGAAAAAACAAGGTTTTTTCACAGGTTTCAATATCTAAAGACATAAACCAAATTGGTGACTATATTAAAAAAATAACATATAGCAGAAACTGAGCAGAAGACAGAAGACATAACAACTGAATAATAAGGTAGGGTTAAAAATAAAATATGCAGTTTTTAATTAATAAAAGAAGATTAAAATAAAATATACATGCATTTATATAGGTAGCAAAGACAGTTGTGATTTCTGGCCAATTTGGGAGCTAAAACCACTGAATAGACTATTCCAGTGAAAATAATCAAGTTCCATATTATGTCTCTTCAGGATTTTGGCTGACTTAATTGCTGTTTTAATACATTGCCCCCAAATCTAACTTCTCTTACAGTCAGGAGTACTACACAACCATCATGGCGATCAGCAAACGCTTAAATTCTAAAAATAATCATAGAATCTGTTAATGATACTTTTCCAAAACTAAATATTTCTCCTGCCTTCCCCATAAGTCTAATTTCTTTTCTAATCACATTGTGGACATGGATAGGAAGAATATGGACAATCCAAACACAGCGAGAAAGTCCACAGCCCTATTTTCTACTTCTCTTTGGCAAATGCAAATGTAATTTTTTTTATCACTTTGTTTACTATGTTCCTACCTTCCTCCACTCTCTCTAGATCAAATGAATGAGTTGCACAGCTCAGTTTCTTCGTCTCCTCTTTCTCCTCCCTGCTTCTCTGAGGCTTTGTATTTGGCTAAACTGTACAGCTACGGCTGAGGAAGGCATTCAAACCAATGATGGGATCTCTGTCACCTGAGGATTTAGGAGCAGACTGACAAGACAAATCTCTCCAAGGAATGATTCAGAAATAATTGAACCTGTCTTATAGCACAGCAACAGACTGGAGAATCCTTGAAATTTCTTCCAGATCAATTTTTTCTCAATCTACTGACAACAATGAGAATTGCTTTCAGCCTCACATTGAACTACATGGAAAGCTTATCTGAAAGCTGTTCTTAGGCACTATACATATACACCATAAATTAACCCTATTTTACAGGAAGTTTTGAGTGCGCAAAAAATACTGGGCTGGGCAATAATCTAAATAGCTGAACATATTAAGGAAAAAAAAATTCTTTGTGTCTAAGGTCAGATTTCCAGAAGTTATGCCAGAGTAGCTGTTTTGTTTGCTACCGCGCTCGCGGGGCGTTTCGAATATTGAAATAAAAGGGAAAATGTTTGCTAGGACTTTTAAAAATAACAATAAGGTTTGAGATACATTGTGTCCCTATATTTGAGTGTAGCATTGCTTGGGGATCCCCCTTTCTCCTCCTGTTAAAACACTTCCTTTTAATTATGTGTGCCTATTTGTTTATACTATTTAAGGATAAATTTTAAGGATGATTCATGCAATAAAGAGCAAAAAACAACAAAAAATCTGAAAGAAAAAAAAGCTTTTTTTTTCTAAGGACTGGGTGTTAGTGAAACCATCTTCCAGAGCATGTATGTTGCATAAAGACAGGCTGGAAAGAGCACTCCAAAATACTGTGCGTATTTACATTTCATGTTGCTAAAGGAATTAATCTGATTATTCAGTAATCTTTTTCATCTCTAATTTTGACCAAAATTAATTTCTTGGCATCAGCAACATTGATTACAGGAGGTAGGAACACACACAGGCATTTGCCCTTACATACTTTGCCTTTACATCAGATACTAAGTGCAGCATTATGCCCAAAATGTATTCCTGAAATACTGCTTTTTCAGAAAGAGCTGAGAAAATAGTAGTACCCTCGCATATGATGACCTTTTTCTTGCCTTCCCTTGTATTACTTTAACTCAAACACAGAACTTTTAAAAATGATTAATATAATCTGTTCCTCTTTACTTTGATATGTACAATATAACAAATAAAGCTCTAAAACAGGATGCTTTTCAGTAATTCATAATTAAATATGCAAATTCCACAGCTAAATTTGGACATGCAATTATATGACTAATCACATTTCAGAAAGCCAGAAAATTGCAATTGCATGCTTAAATAGATGGCCAGGCCCCAAATCCACATGGGTGCTCTTGTTGTCTCATTTCAGAAAAGACAGTTGCTTTGCTATTAAATGGCACCCAGTGAAAATTAAATGTATTTGTACAGGCAATTTGCGTGCCATCTTAGACATGTCTTTTCTCTTTTATTTTAACAGAAATTCGGTTTTGAAAACACGTAGCCCGACAAACGTTAACCTTTCTGTCACTTTGTGCGCTGTTGACTCTTGACTCTTGCTGCCGTAGACTGGCTGTGGATGGACCGTATGGATCTGCAACCACAGACATCTTCCACTACCGAGTCAGTGTGTGCATTGCAGCAGGAATTGGAGTCACGCCATTTGCCTCTATTTTAAAATCCATTTGGTACAAATGCTGCAACCCTAACACAGTACTGGCACTGCAGAAGGTAGGTGGGAAAGTTTATTGCTTCGTTAAAAAGTTCCACAAGTGAGCCTACTGAGCCAGGAGAGAGAGGCAATTCAGAGCTAGAGGCTGACTTGAGTGCTTTAACTCGCTCTGAGAAGCAGTCACTCCCTTTCCAGTTGCCTTAGGAATTGTTGTGGGGTGAAGTCTCCTGAACTCACTGCGATTCCCTGGGAAAGAAGGTAGCCCTAGCTGCAGTGTTTTTAGTAAAAGCTGAAGAATCGGATTTTCAGTAGCAACTGGAGATAACTGTGGAATGTCTTTCACAGCTAGACAGATACTTAGAGAGCTACAAGAGAAACTTACCCTCTTTCTTACCAAAAATAAATCCTGCAACGTCATCTCAATCAGAAGTGAAGGGCAGCACTTGCTCTTTGTCCAGCTCCAAGTTTCATGAGGGTCCTTCGGTAGCATGTCCTGGTCCAGAATGCTGCATGCAGCAACCATTTGCTGCTTTTCTCACATTGCAAAGTCAGTATATGAACCAGCATAGAAGGAATAAAAAAGGCATTTAAGCTCCAGATGAGATGCATGTAGCAAGATGCATACTACTGCCTCAAACCACTTTAATTATTTTGTTGAAAAAATATATTCGGGTCTATAAGGCAAAGATGGCACCAATTAAATTACCATACTCTTGATTTTCTAACCTGTTATACACCTTCTGCTAATGGCATGTGAGGCAGCACTGGGGGAGGATGGGTGAAGAAGAGGTAATAGGTGAAGTGGGGTGAGGGCAAGAAGGTAACAGAAAAAAAATCAGCATTAAACATTCTCTTCCATTTGCATCATGGCAAGTGGTAGCTTGTGGACCTTACATTACAGCTTCTTTTAGCCCATTTTCCAGTGTAAAAGCTGAATCGGGAAGTGTTCAACATTTCGCATTTAAGGACAAACGTTGAAATTGCATTGGAGTGGACAGATCTCTGAAAGGGTCAATACATATGGAGCTGATTGCAGGACCAAGGGGCTGATCTTTTTAAATGAAAGAGTGTTAAAACTGGCATCTTAATGACAAGCTGCCACTGAAAAAGCATCTGGGATTTTAGTAACTGAGGAGTTGAGGACAGGTTCAAATTGCCAGGAGGGATCTTTGAGGCAGAAAAAGCACTGAGGAGGGAGGGAAATAAAAATGGAAATACATGCTATATGAGAAAAGAAGTGTATTTGCAAACACTACGATTGTACCAGGATGATCTTTTTCACTGGAAGGAGAGCTATGCATATGCATATAAACCTTATATATGTACATTATGTATATTCCACATGTATACAAGTAAAAGTGTTGTTACTATTGTCATTGCTGCTATCTTAAGGGGAAAAGAACAGAATTTAACTATGCATTAACAGTGTACCTGAGGGTGTTCATTCATAGCTTAGGGAGAATCTCGGGTAAGTGTGCCTGCAAAGATAAATGCATCATGCATTCTGCCATGGTTTTCTGCTAGTTTTTCTGAATTCCTGTGAAATACAAAATTATCAGGATTTCTACTTGTCTTTTCCCTGTATCTTGGCTTCCTTATTGGTGCAGTGGGAACAGCGATGTTTATTTTTCACAGGTGTTATGAGGCTAAATTTCATCAGTGCTTGTAAAATATTTTGAAAGTGTGGATGAAAGGTCGTGGGGAAGTTCACAGCATTACTTAAAAAAATGTAGCAGTCATCTCAGTGAGAGCGATTAATTTCAGGGTAGCTCCACATTTTTTTTTTCCATTGGTTAAAAGCTTCCACTTGTGGTATAATTACAAATAATTTAATCTTCCTCAAAGTATTCAGCACTCTCTTTCTGCCATGATGAGTACCATAGAAATATCTATTAAGGAAATAAATAAGAGGTTTTTCTTTTTTTTAACAACTTCATTTTGATTTGAGTACAGCTATCATTACGCTTATTGAACTAATATTTCTTAGTGTTGCCCACATATGGTTGAGATATAAATACTCATAGTTTCCATAATGTCTGCAGCTGTTTAATTTAAAAAACCCAACAAATCAAAAGGACTACACATTTATCTAATTGATTCTTCACAATTAAATAGCCTTAGAGCCCTCATTTCCCCATCATTTTTTTGCATGTACTCCTAGTCATGGCTGGAAAGTTTCTACTGGCTTTAGTTATGCATAATATGATTTTTTTTTTTCCTTCACATTAGTGGTCTCATTTTTCAGATCAACTGCTACTGAAATTGATAAAATTGTACTGATCCATCAGATTCTAGTGTTAGCAAACATCCACTTTCTCTTCCCTACAAAAGGCATAAGAAAGGTGCTACTGAGTACCACCAAATGTCCATCTAGCCCAGTACCCTGTCTCCAACAGTGGCTCTTCATGAACACCTAGAGAAAAGCGTACAGACCAGAAAAATCCTATTGTGATTGGTTTTTAGGGGACACTCTCTCATCATTGAGCGACTCGTAGCTCAGTAACGCCTTCATACAAGAGCTCTACCTCTGTCTTTAATATCCCTTTGTAGCTTTTTCTTCCATGAAACAGTCTAATTGTTTTTTGAATCCACGTAGACTTCAGACAACCATAACATGTCGTGGCAGTAAGCTCAGCTACATGCTGAGAGGAAAACAAAATCAGCCTCTTCCATTTTCTTTGAGACCGACTTCCCTGCCTGAGGTAAATCTCTGCCCCAGTCCACAGCCTTCTGCACAAAAATCTGGTCTTGAAGACCTAAAAATCTGGACTCTTTCTTCTGTCAAATGTAACCTTAGTCTTTCTGATCTTATTTGAGAACAGTTAAAGCTTTTTGCTTCATATTTAGGAATATGACTTTGAACCTTGTCATGCATTTATAGGAAAGGCCGTTTGCTGCCACCCTAACTCAAACCTCCACTGTCAAACCTCCACCTCCCCACATGCCCCAGGCTGCAGGCACTGCTGTGCCTCACCTGGAGCGGCTCTCTGAATTAATTACACTGGGAAAGATCTCTTTTTTTTTTTTTTTTTTGTATGCTACAGCCCACAGGTAATGTAGTGTACTCAAGAGCAGGAGGACTGGGTGCTTGCAAGGAGGTGCTCAGCTGCAGGTGTAAGGGGTTTTTGCAGGGATATTCATGCCTAAGATGGAGCAGCAAGAGTCAGGGATGAGGGGTGTCCTCCTTGGACACCCCTTTAGTGAAAAGCTGGCTTTGCCCAGAGCTGCAGCTCCAGCTCTGCCTTCAGGGAGCAGGGAGAAACAGACGGATGCTTACCAACAATTAATTATTAATGACTTTCCTCATGATGGAAGCTGATTTACCAAGAATGTTCTTTCACCTTACAGGAAAGAGGTAACGCGGCTCTTGCTCTTGTCCATTGTACAAAATTCAGGATGTGGGAAACCGAAGGATAAATATCCATGAATTGCAAGGGAGCGGAGCATTACAGAAATAAGCGACTAGTCAAACCCCTGCATCACAGATCTGATTAATAGCAATACTGCATCTAACTCAATTTGCAAAAAGAGCACTTGGAAAATTTAAGACAGTTTACTTGGGCAAGCCATCAAGCTGATGAATGCAATTGATGGCAGTAGGGTGGGTGGAGACTAATGAAACATAAATCTAAATCAGATTTTTAAGGGTCCTAAATAATTGCAGTCAGTTAATAGTATGAGGCTTACAAGAAATAAACAGGATTCAGAATAATGTTTAATTATAGAAATGCACTGGTGCTACTTTATTCTACTGTTTTAATAAGGATTAATTTTTTGGTGCATTTATTGTATTTTAATTATACATGTAATACGTTGTGCTATGCTATGGGCAGTCAGTGTAAAGAAAGGAAGACTTCTTTGTAAACACCATTTATTTTAACATATTAGACTAGAAGTCCTCTTTGATCTAAGGGAAACTAATTCCTTTTACCCATAGGCCATCCTTCTTCACTATCTCTTTTCTTTCTAAGATTATAATCACAGCCAAAAATACTTCTTATAATGACAGTCTTTCTTCATCACCAAATGCTCGCCACCTCTAACAGGAAAATAAGAGGCAATTCAATGGGTGCCGTGGGATGAGCTTAAGGAATTTCTGCAGCTTCAGAAAGCTGCATCCTTTCCTGAGAGGACCGTGCCGGAGGTGGCTCGACCCAGCCGGTCGGACTGGCTGTTACTGTGACAGCCAGGCCTGCACACAGCTAAAAGCACTCCTTCAAGACCCACAGTCTGGTGTTCTGGAAACCAGTTCCCCAATTCGAAGACCATATCGTCTCAACTCATTGGCTAGCTTTTTCTTCCTCCTTCCCTGAATGTGCTTATCTCCCAGTCCTGCCCACATGCTCCCAGTTGCTACCCCATGAACAATTCTTTATTTGTTTAGGAATACATAACTCCTCTCCACACACATGTACTAAATATACATTTCCATAAAATGAACTGCTGAAAAAACTCGAGAAATAAGATGATCAAGTAGAGTCTGGGGGAAGAAATTTCTCACTACAAATCAACAGCTATGGTGTGATACAGACTGACAGCACTCAGTGGGCTGATTTTCGAGGTGCTGAGGATATAGAACAAGTGGGGACTTTAGGACTCAGAGACAAAAAAGCAACATAAAGGTTAAGGCTATAAATCTTACCTAGTTTTGGTAATTTAAAATAATGCTCTCGTTGGCCACAAATATGAAATTCTATAAAGTCAGTGGGCTTGCTTTTTCCTCATAACCTATGCCAGTGTAAATCAGCAGCAACCCCCCTCCATAAAGCAGGGAGGTCATATTTAAGGCAAAATATTGAAACAGAAGGGGGAAAAGCAAACAGCCAAGATGGTTAGTACTAAAGTTCTACAGATACTCTTATTCCTGGGCTGTAAAAATACCCTACTTAACCCTGAATGCCTTATCTCTCTTTCTGGGATCATACATCATTTATATTTCTTACATAAACCACAGATGGTCCCTTACAGTGCACTCAGATCTAGGAAGCATCTCAAATTACTGTTAGCGTCTCTCACCAAATCTCCACTGAAGCTTGGTATTACCACATTTTTCTCCCACCATCTTACCAGAAGTCTGACAACCCAGTATATTAAATCTTCGGGAAATCTCTTTATAGCTTTCTGGTTTCTTTCTCTGTTTTTTTCACTTCAGAAAAGTCCAATATGCATTTTTACCTCATTGATCCTGTGGAAAAGGGCCACAATTTCCAAAACATCATAGTCACCACAACGATTGCCTTGGGGACATGCCTTCCAGATCACCTTTGAGATTGCAGTACAATAAAAGACAGAGGGGCTGGTGGGCAGAAAAGGAGATGGGTTGGAGGAAGCTAAGGGATTTTGCAACAAAACAAAAATCACAGTCACAATAAAATAAGTTCCAATCATCCAGTTTTTATAAGCTTATACATTGTCTTTCATGACGTTCCTTTTAAATCTGAAACTGCGCATTTTTAGACTTCCTCCATGTTTGTGAATTACTTCTTTGGATAAATTATGAAAATACACGGCCTGCAAAGGCCCATTCGAGGTTTGGCACCATCCGGTCAAAAATAATGGTGGAGTGTGTGGCAAGAGCTACAGAATTCAAGTAATAAGAATTGCAATGAGATTTGTCTTGTAATTGTGCTTCAGACTGCCATCAGGGTAGTGCCTGGGCAGACAGCCTAGGAATTTCAGACATTCATCCTCTGGGTAGTACAGGAACTCACAGTGGAATCATCTCTACATTTGGATCGGCGTCATACAAGGGCACTGAGCTGAAACCAGGGGATTGGACTGGTCCCAATACTCTACACAGTATAGCATGGCTAGAGGAGATTTCCAATTGGGAAATTATGACTGCGCTGAAGACTCCCTAAGGTAATTCCTGATGGGCCTAGGAGGGCCTGAGTCTCAGTGCATTGATAAGATCCTGACATGGGAATCTCATCAGTCCTGAGGCAGCTCCTGTTGCAAAATTTATTAACTTGTACACAGACAAGACATTTGCAAGTGGTCATCAGAAACCATTCTTGCAGAAGTGGTCATACAGCACAGCCTTCTAGAAACAGCTAATTAGTTAGAAGATGCTTTATATGCAGTTAAGACAACAGATCACAACAGATCATGCACATGCAGGAGTGGTCACAACGATCCCTGGGCCAGCTGGCTACAAAAACTGCGCAGAAAAAGGTTCTGCTGGACTCCCACTGTTCCAGCTGAAGATGCCAGAGGAAGGACTCTTGAAATAGAAACTCATCATCATATGGACAATGACTAACCATCTTGTTTGAAAGATTTTTTTTCCTATGCAAGCATTACCTTATGCCAAGATATTAATAAATTAGCTTCTTTCCTTAAAAAAAAAACCAAACAAAACAACTCTGCTATATTTGTGATTTACCGCAGTAGAGTAGGAAAAATAAGCCATAGGAATGATTAAAGGATGCCTCTCAGTGACAGATCCCAGGAACATTTGGTTTGCCATAGACACAATCTCAGGATGACTTGATCCCAGCCTCTAATTTCTACCTGCAGAACAAAACTTCAATGACAGGCTCTCTAACCCAATAGACAACAAACAAAAAAAGATGAAAAGTGAAACTAGTGAAATCTGGATGAGAGAAATTGTGTCAATTTTTGATAGAGAGGAGAGTTTTAAACAATAGAAAACTGATGATGGGATAGCAGTCCATTTTACCCCTTTGGCAATTGTAAATTTAGTTTCAGGTTTCTCTAGGAACTAGAGAAAAATTAGTTTCAGGTTTCTCTGGAAACTAGATGCTCCAATTTAAACATGAAATACATTTAAAAAAAACTGAATAGGGACATTCTCTCACCTTTTTCATACAGGGTATATGACTTGAAGAACAGAAGTATCTTTTGGCAACATCAACAGTTAACCTATGGTATAAAGTCTTGAGAAACCTGAATTCCTTGCTTCAATGCTGAATGAAACTGAAATTAAATAAACCCAAAATTTCAAATAATCATCAAGTTATTTTCAAGAAATGAAGGGCTAGGTATTACAAGTCAAAGCTGAGATGCGCTAGCAAGGGTTTATGGGAAGCTTGTCCATCGCCTATTTTCACTAGCACATTGATATATTCACTCCTTGTTTAGGATGAAAATCAAATTTTTAAATCATCAAAAGGATGTGTAATTATGTTTACAATAAATTTAGAGTGGAGAAGAGTCACACACTATATGGTTAATGAGTTGAGCCAGTAATTAGGAAGTTTCACTGAAAGTTTGCTTCTTGTTAAATCTCTTTACTTTATTTGACAGGTTTATTTTTACTGGATTTGTCGAGACCCATCAGCATTTGAGTGGTTTTCTGATCTTCTGTTCCATTTGGAAACAAAAATGGCTGAAAAATGGAAAAATGATTTTCTAAGCTATCATATATTTCTTACTAGCTGGGATGAAAGTCAGGTAATAATGAAACTGTTACAAGTCTGAGTTAATGTACCTTGCTTTTCCAGTATGGTAACATATGGAACAGGAACAGCTGAAAAAATGATGGATGAAGCAGAGAGACAAAGAACTGTAAATATGAAGACACTAAGACATCTGTTTGTATCTCATATTTAGGAAAACAGGAATGGAGAAATCAAGCCAGGGATTCTTCCAGTCCTACATCTTGCCTTGGGCGAAGATGGTTACCAGGTGTCTCACAGAAAAGTGCAGAGAGCTTTCAGGAGCTCATCAAGGGACATTTTGTCTATGTCTTAGGAACAGTCTTTCATTAGATTCTGACATTTTTGTACTGAAACATGGAGGGCTGTCTAAAAAGTGTTGGCTTCATTTACTCTTACTATTTACCATAACTTCCGTTGTTCACATCCACATACATATACCCAGTGCATTTTTGAAAACTGCTGCACTTGGAACATTTTGGCAACCAACTTCATGGTCTAATTCATGTTGTTTGAAAAGACATTTTCTCTGATTGACTTCAAATTTGCCATCTCATCATTTCATTGGATCATACCACCTCAGGCACTTAATTCTAAGACTGGGTCAATATTATTCAACTTCTTTAGTCTTTACCTAAACACAAACGTGTTGATTTTCTCTCGCTCTCTCTCTCTCTCTCTCTCTCTCTCTCTGTTTCCTTTTTAATGGATCACTCAGACCATGCAGTGATAAGTTAGGCACCTGCCAGAAAAACTCTCACAGGAAAGTCTTTGCTCCAGTGTTT
The DNA here is from genome assembly GCA_013398855.1 of Mohoua ochrocephala. Classification (NCBI taxonomy): domain Eukaryota; kingdom Metazoa; phylum Chordata; class Aves; order Passeriformes; family Acanthizidae; genus Mohoua; species Mohoua ochrocephala. The sequence goes on along the minus strand of VZTA01000403.1, from coordinate 26,145 downwards.
TATTTCCTGCTGTCTCTGTTGAATGAAGGACTGTCTAGTAGAGATGAAAAAAATACAGATTTCATAGAGCTTTTCCTTTTCTGCATCTGCTGATACAAAAAACCCATTGTTTCTTTCTGCTTTCCTTAGTTTCTGACAAGTAATGAGGTATGTGCATAAAGTTGTATTCAAAAAAATCTACTCCCATTGTGAAGTATATGGCAGTTATAGAAACTACTGCTCTGCATTAGCAATAGCACAGGGTATTACCTAAAACCTGCTGTTAAAGAAGCTGTTAGGGAACATAACAAAACACAAAGTTGCCCTCATCTTTCAACTATCACCTCACTTCCCTCTTGGGCCAACATCAGGCCAGAAGTCAGGTAGGGTGACAACTGTTCTTGCTGGGGCGTCTGTCTCTCTTCACTCCTGTGCCCTGCACTTTTCTGAAGGGCCTTCTTCTTCTCTTCAACCCAATCATCCGTCTCCATTCCTGTCAGTGGAATGGTCTTCGGTGGCTTTTTCTCCTACTCTGACCTGGGCACTCTGCTCAGTAACAGCCTCATCTTCTTCAGATACCCACAAAGCTCCCTCATCTTACAGTACTTACTTATTTTTAGTAAATTCCTGTTCATCACTCCTCAAAACTTGAGCTTCAGCACCAGTAATATTTGAGTGATATTTTACTTCTTCCCTAGCAAAAAACAAAACAACATTCTCTGCGTTCTCTCCCTGTCTCACCATACAGATGACCAGTAGTCAAGTGAAGCTGAACCCAAGGAGGATGGGCATTTTTCACCTTCTAGTACACCCTCCTTTATTGACACGTGTCTCCTACTCAGACATGTTTATTCAATGCTTTGAGCTCTTTGCAAACTCCAAGTTGGCAACAGATGGGCAAGCAGATAAGGCACGTGGTCTGCCTCTGCTTGGACAAGCACTCGTGTTTCAGCCTGTCGCTCCCTCCAATACCCCTGAGTCTCCTAGATAATTTTAACACTATTGCAAAGGCTAATACCAAAAATTCTGGGAAACTTCCACTTAATGAGAACAGCCCATCTTCTCAATGGGACAATTTTGCTGCAAACAATTCAAAAATGCTGCTGTTTTCTACCTCCCACTCTCACCAAACACTTTAAGTTCTTTCTTAGACTATTCCTTCATGACAGTGGCTCAAATTAACAAGAAGAAGCTTTTAGAAACATGACCTCTTGTGACAACTTTGCTTGACGAGAACAATTGTGTTGGTGAGGAACATGGAAGACTCATTAGAAGAAGAAATATACAGTATTCCCAGGAAATGGATCTAAATTTCAGCAACGACTTCTGCAAAAGATTATAATGATGCTTAGTCCATGATAGGGCCTGGACTAAATGCAAAGCCCATTTTTAAACTTACTTTCCTCTGGTAATTTCTTGATAGTGGCAGCAATGATGATAGCCTGTAGTAGAAACAAGCATACTACTTCTACACAATGGCAGTACAATTAGGGCTGACAGCGGGTTTTGGTTTTAAATGCACCCGGGAAGTACTCAGCATGGTAATGGGTGTAGTATAGGAGATGAAGGACAGTAAATGCCCATGAAAATCAGTATTTTTTTTCCTGGCACCTGGAGCTGTGCAGCTCACTTCGTTCATTGCTTCACCTGAGGTGATCTACTTTCTGCACCTGCCTCCACCTGAGGAGAAAAGTCAAAGCATTAAGGGTTTTACACAGAATCACAGAATAGTTAGGGATGGAGGAGACCTCTGGAGATCCTCCAGTCCAACCCCCCTGCCAAGGCAGGCTCACCTAGAGCAAGTTACACAGGGAATTGTNTTCCTGGCACCTGGAGCTGTGCAGCTCACTTCGTTCATTGCTTCACCTGAGGTGATCTACTTTCTGCACCTGCCTCCACCTGAGGAGAAAAGTCAAAGCATTAAGGTTTTTACACAGAATCACAGAATAGTTAGGGATGGAGGAGACCTCTGGAGATCCTCCAGTCCAACCCCCCTGCCAAGGCAGGCTCACCTAGAGCAAGTTACACAGGGAATTGTCCAGGAGGGTTTTGAGTATCTCCAGAGAGAGACCCCATGACCTCCCTGGGCAGCCTGTTCCACTGCTCTGCCACCCTCAGTGTAAAGAGTTCTTTCTCATGTTGAGATGAAACTTCTTGAGTTTTAGTTTATGGCCATTGCTCCTCATCCTGCCACTGGACCCCACCAAAAATAGTCTGGCACCACCCTCCTGACAGCTGTCTTTGAGACATTTACACCCTCTTCCCTCCCCTCCCCTCCTCTCCCCTCCCCTCCTTGCACAGTTTCCTTTCCCTCATTCCATCTTTCCCAGCAAAGCAGCATTATTGCTTTTCCCTCTTATTTGGAATATACACTGTTGACTCTAAAATTATTATCTTGTAAATTTGCCTTTAGGCTACTCACATAGCCCTACATTGTGATGACAAGATGGATGTAATTACTGGTTTGAGACAGAAAACCTGTTACGGAAGGCCAAACTGGGACAATGAGTTCAAGCAACTAGCTGAAAACCATCCTAGGTAAGGCAGGCTGGTTTCTAACCTTGTTAGGTAACTCTTCTCTCAGCATAAACAGTGGGAGGAGGGGAGAGCAAACCTTTCTAAATGACCCTTTTAAAATAATTTCTTCTTTTTTGCTGTGTGGAAAGAAGATTTATGCTTAATGAAGCTTTTAATGAAGAAATCTCGGAAAGAGAATGCCAATAAAATCTAATTTTTGGACAAGAAAATCTAATATTTAGAAGTATTTCAATATCCTGGCCTTTGTCCAGATATAATTGAAACACACAATCCAATTACTGTTCTGCACAAAGGACAAAGTAGCATTAATTTCCCTTGAAGATGGTTATTAAAGAGATAAACTGTGATTTTTTTCTTATGATGTCAAGGATATGTTTGTTCCCCTAACATATTTGGCTGCTCTTGCAAGACTGTGCTGTTCTGTTATTAGTTCATCTCTGCTGGCAAAGACAGTTCATTTGAACTTGGTGGATTTGCTAGTGGTCTGAGAAAAGCTTCTTTGTTCCTGAAAGCCTTTGAAGCAAGAATTTGAAATATTTTGTGTTCAGCAGTAGAAAATTCCAGAATCTTTGTGACTTTGTGATTTCCAAACATTTACCTGTTAATGCAAAATAAAGGCTTGCACTTGGGAGACAGAGACACGAAAAGAAAAAGGAGAAAACTTTTTTTAAAAGATGAAAAAGACCCAAGAAAAAGCTGAAAGGGAGGAGATCAAAGAGAATACAGTAAGCTACAAGAATACCATAAAATTGCAAAAATAACAGTAATAGAGAATTCACTTGATGGAGGTCAAAATAAATACAATCAGGAAATATGAAAGATTAAAAGCATAAAAAGGCCAAGAAATGGAAAATATGACTTTTGAAAGACCTTTCATAGGGATTCTACTATATAAACAGAGCTTTTAAAGTTATAGTTGAAACATTACTTTTTGTTAGTTACTTTTGTTAAGTACAGATGAGATAAAAATGTTTTTCTGCTGCCTAAGGGGGAGATGGGCATTAGCTTTCTATACTGGATCTTGAGGTAGTTTTGCAGAAAGCCTGTTCTAAACTGAAAGAAAAATCTCCATTTTTTTCCTGAACCTAGATGCCCATGTTTATGGTCAATATCAAACCTTTTAAAGAAAACCTTGCATGAAACAAGGATTCCTTATGAGAAAAGAATAGCCTACTTCTATAACTCTTGCTGAGTAATAGAAGATTCAAGAGTGAAACTGAAGAGTTTCTCCTGTGTGGTGAAACAAACAGCTTTTAGGATCTGACTAAATTTTGGGTCCCTGCACCTAGCTTGACAGAGTTCCCCTTGGCTGCAAGAGTGTCTTTGAGCAGATTAGCAGGAATACACCACTCCATGTTAAACCTGGTGCAACTGAGCACCAGAGCAACATGGGCATGACTTCTGGGGACTATGGCTTGGGCACCAAAATCATATCCACAGCCCCTACTTTACAGGAGCAAACTTTTTTCAACTCGTGCTATCACTTGTCACTTCCTCTGCATTTACGCAGGTTGAGCTTTCCCCAGCAGCACAGCACGTGTGAATCTGTGTCTGCATACATGTTTTAAAAAAGTATGTGTAGTGCACTTGGAGGCAAATCCTTTAGGCAGTTTCTAGCAGGCAACCAGGTTACCAGCTTCCTGTAATGCTTATGCATGTATGAACACAATTGTTTGTTACATTTGTCATGTTCTTATAAGAAGTACCTATTTACAAATATTGTTATTAAATCAGCCATTTTAAAATTGTCTGTAGGCAGAAAAGCGTTAGACATGGCGGGGGGTGGGGAGGAGACGAAAACTCAGAAGTAACTGAGCATTTTGTATATTTTTTAGGAAAAAAATTAACTCAGCTGGAGAAAAAGCACTTAAAATTTTCAGGGCAAGCAGTATGTTTGCCTCTCTGATTGAGAAAGATATGAAGATCAAAACCAAAGAGCTACCACTTAAAACAGTTTATGACCTCTAACATAGCAATCCTAACACATAATGTAATAAGACATCATAAACATGAAAGTATTAAAATTATACTCTAATACAGAAACACAAATTATACAGTACGCAACACAAAGTATACAGTAACACAAGATTTTTCAAATGTATTTCTCAAAAAGCCATTTGAAAAGATGCAAAGCTGCAGGCAGCCAAAAGGTACGGTGTGTCCATTTACCCTGCTACCCTTATGTTTTTTGTTGGTTTTGTGATTACAGCAACAGTATTGGTGTGTTCTTCTGTGGACCCAAGGCTCTCTCTAAGATCCTGCAAAAGACATGCAACTCGTATTCATCAGTTGATCCAAGAGGAGTTCAGTTTCACTATAACAAAGAAAGTTTCTAGGCTGTACTTCTTAACTGTATAACAGATATTACCAAATTGGGTATTGTTTTCTCACCTTCTCCCATCCTCCACTCATTCTGCAGCATTCAGGCCAGATATTATGAGTTGCGAATTGAAAGAGGTGTATTGACTTCAGCAGAAAAACGCCATCCTATGCCAACTAAAGATTTGGACCCCTTCCTTAGCCTTTCCACTGCTTACTTAATGATGCTGTGAATCCCTCCACCCTGTGAAAAAACCCATAACCTTTGAAGAAAAAGGCATGAGTAAAATGGACATTTAGAGCTGTACTTTGCTGTTGGGTATGATTGCAGGCAATACATTCCTGCTGTTTAAATCATGCCCATTGAAAGCATTTTCCTTCCTGGTGTTCTGATTTTACACTCCCCCTGCACATGCATCCATATCCACATTACCTTTCGTGCCATTACGTTTCTACACACACTGTCAAATTCCAAGGGAACAAATTTGTTTTGCCCTACCAAACTACGCACTATTTAAACCTGTCACTTCCATGAGAATGGTGTCTGTGTATGCCATGGACTAATATGAACTTAGGTTTAACATGCTAAGGAAACTCCAGAAATTTTTGCACTCAGCAAATGGATCTCCTGAGACATGCAACTAAAACTGTGGAAAAGTTTCATGACAGAGTGATTGAGGTGGGAAGGCAACCCCGGCTTTTACTCCAAACCTCGTGCTCAGAGCTGATTCTGCGAAGAGAGGAGAGACATTAGCATTCTTCCATTCCTCAGGAACCTTCTCCCATCCCCATGACTATCCAAAAATAAAGAATGGCCAGTTCCCTCAGCACTTGTGGATGCATCCCATCAGTTTCCACAGACTTGCTTAAAGTACCCCTAACCTGATCTTCCTTCACTAAGCCTAAGTAGGAATTGTTTCGGATCTTCCCACTTGCCTCAGAAGCCAGGGATCTCTGAATGTCAGCCTTATCTGTAAAGGCTGAGGCAAAACAGGAATTGAGTACCTCTACCTTTCTCCATGGCTTTGGGCGCCAGGTTCCCCACCCCATTCAGCAGCAAAGCAACACTTTCCTAGCCTTCCTTTTGCTATCGATGCATGCATAGCAGCTCTTCTTGCCCTTCACTTCTCTCACCTGATTTAACTCCCAGCAGGCTTTGGCTTTCCTGACCTCATCCCTGCACACTCATTGTCTCTATATTCCCTGCATCACCTGTCCTTTCTTCCACCTCTTCTATGCCTCCTTTTGTGCTTCGGTTCTGTCAGGATGGATTTGTTCAACCATACAGGCCTCCTACCACCTTTGGCTGGCTTAGTCCACAGCAAGAGGGATCATTTTTGAACCTGGAGAAAGTGATTCTTGAAAATCCTCCAGTTCCCCTGGACCCCTCTTTTCTCTAGGACCACTCTGCACGGGAAACTTCTAAGCACTGAATTCCTCCTGTGTCCTCTCCACGCCATGTGTATTAGTGCACATGCACTTCAGAAAGGTATCCAGTCACGTGAGTTTTCCAAAAGAGGTGTTAGAGCTTTTCCCACCCTGCTTTTCTGTAGGCACTTGCTAGTTTGTATGGATACCCTTGGAATAGGCCCCCTTCTGCCCTGTTTTTTTGGTTGTGACATGTCTCCTGTTCACATCATCCTGCACACTTTATTTGTTGCTCCAGTCCACCACTTCCTCATTTGATTGTTGGTCCTCCACTCCCTCCCCATCATGCAACATTCCCACAAGCTACAAAAGGGAGAAAAAGCTTTTCCCTCTATCCCAGCACAGAAAGTTAAAAACACCCCATATTTGAGTTGGACCGAGGTGTAACAGTTCACTAGGATCACACGATGCATTTATCCAGCCACATGATAAAAATGGGAGATAGGAAACATCCGGTGCATGTCAGCACTTGAATGACAACAAATGACAACATTACATACGTATACTAACCCACAGACAAAAAATGCCCACTAGAGGGGACATAACTGTACAGACAAAAGAAACAGAACAATAAAAATTATGACAAAGAAGACTCCAATATTATTTTATACATCTTCTACTAGGGGATATGGTATGCGTGAACTGAAATTGTTCCACAATATGAAGTTGTATTATTGTTAAGTTTAGGGCGATGCATCTTTGTTTTAAAATAGTTGAAGGTTTTTTTTAAATGCCTGCCTATGTGAAATGATTAATGCAGAGCATACTGTGTAGCAGTAAAGTGAGTAGAGAATTAGAGCCTCTGCCAGTTCACCTAGAGGCATTTATCTTTTATTTTTTCCCCTGGTGCCCATGCTGAGCCTCAGGGTAAGCTGACACATTTTCTAATATAAATTAAGCTTCTTTTTTTTTATGTGTGTTGAAAATCTTGAAGGAAATGAGAAATGTGTGTAGGCACCAATACCAGCTGCCATTGCATGAAAGAAAGAGGTGACAATTTCCTGCAGATTCTGAATGATTGTCTTAATGGGGTTGGATCGGAGGTAACAAGCACAAAGATATTGTGCTGCCAGAAAAACAGGATCTGTTCTCCCCCCAGCCTCATGCAACAAGATGTAACATTTAGCTTCTGGCTCAACATGGCATCTCTTCACTGCTTTGATTTATTCCCACTTTTGCAAATCACTGTGGTATGCTACAGGAGATGCATTTAGAGCCCTTGTTATAGTTCATTGAGTAGCACTGCTGTTATCACCACCAGAGGAGAATTTCACTTGCATCAAGACTGAGTGACCTAGAACAAAGGAAAAATAATAATAATAAAAAAAAAAAAGTAGGGAGGTTTGTTGGACGAGGATGAAACTGCATTTAGGTTGAATGAAAATCCCTTTATTACAAGTACAATTTGAATCAAAATGGGAACTAGGAAAATTTGGCTTCCTGCCTTGTTTTGAATAACACTGAGCACACAGCAGCTATGATAATGTGAGTGCATATGTAACGACTCTATTATTATGTTTATATATGGAAACATCATTCACTGTCAGAGAAAATGAAAGATATCTTCATGGATTTGTCCATTCAGCTGCTTCAGCAGGAAGTGTTCAGCACTGTGTAGGAAAATATTATTAAATAAAATATAGTCATAACAGCACAGACTCACCACATCCTGTGACAGAAAACTAATCATAGACAAGGATCATAAATATACAGATTAATTACTTTGGCTCTTACAATAAAAAGAGTGCTATTATAGTGATTGAAGTTGTGTTATGATAATTTAAGTTTATTCACTAGGAATTGTAAACTGAAATACACGGGCTTATGTGTTCTGGCTTTCCCCCCTCTTCCCCTTCTCCTAAGTTGCATGCAGTAGAAATTATTTTAGTAAATTTGTTCCTCAGTTTACACTAAAATATTAAAGAGAAACTGCCACTCTTAACAGAAAATCCATCATAGGACGTCTGTGCCATATCAACACCATTACAGGGACTCTCCTGCTTCTTTCCTGCTTTTAGGTATAATCAAATGGCTTAGCAGAAATACTGCTAACTGCAAAAAAGTGACAAACTTTTCAAAGGTTTGAGTACTCCTGATTAGCAGGAGATTTTATAAGAACTGCCTTAAAGGCAGCTTACATGCCTTCAGAAAAGTAATAAACTAAAAGACATGGTAGATTTATAATCTCAACTGGTCAACAATTTCAGTGAGGTTTTTTTTTTCTTGATGGAAAATTACCTGAATTTCTTCAGGAACAGAGAGAAGAAAAAGAAAAAAGTGACCAGTGCCTCCACCCAGCTTGCTCTATAAATACAAATAGCTTAAATGAAACATGCATAGTCAACCAAGTAATGAGGAATGCAAACCTGTGAGGGTCAAAGCAGCATAGCAGGTGATGGGCTGCAAGGTGCAAAACTTCATTGTGTCTCCTGACACTTCTCAGGCAATCACGCACCAGGCGTGGAGTCACCTTGGTGACCACTTACAAGGTGGAGGACACCCTGTTAAGGACTGGCTGGCCTAAACCTTCCTACTGCTGGAATCTGGCTGAACTGAGGCTTTTTCACCTCAGTCAGGGTCTCTATTCTGCAGCAGCAACTCTGACTCCTCCTGTGCGATCACTTAATTGTCTGATAAACTCTGCATTTCTGCAGAATAAACTTGGGTGTCCATTTCATTGAAACTGCAGCCACATTTTCCAGGAGTGTCTACTTATATGTTACTGAATATGTTCAAATGAGAGTGGGCTGATGATTTGCATTTTAAAACTCTCGCCAGTTAAGTCTATTTAACAGGAGTCTACTTGTCCTTCAACAAGTCATATCTTGCAGGGAAAAAAATCTCAATTACACAATGGTCTTAATATATGGGAACAAATGTGTTAGTTGACATGGAAACACACTTTTTCTCCTTTCAAAGGCAAGAAAGGACAAAAAAAAGCCTAAACTCCTTAAAAGATATATTAGTATCCTTTCAGAATACACAGAAGGAAACAAAAGTTCTATAGCATAACGAACCACTCAAACCAGCATATTTCAAAGGCTATCTGCTTCAAATATTTGCATCTATTATTTCTAAACAATAATGACTTCTAACATGGTAAGACATTTGTATTCATTGAGGATAAAAGTCCTGAGCCTGCCAATACTTACACATGTGCTTTACTAACTTCAAACAATCTTTTTACTGTCCTAGAGGACTAAATATGGTTTCCTTTGAAGCTCGTGCACAGAGGACTGATGTCAGGCTCAAGGCTGGGTCCTGAAGGCTGATCTCTATTATTCAGCTATTACACTACCAGACTCTCTTGATTCTTGTCTAGAGACCATTTCTCTGGTACAGTAATTCTGAATATGAAAGATAACTTACAATCACGCTCGCCTTAAGGTACAAAGATAAGATTGCACTTATACACTAATAAAAGGCCTAGTTTTTAGTGGTCGCACAGCTTTTATTTAGCAAAAAAAAAAAGTGGGCTTGGGGAGAGCTTTTATCTTCTTTTATTTTGGTCAAACGATGAATATGCAGATCTGAACATTTTATTCTGTGGATATATGCAAATGAGGAGGAAAGAGGGCAGATAAGAGCCTGTCTTCTCGGGCAGAATTTCTGGTCTCCAGCCTATTGCTGACCATTCCCCAGTATCACTGCCTTAAACACCGAATCTCTTGTGCCCTTGCTCGAGACGGGTTCTTTGCACAAAAGCAACATTTTTCCTCCTGCCGCTGTCTAAGGCTGCAAAAACCTTCACAGAAATCATTACTGTCAAAAAACTGAACTAAATGAGACTTTGTGAGTAAAGATAAGGGTGCGTTCACAAGCCCAAGTGAACACACAGTAGTTGCAGCGTGGATGCACACAGGAAATTTGCAGATACCTATCTACTTTAGATATCACACACACAATTCCCTCTTACTGTAACAAGCACAATGTATTTGTCCTCATGTTTCTAGGAATTCATCAAGGTTAAAAAAATGAAAGACAAACTTCAAATTCAAAAGGTCGCAGGCACATAATCAACCTGCAACATATCACACTCATTAATTATACATTACTATACAATTACATTACATTTAGATAAAAATGTTTAGATTGAAGAATGCCCACCATTTGCTCATTAATATTAGTAAAATATCCATGTAATTTTCTGAGTTTGTGTGCTGCTAAGGAAATTCAGAGGGCTATGCAGAATGCATACCAATGCAGAGTTAGCCATTTAAGATCACTCTTTTTTAGATTCCTTACCACGCTGGCAAGAGGAAGATAGTTAAGAGGCACAGTTGGACAACTCTGAATTTAATATCAAAGGTCTGAGGATGAAACAAACAAATGTATGCTGTGATACTGGTCAACACTGAAGTTACTTCAAATACAAATCATGGGGAGAACAGATAGATTTGACTGAACTGGACTTTGTACAATGCAAACATGCCCAAGTACAATTTCTCTGACAGGAATGTACATCAACTATTTTATTATGCGTTTGGCATTACAAAGATGTATCTATAGTGAGAAACATCAAGCATAACAACAAATGCTGACCACCCTACATCTATCTGAGCAAGTCCATCATCCTTCTATAACACTGTGCATTCATAAAGGAGCCTGAAAATGCTTTAAAAATGGTCTGCTGCTGGGAGGTGCTGAACTGAAAGAGCTTTTAGCAAAACCAAAAGAAACTGTATCTGCTCGACATTCTGCAGAATCGAAACTCTGGAGTCCAGACAACAAAATTAACCAGAGTTTTTGCCAAAATGAGGATAGTAGAATTTGGCTGTTAGTCAACATCAGTGCATAATTATATATTGCAAATATTGAACACTGAACTTCAAAGAAAAAAAATTAATTCTAAACTGTCTGACTTGTTTATAATGAAATAGCCAATGCTTTGCTACACGATGATTGTCTTATTTCTATAAATGCAGATAGCCACGAATAAAGTTCTAAGTGGAGTTCAAAATGCTTTGCATGTATGTTTTGTCATAATGTCAATGTCAGGTGGAAAATTCATTACTTCCAGTTTTAGATGAGGAACTGAGTCACAGAAATGCTAAGCGGTTTGCCTCAAGCTCTCAAAAGAGTGTCAGGACAAGGATTAAACCGGCTTTCAGGACAAAGACTACAGCTCGAACTGTTACAGCAATCTCCCTCTCCTGTAAACTCTATTACATATATTTGACATGACCCTTAAAAATATCTGTGAGCTTTCTGACTGAACATAAAACTGATTTGAATTCTTTTCTGTTCTATTGTTATCAGGCAGCACGGTTTGAAAGACAAGTGCTTTGATTCTCAGGACCAGTATGATTCACACTTGCTTACTCCTAGAATTCTATCTATGATATAAAGTATGCACATGAAAAGGAGATCCTCTGGTAGACAATGAATGATTTCTGCGATAAAATAGGAGATTTAAAACAAAAATAATATTTATCAGAAAAGAAACAAGATTTGTGGGTTTTACTAAAAAATATAATTAAATATCTGAACATAGATTTTCATGCTGGACTCAAGCGTGATCCTACTCTGAGCAAAGAACACACGAAAATGCTTGTTGCCGCCCATAACAGGATCCAGCTAAACACCAGGCAGCACAGCATTGTGCTGTCAGGAAAGCCAAGATTTCATTTTCACGTAGGGCAGATCAGAAAATTTTCGAGTATTAAAGCTCCTCTTTAAACAATTCTTGTCAAGAATATACACTAAAAATAATCAAGCTAGGTAAATAAGCAACGTTCTGCTTCAGTTTCCTGGGATGCACACATCCCCTTTATGACCATTTGAGGCAACACCACATTTGTTTGCTTTCTGATTTCTGCCACCTTGCCTGTACTTAGAGAATTTTCTGAGACTGCAAAGGGGGACCTGGTTATTTCTTGTCTATCCTCCATTAACAGCTTAAAATAAATTCTAACATAACCAGATATGAAGTCTTCATCGAGACTCTTTATCACTTCACTTATTGGCTCCACAGTCACCTAGACTAATGTATTTGGCTATTGCCCATCTTAAAGGTATATTAAAGCTGTGTCTGCAAGAATACTATTTACAAGAGTAAATTCATTCCTTCTCATTCTATTCACTAATATTTTCTATTATATTAATGCTGGGGAGGAAGGATTTAGAACACTTCACCTTCTGCAGAAGTAATCAGAAAACATTTATGAACATTTGCAGTTGTGATGGGAAGAATAGAACAGAAGGCATTTTATTATGCTGATTTTATCCTATTTCTTTTGATTGGTGTTAACTAGTGTACAAAGATCCAAGGCTCATCAGAGGAAAGGGATCTATGCATTTTCAAAATTCCCTGTTGTTAAAATAAATTTGAGGGGGGAAAATGTAATTCATACCTTACTGTGTAAGTTCAACTCCACTAGCTGCCAACACCACAAAGCACTGGAGCATACTGTTAAGATGAGGAATGAAAACTATTCTAAAAGACAATATCAATCTAGAAATTCAGTCATTGAAAGCCTGCTTCATGAACTGAAGCTAATTAATGCTCGCATGTAGGGTTGAACCCAAACCATCAGAATTACAGCAGCTCCACAGCTGAATTACTTTTTTAGTATGCTGCCACTTAAAATTCCACCCAGTCACTTTAAAAGGATGAAGCACATGATTAAATTGTGCTATGGGAAGGGAAAAGATGAACAATTAAAGTAAAAATCTCTCTAAACCCAGAGATTACCTAAGATATTTAAATACAGAATGACTTTTTATTGCAAAAGCACTTTCTGCAAAAAACATCCTTTAATTATCTGCACCGAGTTACTCCTTGAACATCTCTGTTTAGAAGCTCTAGAAAAGGTACTTTTGTCAGCTCAGTCTTACATATCTGCTTCAGTAAAGGACTTGAATATCCAAGTATCAAAGCCCAATGACAGCACTGACAGTGTGAACTATGCAATTTTTTTAAGCCGAATAATTTTTGTGTGCAGATGTCTGGAAGAACATAAATATGAAAATATTAAAATAAAAACCAAGGCTAGCCTCAGCAGATCCCTTTACCTTAGGAGTAGGAAAAAGCATAGGCCATTCTTAAGATTACTATGAATCTATAGTATTTGCAAGTTATTTCCACGTTTGACAAAATGACTTTAACTTGGGACGTTGTCCATGACAGTGCTTGCACAAGCCCTTATCTTTCATTTGCATTCCTCAATGCTCTTGTTTGGATACTTTGCTTTCAGAAATAGACAAGAGTAAGATTTCAATGTGTATTTAGGCTGGGAGAGGATGATCAGATGAATACGGCTATAAAACCCACATCTGCTAATGTCTCTAAATGATGCTACAGCTGCTGAAAATCATAACATTTAGTTGTCTAGGTTATCAACTACATCAAAATTGTATTTACAACTGGATTTTTCATCAAATACGTGGGATTACCAAAGGTAACATTTCAAAAGTAATTGAGTTAGGAGACTAAATCACATTGACTTTCAATGCAATGCAGGCACCCACGTGACATAAATTTGTGACATATATAGATTAGTATTTTCAATACTAAGCCGCATCAAAGGCACGTGGGCTTTTGCTGTGTTGGGAACCAGCAAACTGTAACTGGGAAGAAGTCAAGGGAAAGGGAGGGGCAGAGGAAGTAGAAGAAGGGGCACAGCATTTCTAGAGACCATTGCTCATTGAAGCATAGTTCTTCCTTCTACCAGGAGTAGCTGAAAGGCTTTCTCAGGCTGCCTTGAAGCGGGATTATTTTCTTCTTCTGCCTGGTGTTTGCATTACTTGTGACATTAAAACTGAGCCAGCTTAAGAGATTCAAACCAGCATGGCTTTGGTAATCCTCTGTCATAGCCAGACGATATGAAGAGCAGTCCCATAGCGGAGGAGACATGGACAACAACAAGGCCTTGCTCAGTGGCAGAATGGGTGGTAGGGCAACATGAGCTGGAGAGGCTCTAAAGTAGGGGGAGGCCCTAGCAATAATTCTTTTTCAGATATGTCACACAAAGAGAGGGAATATCAACATGGCAGCAGCTCCTTTACAGATGTTTCAGAGCAATCTCCGAGGCCCAAAAATGTCCCAGATGTGAATGGGTTGTCTTTGTGTGACTGGCATGGTGCTTGGCACAGGGCATAGAGCTGCCATTCCTGACTGTAGAAAAGTGAGTGCAGAGGTCTACTGGTAACTTAAGCAGGGAACGTTCTTTTCAGACTCATATTCAGGACAACATCACCAGTGCAGCTCAGGAGTTTGTACAGCTCACTCAGAAACATGTTCCCATGATGAATCATTGATTTTGAAATAGCTTTCTGTCTGGTGACAGACAAACAAAAGTTTTGCTTCTGGCAATGTCTTTAGTTCTGGAAAAATTATATAACATGTAGAGAATTGACAGGAATTTTGACTTCGGCTTTAAGAAAACCAAAGGAGTCAAAAGCATAAAGTCTTGAGCTCTTAAGTTGGTCAACTCCTCCTGAACTACTAGGCTGCCCCTCCTTCTGAGCTGGATCTAGTTTTCTCTGTCTGTACACACTGGCAATCACGGTAGATAACAGAAGTGATGTAGGAGAGGCGACCACCTCAGCAGAAGGGAGAGGTCCTTAATTGATTTCACTGTGAGCAGTCAAAAACTAATGTCTATGGATCCCTCATGTTGACTACCAGTAGCTGTATCTCAAAGGTTGATGAGAGCTTCTAGAATTACAGTGGAAGTACACAGGTAGCAGACGAGTCAGAACTCCCACAGCTGAGTAACAGACTCAAGGCAGGTTTACTGGATGCAACTGTGGATCCTACCATGGGGCCAAAGAGACACTGATACTGAAGTCAGATAAGGTCATGGTGGCAAACAGCTGTGACCCTACTGCATATAGGTTTAGACTTGGGGAAGTCTACCCAGAAGCTGTCTGTTAAGGATCATTAATCGAGTTATGTGCACTTGTGTAGCTGCCTAGAAGAAAACATATTTTCCTCCTACCAGTTCGAAACAATGAAAATCATGTCCAGAACGGAGGACAGTGGTGTACCCCAGAAAAAGTCTCTTCAGGTTGGCTTGGAAATCACCTGTGTTTCTGGGGCAGGTAGAATTCCAAGGGAGATGACCGCATTGCTTAGTTCCCTCTACAGATGACCAGTAAATGAGATGCCAGTTTATTCCCTATAGGATCCCCAGTAAAAGGCAGATGTCCCAAGAATAGCACAGAATGAAGTGATCAGACCTTCCAAACGCCAGATCTTGATTCAATTAAAACAAGACCACTCAATTGCAATAGCATCTGGGGCAGCATTTGGAAGAGCGGGTTGAGGGAGGTGATCCTTCCCCTCTGCTCAGCATTGGTGAGACACACCCGGAGTGGTGCGTCCAGTGCTGGGCTACCCAGGCTGAGAAAGACACGGACTTACCAGACTGAACCCAGCACAAGACCACTAAAATAATTATTGATCTGGAGCATGAGAGAACAGGCCGAAAGAGCCTGGAGAAGAAAAGGCTCAGAGGGATCTTATCAGAAAATGAAGAAAACGAGATCCAGACTCTTCTGAGTGGTTCCCAGTGACAGGACAAGAGGAAATGGGCACAAACTGAAACACAGGCCTAGATTATCTCAAGAGCTTCCTTCCAACCTAAACAATTCTGTGATACCATAAAGACACTGCTGTATTTCCTGTTTGCAATTTTACAAATCTCAGGGCCATTTATGTAAGTTTCTGCCTTTTCATTACAATACATAAAGTAGCACCAGGGAATATTGTACCTGCAGGGAAAAAAACAGGGACCAAAAGTAAGAATGTGATCTGATTTATACTCAGTCTGATAGAGAAGTTGCACAGAGTTGAAGCCTTTGCCAATAACCTACATCCTACGCAGTATTCGCAATGGTGATGTAATTCAGTGTTGAGCTATTTACCAAAAATAAGATTTTTGCTTTGTGATGAAAAGCAACACCCAAGTGTCAGTAATTGTCATGCCTCATTTGAGATACCAAGGTCACTGTAGAAGCTGAAAATGTCATTTGTTTAGTGGGGAAATGGGGCCATGATAATCTACTGCAATTTTGGAAAACAAGGAAGACGTGTTCAATTCAAGGTTGTGCTTGAATTTTCAAGGTCCAAACTAACCTTAGCAATTCAAATATGGGTCTTGGCAGAGGACTTACATGACTCCTCAGAGAAAACCTATCATAGATCTCAAAGAGGAGGCTTGTGTACCTCCTCTCAAAGAGGAAATGCCTGGTTAACAGTAAGATGTTGTCAGATGTGCTTATAACCACATCAGCTGAGTGCCTTTCTAACTGTATGAAATCACA
This sequence comes from Mohoua ochrocephala, assembly GCA_013398855.1. NCBI lineage: Eukaryota > Metazoa > Chordata > Aves > Passeriformes > Acanthizidae > Mohoua > Mohoua ochrocephala. Next base: position 9,612 of record VZTA01000403.1, on the reverse strand, counting down.
GCCTAACACTAAGAAAACATGTTGTGAGGTGGTTATCAAAGACAACCAAGAAACAGTTGCAGAAGACAATTTATTTAAGATATTTGAAAATTAACAATTGTTTTAACTTGTAGTATCTGCATTTTGTACTGATTACTAGAAGGGTGCTAAAAATGAGTAGCTAAATTTGACCCACTCTGATGCTTGGAGTCATAAAATGCAAGAGACATGGAGAACGGTCATTGGAAAAAAACCAGCCTGGAGTTAATGAATGGATATTGGCAAGGTGTGTTATTCCTGACAAGTAGAAGTTACATTAAGTGCCTTTCTAGCCCCTATATCAGCTCTATATGTTCCACATCCTGCTGCTATGACTAGATGGAACTTGCAGATGAGGTCCTTTGATACTATGGATACTCAGACGTATATCTTGATACACCACCTTGCAAACTGAGTCCTTGCACAGAGATCTCCTCAAGTCTCTAAGGACTTCTTTTTCAGCAGTGTCACATAATTGCCTGCAGGCTTTAGTAATAGCTACAAAGGTATTTAGACCCTGTGCAACCTAGTCACTGTGGATTTAATCAAAAGAAGTCTCCATTTCTCTCATATCATACATAAGCCACTTATCTTCACCCCAAAGTCTCCCAATGTCCTATTTCCACTCCTCTTATGATGTCTTGGTTCACTACTGTGACACTACAAGTCAGTGAGCTACTTACCCAGGTGAAACCATGCCTTGGGCTCCTGCTGATTTTAACTCCTGTTTAAGGCCTTTTATTTGACACAGAACCAAAGTCTCCAGGTACTTAGAGCAATAAACCTTCAGTCTCGGCTGGATCTTCTCCAATACTCAGCTGTCCTTCTGAATCACAGCCAGATCCAAGCTTTTGTATCCTCCTCATTTTACAGCTTCAGTCCTAGTAAACTCCTTCTTTCCTTCAAATACTTGACAAATTCTTTCTGCTACCAATTATATGGGGTCTTTCGCAAGGGCTTTCCAATCTCGTTTCACTTTACTCTTAGCAGAGTGGGGAGCAAGAGCTAAAGCTTCCAGTGTGTACCTCTGTGCCCAGAACGAGGCCTGGAATGGCACGGCCTGGACAAAAACCTCCTTAAAATGTTCTTTCCTAGCAATATGTTTTCTGATCACTCTGCTCCCATCTACTCGTACAATCAGATTATCCTTATCACCTTGGACATCTAATTGGGCCTCCTCCCCAACCTTTGTTTTGCAGGTCTGTCTACACATCGCTAAGTTACTTTTCCATGAATAGAGCTAAAATTCTCATCCAATTCTCAACTCTTCATATCTTGCAAAGTGAAACAACCTTCGCTCTGGCTTTTATAAATGCCTCCTTGCACCACTTGTCACATCCATCCTTCATCACCTATCTCCCTACCTCTTGCTTTGGTCTGACCCCTCCTCTCTTTACATCTTCCACTGCTTCACCTTTTATATTGTGACATATGCCACAAACTCTCACATTCACTTGCCTCTGTACAAAAATTTCTGAGGCTGCTTCCTGGAAACTTACTTATTATTGAGAGGCCAAGAGCAGCCCATGTTTCAAAGAAGCACCTTGATGTTTCTTCCCCTCTGCCCTCCCTGTAAACATCAGCAGAGTTCTGTCACTGTACCCTTCAGATCCTTCTTTTGTGATTCTATAGGGAAAATGCTGCCTTGCTGAGACAACAGCTTGTCATGCTGACCAGTGCTAACTCAGTGCCGTCGTATTCTCTTAATCTGTTGGCATCCCCTTCCACCTATTCTTTTGGACTCACATGGCAAGGTTTCCCTGACACAGGTCACATCTTTTGCTGTGCTAGTACAATTTCTGATGTGCTAGAGTTCTGCTGGGGGGGGCTCTGGGTGTAACTACAATTTTAAAAATCCATTCTAAGCTTTGAATGCAACATTGCATAGTATCTATTTAATACACAGGGCTAAACAGACACATTCATTAGCAGTCCAAGAGGAGCTGTGGCTCCAAATTAATTTTGAACAAGAATCCCACAAGTGAAGAGCCAGAAAGAAATCCATCTCAATCCACCTCCATTTTCAGATCACAGCATGACAGAATGTATCTGGAAGTGAGCAGGTCACTGTTGCATCTTCTAAGACGTCAGAATATTTTTGGTTTAAAATCAAATCAAACTAACAAGACATAAAAGAATTAAAGAGTTTTCTCACCTTTTAGAAATCGGTGCTGTCACCACAACTTTAACAGAACTGTAGCAATTTATGCCCAGTAAACCCTCAGAACAATGTATTTTTGAAAAAAACCCCACACTGTTGATTAGAGAAGCAATGTCTTGCTGATGATTTTTTATTTCTGTTTAGCACTTCTCTTAGTCTGGACAGAGCAATCATTGCAGATAGCTTTACTCTCCCATACTCAGTACTACAGCAGTGGTGGTCGTTTTCCCCCTTAGAAATGAATGATCAGAATGCTGTGGTTGTTACAGCACCCTAATGATAGAGATAGGTTATGGTTCAAACAGAGGCACTACGTTTTATTTTGCCAACTGCATTAGATGCAAAAAGCTGACTTAAAATCAGTTAATTACATGTTTTATTTTAAAAATAGATTTTTAAATCAGTTTCTTCACCCTTTCCTTAGGAAAATAAAAATTCTGACATTGCCTTCTTCTTAGGAGCTCCCAGCTATGATTAACAACCTACCCTCACATGTTGTATATTCAGCAGACCTGAACTTCCAGGTTTTACTGCTTGGATTTTGCTTGCTGAATCTTCCTTTCTTGCTTACTGTAAGCGTCTATCACTGACCTTCTGCTTTTTATTTCTGCTACGCAGAATAGATGGCATTCGTATTCTGGCAGCCTGACTCGACATAAGGACATTTAGTGGAGTCAGTAAACTTTCTGGTCCTTGCTAAAGACACAGCAGTTCACTCGTCGTGGAACAAGAGTGGCACCCAGTGGCCAAAGAGCTCGGCCCAGCATTCATGTCCTGAAGTTTCTGCCTTCTGCATTTTATAAATCCCCTTCCCACATACTGAAGACAGAAATCCTTTCATGCTCAAGCTCCCAGACTCAAATCCCACCTCTGGACTTGAAAGACAGAAGCTAGAGAAATGAAGAAAAAAAGTTTCCTCCCTGTCTTCTCTTTTCATGTCACATTTTCTGGGAGCATAAACAACCCACCACAGCTATGAGGCACTTACAAAGGGTATTGCTTATTTCTGAGGGATCAGGCAGCAACTGACTTGCCTGAAACAAGCAAGGAAGAAGAGGAGTTCAAGGATCTCCTCTAACTCTAACACATCGTTCAGCGGTCCACATGAGGTGAACGTATGTTTTTACACTGTCCTGCAAAACACATGGGGCAGCAGGAAAGGAAAACCCAGGGACACAGTCTGTTTTGTGATCTCCCCTCATAGGGAACACACAAGGCTCCATGCCACTCCTGTTCCACGGGTGGGTTTTACAAGACCATAAATTAACTATTGGAAAGGAGGCACAGATGGCAACATGGTGTGGTGAGGAACAGTGATCTGTGTTCTTTTAAAGGTTTAGGTAATTTTGTATTTATTTTCCATGAAACACAATCAGAGTACAAAAGTCTGGGTTCCAATTGATGCGGTATGTCGTACTTCTAATGAATATCTTTGTGGGAGCTGTTGCAAGTGAGAAAGCTTTTACTCTCCATATTTTTAACTAGAAGATACTTAAAGCTTAAAACTGGAACATCAATTTCCAAAACTTCATCAGAGAGCCTAATTAAGATTCAAACAACTATTATCCTCAAGGGAACATTCTCCAACACAGACACTTGGATGTTAGGTGAACAAGACCAAGCTCACTAAAATACCAACGTTTCACAATGCTATAAAATTCCCAATGATAAATGGATGATAAAGCAGCTGTTAGCAGTACTGAGTCTGTGTTTTTTGTTTTTAGGTCCTACTTGCAGTGTGAAAATCCCCATTTCTGCAGAAGCCAGCAGATAATGTAAATGAGAGTAGTCTTGAGTCTCATCATTCCTAGCATTCCTGAAATTTTAACCCCAAATTTGCACTAACTGGTATTTCTTATAAATGCCCTAGCACCTAAAATGGCAGGATCAAGTGAAAGTCAAAATTGTCAACTAAAAATAAACTTTCTAGTGTGGATGGCTACAGCTAGAGCTTTACAATGTGACCTCAGTGGATTAAGTGGCTCACAAATAAAAAGGCACATCAGAAGAATTGAGCATTAAAAGAAATTCTAATACTTTAAAATAAACATAATGATTTTTAGCCATCTGCTGTGACAATACTGAAAGCCGCGGATCTTTGTACTTCCTGAGTTATGTTAGGAAAGAACTCAGCAGTCTGGACAGAAATTTCTGCCAGATATTTTGTTAACGTGAAGTCTTTATTCTTTGAGTGTTCAGTTTTTGCTACACAGCATTATTGAAACGGTAACAAGAAAAACACTGTTCCTGATTAAAATGTGGCCTGACAAATCCAAAGTGGTAGACTGATATAAGTAGGAAGATTTCCTCCACAACTGAACTTCTTGGCTCTACCAGAAGAAAGAGCTGAAGTAACATTCAGGTTTATTTCACATTGAGTGTAAATATTGAAGTGAGCAGAACATTTAACTCAAAACAGGGACTCTAGAATGTATCGCCTCCACTATCACAGAGCAATAAACCATCTCACAGAGCCTCTGCAGAGTTAATACTGAAGAGGTTTCAGAACAGTTTTGTACTTTTTTTTTGCAGCTCATGGCTTCTAAAATTACTGTGACTATACAAATGTACATCTCTCTGCTGTTCTATTCCCTAAACTTCTTCCCATTTGCTAATTTATTTTCTTCAATATTTTATTCGGTCACAAAAGTCTTCCTGAGGGAGGGCAGTCACTGTGTTTGTTTGTACAGTGCCTGGTGCAATGGGCTCCTAACATCTATTTAGGATCCTTATGAGGTAGTGTAACAGAAATAATAAACATTTTATTTTAACAAACAATAGAAAACAGTGTCTTTGAGAGCAAGCTGAAGAATAGAGGCCTTGTGGTTTGAAAATACTTCCAGCAGGGTGGAAAATACAAGATTTTCTGTCTCTAACCTCATTTGGGTGTTACATTTCCTTATCATTTTACAATATAATCTGCATATTTACATCTTGTCATCTTATTTACCTTAATTTGATGTAAAATAATTGTCAAATAGATTTTTCTGTCTCAGAATTGAGTGGAGTGTGGCATTTCAAGAGCATGGTGGGAATCCTGTTTTTTACAACATGATGCCATAATGTAAAACCAGTAACAATATTCCCAAGCAACAAAATAATTTAGCTCAGTAATACTGTACTTCCTTTTAGAGGGAGTTATTTTTAAATTATAAAAACCCAAACAGAGGACCAGTAAATAATTAGTATCTATGAATGAGCTCAGCAAGTCTGGTGAACCTGCTGTTTCATCATTACAGACTCAACATTTATTCTAACCCTTGCAATGCTGGCAGGTGATCCTGAACTGAAGCTGTAGTCAAGATAAGAACTCCCAAGTGATCCCATGATGGTGTCTCTGCAAAACTGATCTCAGAACCTGACTCTGAGCTTCTTCAGATGCTCAGTTTATCCTCCTGTGGCATCTACCTGATCTGTGGAATATGTGCTGAATGTCTCATTGGCTTCAAAATTAGCAGGCTCTGCATATAAGGTCAAGACACAATTGAATGAGGAAATAAGCAGATTGTGAATGCTGCCATTCTCAAAATAAAACATTTCTCCAGCACTCCAAAATTCTGTATTATTTTGTTTATGATTTTGTCAACTGCTCTCACCCTGGAAGAATGAAAAAAAAAATAGATTAAGAACTTCTTTACCAGATTCTTGGGCCAGGTTCCAGTATAAAAATGGAGTTGCCCAAAGTCTAACTTAAGACGTCACTAAAGTTTTATTATTGCTATTTATACAAGTGCTCTCCATATTCCATCCTCTTTCTGCACATTTAAGGACGGTCTTGATTGTGGTGCTCATAACCCCTTGTTGTTACACGAGTACCTTTGTGGTAAGTAATCAGAAATATCTCCCAGGGACAACTCCAGCACATCAAAGTAGAAAGAGACAGGAGAGTCCCAGGGTGGGTGTCAGGCATTCACAGGAATGGAAAAATTCCTTCCAGCTTCCTTCTTTCGCATCTCTTTTGTGAACTTTGTTAGGACCGTAAGAAGCAAGTGCTCTTCCTGCACACCTTGCCTGACTTGCAAAGGCATGAAAGGCCTGGAATAAGCAGAATGAATAGATGAAAGCTTAGAAGGCTCACTTTTCCTCTTGCAGAATATGCAAGACTTAGTTGAAGATACCTTCTAGAAACGATCAGTTGTTGTGGTTTAAAACCAGCTGGAAATTAAGCTCCAAGCAGCTATTTCCATTCCCCCCACCCTTCTCCCGTAAGAAAGGGACAAAAGGCAGAGATTATGTGTTGAGATAATAATTTACTGGAAAAGAAGCAATTAAATATGGAAAACAAACAGTAACAGCAATAACACCAATAACAACGGTGTATCAAATAGTGTGATTGCACACAAAAAATTGCTTGCAGAAGTCTGACTGATCCAATGTCACCATGGCCAGCAACGTGGTCTGAAAACATTTCAGCTGTAAACTAGAATTGTTATTTTAGCAAGTGATTTTTTTACCAAAAAGTTTCTACAGGTAGAAGGATTAGCACAGATTACTGGATTTCATTCAAGTATTTAATTATAAATCTATTAATACTTTTTATTATTACAGTAAGAGTTATGACCACATGAAATAACCTGAAAACTTTTATTCATGGGCATCTAATCAAGAAAAAGTGTGTACTTTTAACGAAGGCAGAACACTACTTGTTGTACGAGTTTGAAAACAAGCCAGTGGGAGACTGCAAATCAGAATTATAGTTTAATAGGAAAATTAGAATAAATGCAATAGTACAAAAACACTGACAGAGTCGGGACACCCTGTTAGTCAGAGTGGTGGTAGCAGTCCAAATGAAGTGGTTCTGTTGAAGCGGTGATCCTGTAGAGAAAAGGTCTGGTTGCCACCTGAACGTCCAGTGGTAGCTCTTGTCCTCTGGGAATCCAGTAGGTAGGCCTGAGGGTGGTGTTCCAAACCTCAGACTATATCCAGGTGGGAATGCTTGGCTCCTCCCCCTGGGCGGAGCATCTCACAATGGGACAATGTAATTTTTTGAGTCACACAGTGAGGCTTGCTAGCCCATTAACAGAAGGTATCTCCCAGAGGGAGTTATCAGGGATGTGTCATGGAAGAGATAAAGAACATCGCCCCGCCTGGTTTTAACAGATGGTGATAGAACGCACACCTTTGGTTACATCTTACACTGTAACCTAAGACACTTGTATACAAACACTGAGGAGATTTGAGGTTGTGAGATGGAAAAGCTTAGCCTTGGTGACAATCAAGTATGAAATGCATTATTAAAACAATGCTCTGACATGGCATTTTTTAAGTAGAGAAAAACATAAACTGGCATCTTTTTGTGCTTGAGAGATAAAACAGCCTGGATGTCTCAGGTGGTCATAAAGCTGACTGATCCCATGCCATTTTCATATTTGCTCCTCCTGAGATGCACCCCACATTCCCTCAAATTTCTTCAGATTTTAAGTAGAAAAAGTCACCATTATATTAATTTCTTGTAAACTCCTTTTGGAATTGAGCTATTATCATTGGGATAGCAGCAAATATCATTTGAAATCCCACATTCTCACCAACAGGTGGAGTTTACATTTTATATTTAATTTATAATGACTTTAAATTCAAATAATATATATTAAAACTGATATACAGATCTAAAACTCCAGTGTTTCAGAGAAGACTAGGACCAGGAGAGTTTATTCCAATATTCCACTGTATGCAAATAAACCCTAGACTAGATATTTTTCTTACTGATACCAATTGCAAAGTTCCCTATATTTTTAATGACTGAGTAATTAAATCCATTTTCACTTTTCCGTAAATGTGGTCCCTTCTCATTATATTCTCTCTCCTTCTGACACCACTTTTTCCCCAGGTCTTCACACAGGTGTATTATTTATCTCACATGCATAGGTTTCAACTGCGATAAACTTGACTGGTCTCAGAACACGGCTGAACCCACATCGGTGAAGAGGTATTGATGCAGATGTTGTGCATCAGTCTTCTTCCAGTTAATTCTTCACAGGACAACACCAACATACGTTACAGCACCTGCTGTTATTATTTAACTGGAATAGGCTGTTGGTGGTAGAACCTATGTCTAATGTAGAAAACTGTTTAGAGTTACACCCAATTATTTCTCCAGAGTGAGAAATTATGTTTTGCAAATCCTTTAATATCTTTATTTCTTTGCATCTACCTAACAATATCCTTTATTACCTCTGGCGCTTTGTAAGTCTAGCTTTCAGGACATATCTTCTCAGCATTCAGTTGCACTGTCCTAACAACACAGAACGATACAGGCAAAATTGAAAAAGAACCTTAAAATCCAATATTTGTTTAAAAGTGCTGTGGAGAAGGGAACTTCCTTAATCCACTGTGACAAAACACATTGCAGAAATACTCTTGTCAAAATGGCTTTTGGTGCTACCAGTGCATTTCAGGATGAACAAAACTGTAAAACGTCTTAAGAATGTATCCATAGATATAATTATACCTGTAAATATACGTAAGCATATGCACTTACATAATGTAATTACTCATACAAATACTATTATTGAATCTGTTTCTTCACTGCTAATTTCCTCGCCTGATCGTGTGTTGTGTAACCCCAACAGCAAATAACAGATCTGCAAAAACAGAGAAAAAAATGAACTACAGGTTCTGATCACAGAATGAGCACACAGATGTGTGCAGTGTCCAGACTAGATGAAAAACATCCTAGCTATGGCTCACTTAAATCAGAAAACCAAACAAAATAAAGCTCCACTGTAAATACAGAAGACCAAACCCATTCCAGACTGATGTGCCAATCCGTGAACATAGGCACTACAATTCAGCTCCCGTATTTTTTGGCAAGCATGCCTTCTATACCCTTCCTAACGCCTGTTCCTGAAGCCTGCAGCTGACAGGCTACCCCGTATACAAGGGTGTCGGACAAATAGTGCTGCCACAGAAATGGATACACTACACTTTAACGCACAATAATGAACGCCAACAGGTTTGGGGTTTTACTGCCCAGAATCATCTTTGCCAGGTGCCACACTTGCACACCCGGACCAGCGCTATTTCATGCCTGTCCCTGCCAGCAAAGCCTACAGCTCCAATGGGGCTTCCCGTTAGAACAGTTTTAAGTCATAGCTGTGCCAGGAGAGGTTCAGGGTGGATATTAGGACGAATTTCTTCATAGAAAGGATGATTAGACATTGGAATGGGCTATCCAGGGAGGTGCTGGAGTCACCGTCCCTGAAGAGATTTTAAGGAGAAGGCCGGAGGTGGCACTGAGCGCCATGGTGTAACTGACATGGTGGTGTTCAGTCACAGGTTGGCATCGATGATCACAAGGTCTTTTCCAATCCAATTGATTCCCTCCTCCCTGACAGTCACGTGAGGAACAGGGAAAGGAAAACGTTCTGAGAGGTTTATGCGGAGGGCGCGGAAAGGCCCGAGCCAGCAGAACCCCATCGATACCGCGGGAGTGG
>VZTA01000401.1:197850-269644 GCA_013398855.1 Mohoua ochrocephala | reverse complement strand
AAAAAATTTCCTTTACTTTCCAAAAGATGCTTTAACTACCATGCCCCGACTGGGGTTATTAATTGTGTTTAAATTAAAAACCAAATAAAAATACCACCAACTCAAACCCACACCGAGTGTATTTCCTACAAACCCACACTATGTGCATTCCTACACGACTGAACTGCTGCAGCCCTTTCACCTGTGCATCCAAACCAGGAAACCTTTGGGAACAATTGTTGTGTTTATCTTTTGTAACATTCCTCACTGAAGCTTGTAGAGATGATAATAATAAAGCATCCCACGGAGCAAAGCCTATCTCTGTAAAGGCTTCAGACTGTTCAGTGAATACTAAAAAAATCCCCTTTTTTCACATTTGCAGGGATATGAACAACTGACCCGCAGCGGTGGCTGCGTGCTCTTTGTTACAGAGCGAGACAACTCATCTTGGAGCCCAGTAACAAGAATTCTGTATTTATCTTAGCGGGCTGACCTCTATCATTGCCCCTCAGCATTAAACAGCTATTTTTGGACGCTTCCAGCCATCTGTGCTCGCTGGAGTGACAAGAACAGATCCACTCCTTCTGTAAGACCTCGATGCTAATTTACTCTTAATTTTTTTTTTTTTTTTAATTCTTTCTTTCTGTTTCTTCCCCCATGCGCTTTTCTATCTTATCTCCATGCCCCTACTTTCATTCCGGTTGGCCTCATCCACGCGCCACTGTGTAGAGCCTCAGGCTTACTGCCTCGCTTCATAGGTGCCTTTTTCCCCCTCCCTCTCTTTTTTAAAACGTAACCTTAGGCTGACGTTCCCAGCCCGATGGATGCGCAGACACCCGAGGGCAGGGAGAACTTCCCCTCACGGGGAATTCCCGCCCCGCGCGGACTGCGCATGCTCAGAGCCGCCCGGCGTAGGAAGGGCGGAAGCGCCGCCGCCATTCCCCCCCGTGGCACGCTGTGGCGCTGCTGCGCATGCGCAGTTGGGAGGGCGGGAGGAAGCACGCCGGGCACGCGCGGCGCCGAGCGGCGGCTGCGGTCAGTGCGCATGCGCGGGTCCGTGGCGGCGCGGTTTGAATGCAGGGACGGTTGGAGCCGGCGGGAGGCGGCCGTGAAGGGTCAGTGCCCAGGGGATGGTCAGCGGCCGTGAGAAGGGGTGGTCAGTGCCTAGGCAAGCAGGAGGGTCAGTTGCCCTGGAGTGGTCAGTGGCCGCGGCAGCAGGGTGGTCAGTGGCCGTAGGAGGGTGTGGTCAGTGGCCAGGGCAGCGAGAGGGTCAGTGGCCAGGGCGGTGGGAGGGTCAGTGGCTGTGGGAAGGGGTGGTCAGTGGCTCTCCCCTTCCCCTGGCCTGGCTCCCCACTGAGGGCCGGGGGGCCCCACCGCCGCCGCCGCCGCTCTGAGGGCCCCGGGGCCGCCCCGCTGGGCTGGGCCGGGAAGGCCTCGCCCCCTCGGTCCCCTCGCGCTGCACCGGGAGGCCCTGGGGAAATCGCGGTGGGGGCTGCAGGGGAAGAGACGCCTGGGAAGGAGGGTGAGGGGTGCTGGTGCCACACTCTCGTGTGGCAGTGTTGGCACTGAGGGGCTGCGCAGGGCGGGGCTCGCTGTCAGCCAGAACTGCCCTTCCAGCCTGCTACTGCTGCTCTCTTCTTCACCAAACCTTTCTGGTAGAACTGCAGGACAAAAGAAAACAAAACACATGTAGAGAAGGTGCTGAGAAAGCTGTTGCTGTACTCCAGAATGTGGTCACCGAGCTTTGCTGCACAGGAAAGTGGCAAACAAACGTGTAGAGAAATAGTGATGATTCTAACCTCGTGAGGAAGTGAGAGCTGGAGAGCGAGTATGAATTGAAAATCATTCTGTTTTATTGTGTCAGGAAAGATAGGCTTCAGCAATCCGGGGACAGGGGTGCACGCTCTGCCAAGTCCAGGAAGCTGTAGCAAAGTTTCCTATTTTGTGGGTAAAAGGTTGATCTCTCCAGCATATTGAGGAGAAAGTGCCACTTTTTGTGGCTGTATGTCACCCAGAGCTGTGCAGTTTGGCACTGTTGGTAGCTCTTGTGCCTCATTTGGAAGTTTACCAAAATTTCTTAATTTTTCCAATCCTAGCTGATTAGTAGGAAGGCTACAGAAGAATTTAATTTTTGTGAAATAGGAAGAAAAGTGTTATGATCCTCTAACATTGTACATAACCTTGCAGAGACTCATGACTTGTTAACTGGTTGTATTGGCATACACAATACAAGTAAGGAAAATAATAATGGACAAAATTAACTCAGAAGAATACTTGCTTGTGTTTTGCTAACTTTCTGGTTATGTTGATTTTTAAATCAAAATGCTACATAAGATTGTATCAGATAATGTTTAACTGTAAAGGAGCTCGAGTTAATTTTTACTTGGGAATTTTTTTCTTCCTTTTCTAATGTAAGATGAGAGTTTTGATACAGTGTTGTCTGTGCCTCTTCTGAGGATCTTGTCTGATCTTTTGGGGAGCAGTCAGCTCTAAATTATTTCTTCTGAATTTACTCTTGTGTTATGCAGGATGCCTCTAAAATCTGCTTGTCAGGAAAATAAGTGTTTCTTTTCCTTGCAGGGAACCAGCTCTTTGATGTTCCTCAGCTGATCTCTTTTTTTGCCTAATGAAGGATTACATGACAATGACAAATGAGTAAAATTCTCCAGTCTCACCTGGGAGTCTGAAAAGATGCAGCGAAGACAGAGTTACAAGACCCCAAAGCAGCCTCTGCATGTTCACCATAAAAGCCAAACTGATCTCTCTGCGTGGCGAAAAGGAGGGAGAATTGACTCTGAAAAACGTTTGCAGAATCATCAATCTGCTAATGCTCAGAAATATGATAGCCAGGAAGGGTCTCTAGAGCAAGCTTTGAGCTACTTGGAGAAAGGTAAGAGCATTTTTAGAGTGGCTATATAGGATTGAGAGGATAATAACTACATTCTTAATTTTAAAAAATCTAATTTACATCTGTTTTCCCTCTTTAATGCCTGCGCTGTGCATTATTTCTTTAATGTCTTAGAAGTTTTCTGTTACTACTATGTAAAGAAAAAGGAATAGCATAGAATGGTTTGGATTGAAAGGACCAAACCCCCCTGCCAGGGGCAGGGACACCTTCCAGTAGATCAGGTTGCTCAGGGCAACCCCATCCAGCCTGGCCTTGAACACTTTTAGGGATGGGGCAGCCACAGCTTCTCTGGGCAACCTGTTCCAGGGCCTCACCACCCTCACAGTAAACAATTTTATCCCAATATCCCATCTAAACCTCGTTCAGTTTGAAGCCATTCCCCTTGTCCTGTCACTACATGCTCTTGTAAGAAGTGTCTCTACATATTTCTTATTAAAATATTAATAATTTTAGAATATTTTACTTTTGTTTTCCCTCTTTAGTCCCTGAGCTATGCAATGTTTCTTTAATGTTTTAAAAGTTTTTCTGCTTTGTTCTATGTCAAGAAAAAGGAGTATATGCAGGGACAGTTCAGAGCAGCTTTAAGTTAATTTCTGTTCAGAAGTTGTTTCATCTTGTGCTTGCCCTGTTTGTTTTTCCTAGTTCAAGACCGTGTTACACTGAAGAAGAACAGTGTTCTGCAGAAACACTTGGATGCTGTGGAAAGCACTGCCCTGAAACAAGGGCTGCCCCCTGAAGGGTTTGAGATACTGCTGAACGTGGCGCTCAGTGGCAAATTTGGTACAGCGTTTGTATACTGCTGGTGTATCTTCTGTGAATGTGCCTTTCCCCGCTAATCAAACCTGCTGAGATAATGTGTTTATGGTATTGTTGGATGCTGTAGCATAAGATTAATTTTTCTGGCACGCTTTGGTGTAGTTTCCATTTTCTTTTGTTAAGCGGTAATGAAGTTTTTGTCATCACTTTGAGGTATAGCTAAGTCCTTACTAAATTATTCTACACTGTTACTTTGAGCAAGGAAGCTCTAAATAATTTTGTGCGGAGGGAATTTTGACCTAAGCTGCAAAACAGTATTGAAGAACCTGATACATGAGCACAATCTTATTTGAAATTGTTTTTTTCCCAGCTGATACAGTGAATACTCGTTTATTGAAGAGCCTGATTCCTGCCTCGGTGATACCAGAAAGTTCTGTGGTTACAGCTGTGTCTTGGCTCTGTGTCAGCAAATGCTCAGGCAACATCCAGGTAACTTAGTAAGCGTTTACAGTAGTTGTTGCTTCTGCACAGGAACCATAAGAACAGGTTATTTTGAGGAATCAAAAATCCTGAGGTTTTAATGTACAAGGTCTTACACAAGATACTGTCATTTACCAAGATTGGCAGAGATGCCCGTTGCTGGAATGGCAATGGGAACCAAGAAACACCTTATAAGTGTCAGTGGATATTTGGTTCCTGCTTGTCTTGTATCTTTGAACTCCTCAGGAATGGTCTCTCCACCACCATTTCTGTGAAATACTTCTGCTATGTGAGGCATCCTTCAGCTTCAGTGAAGTTCAGTCTCTTAGACATCCTTCAATCCGTTAGGTTATGTGCACCTTGGTTGTGGCAACATGACTTAGCATTAGCAGAAGTGTCTTTTTCATGTTCACATGGTCTGCTCAAAGGTTTACATGATAGAATCATTTACATTGGAAGCGATTAAGACCACAGAATCCAACCATTAACCTAATGCTGCCAAGCCAACCATGTCCCCAAGAGCCACATCTGCACATCTTTTAAATCCCTCCAGGGATAGTGATTCAGCCACTTCCCTGGGTAGTCTGTTCCTATGCTTGACAGCCCTTTCGGTGATGAAATTTCTCCTGTTACCCAATCTCAGCCTCCCTGGCACAACTTGCTGCTTGTTTCTTCTTGACCTATCACTTTTTTACTTGGGAGAAGAGACTGGCCCCTGCCTCACTTCAGCCTCCTTTCAGGGAGTTGTAAAGGGTGAGAAGGTCCCCCCGAGCCTCCTTTTCTCCAGGATGAGCCCACGTGTGCCCCATTTATTGGATTCCCTCTCTCCCAATCACCATTTATACACAAACAGGGTCCCATGGTTATAGAAACCAAAACCCAGTTTGCAACAGCAGTGATGGGGCCAGTTGTTTACCTGGGGAATCCCCTGGCAGACTTTCTTCATCTGAATTACCCCTGAACTATTTGTCTGTAGCTCTCTGGTTATCCTTGAGAATGGTATGTATCCTTACTGATTGTATCTCTGGAGTTGGCTTCTGATCCTTCTGCCTTGCTTTTGCCCATCACTTAATGTAATATGGTATTTTTTCCTGTCTGCAGCTGCTTTTTTTAAGGTGGCTGATCACAGTGTTTGACTTCATTGATCACAAGGAACAACTTCATGCCCTCTATGGTATCTTCTTCTCCTTCCTGCAAGATGAGAAGATGGTAAGGAGAGCTGAAGAACATATGGAACTGAAAAAAATAAACCTAAATGTTCATTAGTAGTATGCATATTAATGCTAGAATTAGTCTGGAGTAGGTGTTGTTTAGAAACCATTTTTTGATGGCCGAAATTTCTTTCCTTATATTTTCACTTTGCATTATAAGATTGCTGGGTAATTTAGATCCATAAACAGGCAAGTACTGTAAGGTTGCTGTGGTCTGTCTGCTTAAACATGCTTCCAGGAATTGCCATGCTGTATCTCAGAGAGTGTGACCGTATATTCCGTCTAAATTCCCAAGAGTAACAGTGGTGCAGCAGTCTCTGGGATTGTCAGACATCAGCAGCTGAAGTCTCCTGCTCCTGGGGAGAAACTGACTTGTATACCTTGGGCAAAAAGAAAAAAAACTTCTTAGAGCAGTGTTTATTTAAGGGTGAGAAACTAATCGCTGTTCTACTTAATTGATTTGAAATATGACTTAAAAGAGAACAAGCATTCAGGCAATTTCTGCCATATGGCAACTGTAAAATCCAGGAATTTTGAAGTGTTTGGATTCAGTGCATATTAAGATGATCTTGGCAGTCATGTTAGGTATGAAATTGTTAATATTCTTTCAGTTTAGGATATTTTGTGGTCAAGACAAGTTCCCAGAGTTCTATTTCTTGTAATTTTTTTAACGGATTTTGATTAACTTTAGTTATAATCTTTCCATAAAACTGGATTTAAGTTCTTAATGTTTAAAATAGCTTTTTCAGGGATTATGGGTCAGTTGGAAAGTGCACCAGAGCTGGTTTGAAACTAATTTAAGATTCTTTACCGCCTCAGCTGCAGTTAGAAGCTCTAAAAAAGTACATTGGTTCAAAGGTGCCTTTCCTTTTGAAAATGTAATTGCACTTTCACTGCTGACTCTTGTAATTTCTAGACCATGTTCCAAAAGAAATGATCCAAGTTAATTAAATAGCTTGGTTACTGTCAGGACTGCTCACAGTGGAGATAAATTTTAAATGAAGTCGATATTGGGGACTGTCTCTTGTGCTGCTTTTTGTGTATCCTGGCTGTGTGTCTGCAGCAGCAGGAGAGCTCATTGCTGCCTTTGCTTTGCAGTGCCCCTACGTCTGCCACCTGCTCTACCTGCTGACCAGGAAAGAAAATGGTGAGTCTCATCTGTGTGAGCTGAAATACCATCTCGTTTCTGATTCTGTTTGCTGGCACTGCCTTTTCTTCCAGTGCAGCTAACACAATGGTTAGCCAATATTGTGCTTTTAAGGCAAAGGAAGCATGAGTGGTAGTTCAGGCAAAACTTAGTGTAACACTTGCTGAATTGGAAACCTCTCTACTACCCTAGAAATAAGAATTATTGGTTCTGCTTGCTTTGTCACGACTTTATAATAAAAATGTTACTTACGTAATTTTTGCTTAAATGTCTAATATGGTGTTTGTTAAATCCTTTATGTTCTTAACTGTATTTCCAGTCAAGCCTTTTCGGATTAGGAGATTGCTTGACCTCCAAGCAAAAATGGTGAGTTTATTTCAGATCTTGTAGAGTTTGAACTGTGGTTAATAATGCACTTGGTAAGACTAGTGTCCTTACAGAGTGAAGAAGACTGGCTGGACTTGGAACTGTCCAGTAGGTTTTAGTCTTTGTAGCATCAAAGTTTCTCTCTTGCACATGCATCCCTAATTTTCATGTGTGTTTTGTGAGCACATGCAATGATATACACAAAGCTTGATGTTTTGTGACTAGGTATGGTGAAATCGCTGAAGCAAGGGGCAGCTTCATTTATCTATTACAGCCTTTAATTTTCTATTCATCTTCTTTTTTCAAGTGGTACCAAAAATGACTGAAAAATATAAGATTGCTCTCTTTTTATAAAGAAAAAAACCATTGCTATAATAACATGGTTTTTATACAGCAGAAGACTATTTTTTATCACTTTGATTGTTAAATTCCTTTTTATTAGTTACGACTGCAGAAAGGTCTTCAGTCCTCTTCCTGTGGCTATTTCATTGACCCAGTTTCTGTTGTTTCTGTCACTTTCAGTTGTTTATCTATGGTCACTTGGTGACACGTAGCTCTAGAAATTTAGCTTTTACTGATCACTGGGGTTTTTTGCTTCTAAAATACAGCATTCAGTTTCTATATTGAAAACATACCCCACATGTTTTCCTTCTTGTTCTGTTATTTGACAGGGAATGCAGTCTCATCTGCAAGCTCTTCTATCCCTTTACAAACTTTTCTGCCCAGAACAGGTGACCATAACCCTTCCTGGGAAAATGAAGGTAAGGAATTAGATTTAGTCAATTCGAAACCAGGATTTACTACAGTATTTGTATGGAGCTTTCTATTTAAGCTATAGCAGGATTTACTGGTGAAGATTATTTCTATTTCCTCTTTTCACCGAGTAAAATCAGGTTTAGATGAGGATTCCTTGCCTTGTGTTTTGTTTCCTCTTCAGCATAATGGGATTATTTGGTATGGAATGACATCTGTCTTTATCTTATGAGGATTACTTTAATCTTTCTTTTGGTGTTCCTTTGGTTTTAACTTGTTTCACACAATATTAAGTTCTGCAGGAAACAAACTAATTTGTCAAGGCATTGTTCTAGTTGCTGACATTCTGAAGTACAAATGACAATGGAAGTCAGTAAGTAGCTTTGCACTCAGAAAGTCTGTGTCATAGGAGAGAGAAAAAAGCAGGTAAAAAATGTAGGAAACTGATTTGTCAGAGCTGCAAGGAACAGCAAAAAATGGCTCCCCTTTTAGAGAGGGCTGTGTGTGTGCTCAGCCCTTTGACCAAGTAGAAACATGTAGCAGAACCAGATATATAACAGAAAAGAGCAGCAGGTGAGACCTAAATTGTGCAACAAAATTTTCTTTCAATGGGATAGACTTAAAAGTTTGAGATTTTTGTTGGGTTTTTAGAACAGACATTTGATTTATATGCACACAAGTTGCGTTTCTATAAAATAAAATTTGTTTTATTTCAATCTGCTTGTGCATTTATATTGTTCTATAAATTTATACTTTGCATTGTGCTGCACAGCTATCTGTCGGAGAATTTACATCTGTCAAGCAGAGTTGAGCGTCTCTACATGACTGTGGTGATGTTCATCAGTATAGAAACTGATCTTTCTGTTGCTTTGTCTTGGCTGGGCTTCTTGCATGAATGTCTGATTTCTGTTTCCAGACTTACTTCAAGAATTCAGAGGGCCCATGGAAAGCAGCAATCACTGCAGTAAGGCAAAGAAACCAGGGGACCTCTCCCCTGTCCCAGGTGGTGTTTTTAGGCACATGCCAACCTCAGTCACGAAAAAGGGTATGTTATGGGTCTAAGACGCATGCTAGAAGGTGCCAAGTAGTGTTTTCATTATGAATATTGGCAAATAATGGGAGTCTGGCTTTATTTCAGCACTGGGAAGGTAGGGGTAGCTATGCATAAATGCAGCAATCCATTATAATGAAAGCCTGGATACCTTTTTTGTAAAACTGGGTCTTTCTGGGAACACCGTTTATGAGTGCACCCAATTGCACTGGAAACTGAGTCATTGCTATTCCTTTGTGTTTCTTTTCTACAGAAATGGAATGCCCAGTTGGTTATACCTGCAAGCAGTACAAACACAAATAATTTAGAAGAGGACAGGGAAAAGAACCATGTTTATTTGTTCAGTACAAATGAGTCTTTTCCAGTGGAGCAGCTGCGGACATTCCCTCAGCTCCTACAAAACATCCACTGTCTAGAGGTGAGTTTCAGCAAGGTCTTGGTGAATGTTTAGGGAGATCAAATGATATTCCTCTATGCCCTGTTTCTATGTAAGTAGCGTGTGGGCTATCTAATTCTAACAGAGCATCTAGTCCTAACTGAGGATGGTGGATGAGTCCTTGGACATGAGATTCTCTGGCAGTTTACTGGTGTAAATACTGAATAATTCTTTCTTTTCTTTTTTTCTTGCAGTTTCCTTCTCAGATGGGTTCAGTGATAGCAAACCCCTTATTGCTTCACTACATGAATTGTGTGAAGGATGAATCTATTTACCTGAGGCTCTACTATTGGATGGGCCAGATGCTCCAGGAAGGTAGGAACTTTAGTATTATCTTGTGAGGTAGGGAGCTAAAGGATGTCTGAGGCATTTCACTTTTCAGTAACGGTACTTTGCTATTCAGATTTATGGTGATAACCAAAACAGCTACTGGAGGAGAAGTGAATTTGGTTTCTCATTGCGCTTGTTCTTGCTATGCTCATATTCAAGTACAGTGTTCTCTCCTGTTCAGAATGCACCTGGTGTGTGGTTGATAACCCATATGAAGAAGAATTCAAGAGCTTCCTGGAAACTGTCTACAAGGCAGAATGTTTCTTGCAGGTAAGTGCATGTTTTGTGGAAGACAAGGGTTTCACAAATTCTCTCCTTAAAGAACTTCTGGCACTTGCCTGTTTCCTGTAGTATTTCTGAGACAGTGACTCGAGTAATAAAAATTACCTTTACCTACCTATGGCAAGTCAATATTCTGGAGATGGCCTTATTTTCTGCAGGAAAAATAATCTAAGAATGATAATTTGGATGTCCTGGCGAAGTTGTATGGCAGGAAGGAGGTGTAAGCCTCTTTCTTTCTCCAGAGTGATGTGAGTGTGGCAAGCTACAGTCGGATGAATTTGTGAATGCTTCTCTTCTGCTTTGCAGGAGGGATTTTCTGCCTGTGAAGAGTTCCTGTATAAGACCCTTCCTCTCTGGGATGGCTTCTGCTGCCGGTCAGAAATCCTCAGACTCGTGAGTTGGATCCCCCTCAGCAGTTTCTCTGGTATGTGCTGCAGATCCTTTGGATGAGGTTGGACACTGGGGATATCTTGTGGCATAGAATTTGTGCACTGATATCATACTGCTTTCTCATTTGTTTCAGACATTAAGTCTTATCTCTATGACCCCCTGGCACAGCTCTTTTTCACATCATCCATTTACTTTAAGGTAATTTTAGTTAATACAGTGGCTGTTTACTTCTAGTTGATACTGCTGTCTGTACTTGTGTTAGGTGTAGCAGTCTGAGGGACTGTGTGGGGAACATCTTTTTGAGAAGTCTGTGCCCAAACAGCGTAAAATACATACGTACACTTTAACTTCTTTAGGAAATTGGTGCCTTTAAGATATCTTCTTTTTTTGACTGGAATTAAGCTGGGGCACTGGAGAGAAACAGAACTGATAGCACACAACACAATAGTTCATTTGTCTTATTGCAGTTTTAACTTAACTCACTACTTGTATTTCACATTCTCCAGGAAAGGCTTTATACACCACATGCATTCAGTTCTAGGGGACATACAGCTATGTCACTGCTCCTGAGAAACTCCTGCTACCTTTCCTTGGATATGCCAGTTCTCAAAGCATTCTTTGTTTAGAATTATTTGCTTGCATAAATGGTCATCAACCTGCTTTCTTTTTGCCTATTGCAGTGCAGTGTTCTTGAGAGCCTGAAAGAGCTGTTGCAGAACTGGTTAAATTGCAATGTGATTCAAGTGGATTTGGAGTTTTCTTCTTTGTAAGTTTGTCTTTAAAAAATGCAAACCATGCTCTGTGCATTGCTCACCAGTGTATTTAGATATATATTCTAGCCCTAACACCCAGCATAAAGACCAACCAGAAGGTTAATAATGCCATTATGATTCTGCTATATTGTAAGCTACCTTGTCTGGCCTGTTCTTTGTCTTTCTTTAGAAGTATTTCTGCTGACACTGGAAAGGGAAGTGTCCAGAATTCAAAATCCTCATAACACTAACAGCTGGGTGTTTATAATGGTGCTGATAACAATATGTTACTGGCTGTGTTGAAGAACAAGTGTCTGTTGCTGAGTGTTTGATGAGGCAAAAGCATAAACTTCAATTTTGTTTTGCCATTTTCCATGTTGCTGTTTGCAAAGAGGTATCTGTAATGTTGTGCCATGTCATTGCTGCAGGAACACCACCCTCTCTGGACTAGTGAATGTGGTGGCTGAACTGATCCACTTTGTGGGATGGATCTCTACTGTTGCACTGCGTCTGGAAAACAATTCCACGTTCTTGCTCTACTTCATTCTGGATTTCTATGGGACTGTGTGTAACCCAGTCATTTTGTCTTTCTTTTGAAGTACTCCTAAGGCTGTTTGCATTTTTTAAGCTAGAGCATAAAAACATCTTCCTCATTTCAGTTTACAGAAAGAACTTTGTGATTAAAATGCAAGAATATTCCAAATACTTGGTAGATCTACAGGTGAAAGCTGCTGTTGTTGCATCCATAGGCAGAACTAAATATGCTGCTAGAAAGTGGTTGCTCTTAAGTCAGAGGTGAACTGAGGAAGGAGCAGTAATGCTCTTTTAATGCTGACTTAAAGAAAAGAACAATGATCAGTTCAATTTCAAACAACCTATCTTGGTTTTTTTTTCCTTAAATGTTTCCTTAAAAATGTGGATTTTTTTTCTAGTTTGTGCTGTAGGCAAGCTAAACAAATAGCCTTAAGTCTATTCTCCAGCTTCCTCATGTCCTCTCTGTAGTTGTGCTTACTGTGAACTCCAGCCATGCTGTAACAACAGCAACAGCTCCTACAATTTAGGTTTGGAATAGTTGAAAAAACAATGATAGTTCTGGGATCTATTTGTAACTGAATTGTCCATCAAAAATGCACAAAACTAATGGATAACAACACTTGCATAAGACACCCTGGCCTTCCCTTCTGGATGAAGTGGATGGATCTGGCTGGAATTCAGTGTCATGCTCTCTGTTGCTCTTACCTCCTTGAGAGTTTGTAATACTCATTACCCTGGCAATAATAATCAGCCTGGATGTGCTTCATTCCTGCAGGTGTGTGACATGTACCTGAAGTACAACCTGCCTTTGCTGATAATGCCTCCTGCTGGGGTTTTCTACCCAGCACTGCTCAGCATGGATTCTGTCAACTTGAATCAGCTCTGCCACATTATGTACAGGTACTACAACAGGTGTGGGCTGCAGGAACTCCTTGTCTTCTCTTTCAGTCTTTTGGAAATGAAATGACTTCGTTGTAAAAACCTGAAATCTGCTTCTTGCTGGGCAAGGCAAAGGTGAAAATTCCACTTGCGTCCAGCTTTCATGATAAAGGATTTTATAGCTGTAGTTCCTACTCTTTTTTTTCAGTCTGTTATCCAAAATAGCAGGATTCTGACCTCTTTCCTGGTATTATTTCCATATCTTTGATATGTGAAGGAAGAAGTTCCCCTATTGCTTTGAGAGAACTAAAGTCAGCCAGCTAGAATTAACAGTAGTAACTATACAACTTCTCACTCTGGTACTTTGGCTACTACACTTGAGCTTTTCCTTACAAATTCTGTCATGTGCTGAGTAGGAAGCACTTCTTCCACCTGCAAACTCCAGGAATTTGGGACTGCCTTGTGCTGCTGGCAAGGCCAAAGACAGCACTGTTTATTGCTCTGCAGGATCCACCACCAAGGCTGCACTTCTTGGCCTTGTTAGTTCCAGTGGCTGCATCTGAGGAGAAGAGTAGCCAATAGCTGACAGCTGGTGCAGGGCTCTCCATGTGGCTTTTTCTCCAAGGAATCTGCAGGGTAATTAACATGACAGGAAGGTCTCTAGGAAATAAGAGGAGCTAGTGCTTATTATATAGAACAACTGTCAAGTTGCATTACTTCCAGTGGCTTCTGTTTCTTTGCTTGGTGGATGAAAGTCTCCCTTCTTAAAAACACACTGCATTTCTCTGCTGATTTTAAGGCTGGATGTCCATTCTTGTGCGTTGCATTTATGAAGGTGACTGTCGCAGGCAAACTGGTCATGTGTGAATCATTTAAGAGACTAATATTATTAGCTGTGTCCCTACTCTGCCGAGTGATAAAGTCCCTTTGAATTCTTTTTCTTGTCTCTCTCTTTTACCAATAAAGTTTGATGATCTTTCTCATGGCAGAAATAAGTTTTCTTGATACATTCCTCCAGCTTTTTTCAACACAGGCATGTAGTAAAAATTTACAGGCCCCTAACTTTTTCTTTCTTTTGGTTGCCTTTTTTTTTTTTTTTTCAGATATCGAACCAACTTGGTGGCTGCAAAAGAAAATGAGCTGAGTAAAAAGGTATTGTGCACACATCTGTTATGTGCTAGAACAGACTTGAGCACGGAATTGGGTTGAGTGGAGGGGAGGTGTTCTAATGGCCATCTCTTAAGGACTGGAGGGAGCACACAGTTGTGTGCTCAGTTGCTCTGAGGATGTTATTTATTGATTTTTTTTTTTCCCCCTCTCAGAAAATACTGCAGTTCAAGTTCAGTAGCCAGACATACCAAGAGTACAACCAGTACATAATAGCTATGGTGGGCTGTCTGTGGACATCCAGTGCATTCCAGAAGGATATTCATCCTCAAGGTCTTTGTATGGATGATAAACTGCTGAGTAAAACTGCAGTGAAGGAATTAAAGACCAGCTTTAACATTGTCAATCATCCAGCCATGATGGGCTACTCTGTTCAATTCCTGCAGCAGGTAATGGTGTAAGCCAGGATTTGGGTCTTTCATGGCACCAGATACTCTGTTTTGACAGTTTCTCTAGACACGTGTCTCTGCGTCCTGGCTGACTTGTAGATGCAACTGAGCTTTCAAAAGCTGCTGTGGCATTCTGGGTTTGTGTCAGATTAATGGCACAATTTGAAGAGTCTTTTTTTGTGTGGTATGAATGTATGAATGTAGCAGTTTTGGATGTGAATTTGTACTTACGATAATTTTGAGACGGAACTAAAATAGCTAATTAATGAAATAAATGACACTTCAGTAAAAGCTTACCAAAGGTGCATTCTGCCCCACACAATAGGCAGTGCGATCTAAATATTTAAACTCCAGAAAGTCAAGAAATACATGGTTAAATTATATGCAGCTGTTCATGGTAGAATTTGTTAGCAGTGCTTTCTGGCTCTCGTGGTAGCTTTTTTGGCTTATTAAAATAGAAATACAAGTAGTTGCTTCAAGTACAGAGGTAAGATAACATGGTGCTGTCTTGTATTGTCTGGTTTCAGTTCTGCCAGGAGCTGTCCTGAACTATAGGTGCCCTCATTGTTCAGTGCAGCTGCTGAAGAGTGGAGGGAGCAGTTTGCCAGAGCTGTTGTTGTCCCAAGATATGTGTGCTGCTCCAAGAAACCAGGTTTTGTAGGCTGTCCAAGGGCTGCACAACGATGCCAGTTTGTTGTGAGAAACGCTGGCAGGCTCGAGGCAAGCGTAGGTGTGACTCCTGGAATGCAGCAAGGGGCACCTGAGAAGTTGAAGCAAAGAATGCGGGTTAGGAACACTTGACAAATTTGCCTTTGTTGTGTGCTCAGTGTCCTGAATCAAGCTAGTTTGTGTCTTACTGCTGATGAAACTCAGATTTTGTCTTTGCTGAAGGAGGCTATTTTGGTTTTGTTAGACCAAGGAAAAGAAGTTGTATCTATCTCATATCTTTTGTCCACATAATTTTTGTTCTGAGGCTTCCTAGAATCATGGAACATCCTGCAGTGGAAGGGGCCCTCAAAAATCATAGAGTCCAACTCCTGCCTCTGCAGACGACAGCCCAGGAATCCCACCCTGTGCCTGAGAGTGTTTTCCAAACACTTCTTGCATTCTGTCTGGCTTCGTGCTGTGACCACGTCCCCAGGGAGCCTATTCCAGTGCCCAGTCACCCTCAGTGGGAAGAACCTTTTCCTAATAGCCAACCTAAACTTTCCCTGACACAGATTCCTAATTCTTTGTAGGTTTTGCACTTTTAAAAAACCTCCAAACTACAAACCAACAACCATAAAACAAAACCAAAACCCACCCAACCTCAAAATCCTTTAAAAAACCCCCAAAACCTTCTGGTGGGGAATTCTTGCATTCTCTTCCTACTGTAGAACTAGGAGAGAATTTGTTTAGCAGCTATGACAGATGTGTTTTAAGGCAGGAGGAAATAATGTTGAGCTGCAGGGACACATTTTCCTCAGCAATGCTGAGCACCAGAGGGCACTGCTCTGCAGCACTGGGGGAACACAAGCACTGACTTCTGTGTCAGTTCCCTCCTCTTGCTCTTTCTCACTGTTGTGAATTTCTAATGTTTTGAAAGGGAACCTTTTACACTGTAGAGTGACAATGGTAAAGATACCTGTGAACATTCCCTGTTGCTATCCTGCAATGCTGCAGCACAGGGCAAGAGGGTCCAGATGTTACCTTGCCACTTATGCACAGTGTGTGATGCTGGAAGCCCCCTCTGAAGCAGGATTAAAATCTCTGAATTTCTTTGCGTGCCTGTGATTCCTGTTTTAGGAGGGGACTTAGCAGAGACCCAGCAACTCTGGACATACTTTTTATCTGACTTGATATTGTTTTATTCCCTTTCCTTAAGGTTTGTCCTGTCGATACCACCTTCAACTTCAAATTAATTAAGGTAAGATTTCTTGTTTTAGTAAATAAAGCAGGCAATACTCAGCAGCTGTGTTGAAGAGGATGAGGTGATAATATTTGCCAAACTCACAAAACGCTCTAGAAAAACTTTGGAAGGGGAAAAATTCCAGCTGTAGGTTTTGTTTGGCCCGGTTAAGAGACTGAACCAAGAGGACATTGACACCTGAGAAGTTATGTATCTGTGGCTAGTGATTTGAGATTTTATGTATTTCCTCCGTGAGTCAGTGCAGTGTCAGGACAGGGCTGTTTATTGTTCTCTGCAGGCTCCAGAAAAAGTTACATTCTTGGTGCACCTAAAATTCATAGATAATGCAAATTCTGCTTCATATTATATTTCTGAGACAGATGTGTAGCTTTGTTGCAGCTTTGAACAGGAATCCTCCACTGAGCAAATACAGTGGCATTGGTTTCCTTTCCTGTATCACGATGTGATCAGGTTCAAACCTGATCTGGAGGAATCCCCACTAGTGATGGAAGGAAGGCTTTAATATCCATGTTCATGTAGTTGCTGCCATATTCCCTGTTGATCCAATAGACTTTGCTCTTTCTAGAACTGGGATTTATAAAAACTTTTGGTATTAAAGAAAGATCATGATTCAGTCTAAGAATGTGTATTGTGTAATTGTGGGCATTTGGGAACAGCAAGTGAGTCTGTACACCTGTGGGTATTTACAGATGTCACGCAACATCTGGATGTTGAAGGTGGGGTTTGGAGACCTTTTCAAATTGGCTTAAGAAAGGTTAAAGCTTTGTTCTGCACATCTTCTTTCTGGTTTACAGGGGAAAAGGTGGGACTGGTATCTGGACTATCTCTACGCCCAAGGTTTGAAGGGGCTGAAGGTCTTTATTGAGAGCAGCATCCGCCGTGTTTCCCAGGCCTCTCACAGCAAAGCAGCAAATGTGGAAGCGTGACCCTGGGACTCACTGGAATTCTTCTGTCATCTGGAGCAGACTAGCAGACTCTAAAGGACTGTGTCACTAATTCCTCCTTCCTCAGAGGAAAGAAACAGAGCAATTACTCTTACCTGCGCTTTTGTGCTGACATCTCTCTTATGAAAGTGAAGACACAGAAGGAGTGTTTAGGCTGGCTTGGTTCACTAACACGGAACCCCCTCTTGTCCCTGCTAAACCTCTCTGGTCTGAAGGTGGTGAGCTCTATGTTATGTAACATCCACCTTTTTCACCCTAGTGTTTCTCTGTTGGAGTATCTGTTTTGATTGAGAAACAAATATTTTCCATCTCAAAACTGCAGTGAGCAGTGGTGCTTCATTTATAAGTAATGTTGACCTCAACCTGCTTTGCCTTCTTCAGCAGCAGGTAATGCGAAACAACTTAATCAGCCTTTCAAGGGTGCTGTGTGCATATTGGATTGGAGCAATGTGAGTTTCCCAACCCTCTGTTGTACCCTGTATATACTGACTTTTAACAGGCTGACCAAGCTGACCTTCCTGAAATTAATTTTCATTTTGAGGCTTGCAGAACAGACTTGTTGCTAACTTTGGTTATAATGATGTTCCAGTGCAGCTGGAAAATTTGGTCTTCAGTTGATGGTTTATTGATTTGAGCACTTATACAGTGTTGCCACCTGCTCGCCATTTTTTATATTGATAAGTGCAAATGTAGCTTTCCTTTTTGTGTTTTTAGCTCTGTAGGTGTTGTATGTTATATGTGTACATATGTATAATTTATATTCTGTAAAATATTTCTAATGTGTTGTTTTGAAGAAACTCTTCTACAAAATGTATCTTCTCCTGTCATTTCATTTTAAGTCTGAGTAGAACTTGAGAGAAGCTGAACTGAAGTTTCCAAAATTTGGATGAACTTTATTTTTCTGCTGAAAAACAAGGTTGTAACCACTTGAGAGTTGGGTTAGATTATATTGAATTTTGCATTGTGAATCTGTACTTTGGTTCAGTAAAGGAATCAGTCCTGAGAGTGACTCTGGAGCCACTAAAGATACTTGCTTTCTTCATCCCCTCAAAATCAGACTGCTTGAGTACCACAGTTCTCAGCTCAAGTACATCTGGTTAATATGTCTAAAGTATTGCCCTTCTCATTCATCTGTGTTATCTCAAGCAGTATAAGTGCTGCTTGCTAATTTTTGTGAAGAGAAACAGATCTTCAAAACCCTGATTATATTTTTTCAACAGGAGAAACTCATCATATTAAAAGTTCCTCCAAGTGGATATGTTTCAAGATGTGGCCCTAACACAACGAGTTTTATAATTTTTTTTTCATGAAGCTACCTTCAAAAAGGTGTTGGAAATGTTATTTCCACTTATGCTGGAAAGCCTGTGTACTGCAGTCCCTAAGGACAGCTTAATCCTTAGCTTTTGTCCTTACACCATGCAGGTGCCTTCAGATGCTGACCAGAGTTGTATTTCCACACTGGGATTCTGTACAGGAATAAGGCTGGAGTGATTACCTGGGCCCACTGACAGATGTGTGCATGGCAGCCTCATTCAGTGGGGAAAGGAGCAGGTGCAGAACATCTCAAAGGAGCAATAGCCAGGAAGAATTTGCTGTTTGGAATTTGTGGAAGGTACAGAGCTCTCTGGCATTCCTCTCAGACTGGCAGGTGCTGCCAGAGGCTTCCTTTCACTTGTGAAAGATGCCCAGGTTCTTAAGAGTGTGTGTGATGTGTGAAAATGTATTTAAAGGAGCTTATAGCAGAATCCTTTAGGATATACTGAATGTTTTACAGTTACTGGTCCCTGAGATCAGTTTTTCCCTTGGGGTTGGTGTTTGGTTGAGAAAACACAGAATCATGTTATGGAAGACTTGCAGCATCACAGGTCTTTTATTACCCTGTGTTGTGAAAGTATTTAAGCAGACTGTGCACAGTTTTGACATTCAAGTGCACGGGCTGTGCACTTAGAGGTGCAGAACTACAGCAACAGGACAGATAACTTGCTTTTAATGTCAGGTTTGGCTTTTTTTTTTGGTTGGACAAGATACCTGTTTAAAATCCATCCCATGCAGCAAAATTGTGTCTGGTATTATTGAACACTAGAGATGACTTTTAGCCTCTTTATGCTGTGGTAACTCTTGTCTTTTTTGACATTTGGACATTTTTCTTCTCTTTTTTGCCCTCTAACTATCTGACTAGCATTGCACTTGAGTGGAAGAATGGCCCTTTTAGGGAGGAATGTGCTACTGTACATTTTCTGTCATCTTTTTTTTTTTTCCTGCTTGCTCTTTGCATTTGAATCATCGCAGCAAATTTTGCAGACCATTTTCTGTTAAAAGCATACGCTCAAAGACTTGGCTGACCACAGCTGCTCTGAGGACTAAAATGGACATAGTCAAGACCCATCCATTTCCTGGTAAGTGACAAATGAGTGATTTACCTCTCGTGCCTGTTTCTGCCCATTGTAAGGTTGGTGGACACTGAAATTGTAGCAGATACAGCTGTGCTGTGGTGTTACTTGTCACAAGGCTTCTATAGGCTTTTGATTTAGGGGTTTTGCAAAATCATAAGCAGGCCATGGCAGTGGCCATTTCAGTTTAACCACATCCTGTAGCATTGCTGGTAGCTTTTTAGCTGATTTCAAAAAATGAGGCCTCTCCCTTTGGAACAATCTCTGAGGGGGTATTAAATAGGATTTCAAAGTACTGGGCCAGAATCCTGTCTGGGGTAAGCAGGCACAGCTCCACTAATTTCTAATGGGTCTGTGTTGAGTTGCACCAGCTGAACATCTGGTCCCCAGTTCACACAACCAAAGCCATTAACCCCTCCCTGTCAGACACTGAGCATTATGCATCTGACAATCCAAATGCCTTGGGCTAGAGTTCATCTGAATTCTTCTTCTGAAGCCATGTTTGCTTTGTGTTTCTGTTCATCATTTTTATTTTGTGGTGGGAGACTCATTTGTGCATCTTCATGCATCAGAGTCTATTGCCCTTTCAGAGAGAGCTTGCTCTGAAAGAGTTAATAATTTCAACCTGTTTTCAGCTGGAATGAAGAAACTGGTTCCTCTGTATCCCTGCTTTCTATTCTTTTGTTGGCCTACTTCCCTCTGCTTGCATTTTGCATTCCTAATGCCATGAATAAATCAGGACCCAAGGATTTAGAAGGTGGTACAGCTGTAACCACTCAGAAAATTGGATCTGTGAGGCTTGTACTGCAGCTCTAACAACTGCCAATATGGGTGCTCCTGAACTCTTCTAATAACATTTAACTTCTACCAAAATTAAATTCACTTTGCCTTTTTTAATACAATGTTTGAGATTTTTGTGCCTCTACCCAGTGTCTCCTCTCTTGGTTCCCTTTGTCTTTTAGGCAAAGTTCAGTTGTAAGCCCTCTAGGGCAGGGTAATCACCTCCTGGCTGCTGTGACAAAATGGCTTATCACAAATCTGTGCACAGGGGAGACAGGAACAAGGGAAACTCTGGGATCTGACCTGGCAAAGGTTTCATTTTCTCCACAGAATCACAGCACAGTGAAAATCCTGCCTGGCTGTTGTCCTAGATCTTCTGATAACTTGTCATTAATAATACACACTGGGCTGATTTGTAGCTCTGTGGCTCCTGAGAGAGTGTGTGAGGGAGCTCTTTATGTGCTCTTTAGTCAGAGGATGCATCTAGTCAGGATGAAAAACAACAGATATTGGTAAAAAGCTTGCTCTGGATGATGAATATCTTGAAAAGAACAAAGTCTTCGAGTATTTTCTTCCAGGAAAGATGATTTATGTTGTACCGATGGGTTTCCCTCATTACGGCTCTGCTTTTTAAAATGGAAGCAACAATTATGGTCAGATGAAGGTTGGATTTCACCAAACCTTGCTTTTGACCAAGAATGCCTTTTATGTCCTTAGCATTTGGTGATGTGGTTTTGGGCACAGGATTCCCAAGAACTGTATGTTAGACCTGTCCAAGTAATTATAGTTGGTAAGGGAGGTGTTGAAGTATATAAATAATGTTCTGCAAGGTGTGTATCTTGTGAGGATGCCTCTCTGCCTCTCAGCTTCCTGTCTTGTAGGAGTAAAAAGTCTGCATAAAAAGAGGGTAAGATTTTTTTTTTTTAAAAAGGCTTTAATCTCGAGGCTTGCTCTTGCACAAATGTAGGAACCGAAACAGTTGATCTTCAAAAGAAAAAAAAAGCTGCAGGTACCTACACAGGCTCTAAATACCATTTTAACCTTGACAATGTTTAGAAATCTGTAGGCTGAGGCATGATCCCATTCTGCAGTTTAATGAGTGAACGTGCATCAGGCAAGCTGTGGTACCTGCCAGAAACGTGACACAGTATGGGCTGTTCCAGCACAGGCTCAGTCATGGGATATTTAAGTCACTGTAACGTGGCTGAGCTCCTGAGCTTCAGGCACTGGGTTTAGGTTGCAAATTGCAACTGATACTTTGAAAAATTCCACTCTCTGCCCAAATCCTTTGGGCTCTTCCTTTGAAGAATTCGGGGGTAAGCTTCTCCTGTGAACGTGTATTTTTACGTGCGGCTGTATCCCCGTGCAGTTTGACTTGCTCTGCTCCAGTGTCTGTGCTGCCTGTGAGTGTGATCTCTGCAGGAAGAGGCTGCTCTCTGCAGGTTTCCTCCCAGCCCTCTCTCCAGAGTCTCTAGGCCTGTAACATCTCCATCACGGTTTGTTGTACACGGATCACTAAGCAGTTTCCTTTCTCTTAGGGCACCTCTGTTCCGTGTCGAACTGAATCTTCAGCAGCTCCTGTGTGATTGCTTTCCTGCTCCTTTGTGTGCACGGCCCAGTAAATAAGGAAGGGGATGGAAAGCACACTGTAAACGGGTTGACAGCTTTTGAAGAACAAAAACGGCCCCCTGAAAACTGCCTCGTCTGCCTTACCCTCCTCTTCTGCATGGTTTTGCTTTCTTTTCTACCATTTTCTCCTTTCTCTTTTCTTTCTCCATCTCTTCCCCCAAATTCTTTCACACCGTTTTGATACCCACCCTTCTTTCTTTTGGCACTTGCTGCTCTGACAAGATTTCCTTTCTCCCCTTTAGCCTCTATTTCTCATTTGGGGGGATTGTTTCAATGCCTGTGTGGGAACAAATGAAAAGAGAGATTCATTCTGTTTCTGAGTGCATGACAGCTGTCTGCTTGTATCAGTTCTCTGCCCATTCTTCTCTCTCACCCCAGGTACCACGTGTTTAGAAAGTACCCTGCTGTTTTTCTAAATGCTTTCAGCAGGGTAGAATCTTCTCTGGGAAGGTTTTTATGCTTATTGATGCTAGCAAAAGAGGTTCAGTTATTTATTTTATATCAGTTATTTAAACAAAACAAACAAAAAAGCCCCCCAGGATGGTACAATATCCAGTCAACTAAATTCTTTTCTTAGGGCCCTAATTCTAGTTTTGTTCCTTCTTGTTGAAGAGAGGCTCTTTGTGCTCTGCTCCCAAGCCTGCTGGCCTGTCTAATGCACTGAAATTGATGGGCAGGTCTGTCCCTTTGTGCAAGATCTGTTCCTCTGGCTTCCCCTTCACAGGTAGGCACAGCACAAGCACTGAGATCAACGATCCTGCACCAAAACAGAGGTACAGCTGTTTGGATGTGGACAGCTGTGAGAGAGCCCAGCCCTGTCTGATGCTTTAATTAGGAGGAGACCTAGAGGAGGGAGCGCCGTGTCTCAGGAAAACAGGGACTTGTAGGCTCTTGGGGAGAAATTGGATTTCTTCAAGCCATAAGGGACCCTGTCCTGGCTCACAAGCCTTTCCCCAAACTCTTCTTCAGCAGATGGATCCACAGGGACTGTGGGTGTATGGCTCTAGGGAAAGTGCTCTTCTTCTTGGTGTCTGCCTGTATTCTCCTTTTAACAAGGATAAGTCTACATTCTGTTCCTGGGTAAAGCGTCGTTCTCTAAAATACTTTAATTGGGATAAATTGATAAATTTGAGCTTTACTCTGAAAGGGAAAAAAAAGTACCAAGGATGGTAAAAACACTTCCTCTTCTGTACAAGACGGATGATCCTTCTTTTTCAGGAGATGTGATGTTTCAAAGGGGGAAAGAGCAACTGCACATTTTGGGAACCAATTCCCTGTGACAAGGACTATTTTAGAAGATAAAGTTAATTGATGGGAACTTATGGGAAGAAAAATGTAAAAGTAATAGCCTTTAATTATATTGAAACCTGAAGTTTTGTGTTGAAAATGTAAATGCCAGAATTTTAGGTGATGTTTTTATTTGGTTGGTAATGCAAGAATAATTAGTGTTATGGATGTTCCAGCTTACAAGTGATTAAGAATGGCTTTGTATGTAGAGAATGTAATAGAGAATTTAGGCTGAAAGCAGACACAGCCCTTATTTCTAGCTTTTAAAATTTTCAAATTAAAAATACTGTCAGTCTCTCTCTCTCTATATATATATATGTGTGTGTCAATTTTATGTTCAAGCCTTATAAAACCTGTCCTAATTTTTACCTATTGTATGATTGTACACTGTATTTAGCACTGTGCACATTGAGATGTCCCTGTTGGGTGGGTGGACATTGTTAGTTTTCCTAACAAGGTACATATTTGCTGTTTCATAAAACATAGAATGCCTGAAATGTTTCATTAGGGGAAGACATGAGGTAGGTACCACTGTATCTTCTGGAAGCTCAGCTCTTGAAGTTCCTTGGGAGATTTTTTTGGCTTAAGTTCTCTTCAGAACTCAAAGCACACCAAATTTAGCCTCTCATCTCAGAAACCTTCCCATACGCTTTAAAAAGTTGTAGTGCTTATATGAAAACTGTGATGATGACACATCTGAGTTGGTCTCCCTCGTTCCCTTTGAGTTCTGAATTCCTCCTCTCTTTGCCCTAATTATATCCTTAAAACAGAAAGTATTGGGGGACTTGGGAAGATGTTCCCAGCCCTGGAAGCAACTCTCCAAGCAGAGATTCTGGTTTGTCTCATTATTTAAACTAAACTGACACAAGAGATTTTTTTTCTCAAGTGCATTTTGCTGTCCTTAAACAATCAATAATTTAGGAAGCTTGTACTGCAAAGCACCTTGTTTTTGTGGTTCATGCTGTCTGTTCATGTCTCTATACTGATGTCTGTCTTGTGTGCATGTGTAACTTGGCTTGATATGTTTATCCATGTTGTCATGTCCCTTACAGATGCTGGTGGTGACAGACACATGCTGCCATCGATTTGGTCGTGTCTCTCTGGAGAGTGGTGTCTTTGGAGTTGCCTGGACAGACTCTGTTGTTATTTTCCCCCTCGCTCTCCTTATTTAACCCAGGACTTATTATTTGTGTGTGCGCACAAAAATAGCCCAGCAGAGTCTCTGCTCATTTTTGTCTTCTGATCCATATCTGGTTTTTGTGGTCTAAATTCAGCTTTCCAGGAGGGATTTTGTTGCATCAGTACAGCTGTTGTGGAAGCAGAAGCTACTGAAGAAGCTTTTAAGAGCAAAAGGTGTGGAGTGAATTCTTGGGTCGGTACTCGAAGTATTCAGTGTTCCTCCTTTTGGAACCAACGATAAGGAGGTTGCTATTTAAAAATCTCCTTTCAGTGTAGTTACATGAGTTTTCTGTGCCTCACTTTGCTCTGCTTCTGACTCTGGTGCACCCATCTAGGATGAAGGGAGAACTTCCTTAGGGTCAGCCACCCACCTGCTGCAGGTTCTAGCTGGTACCATCACAAGGAGCTCACTGGTTTCTTGAGGACTCTCTCAAACACATTTTACACAAGATCAACTATATTTTGAGTTTTAAACCTTTTGAGGTTTAAACTGGTGACTGAGAAAAGCTTTTGAACCGTTCACATCCCCATGGCGTGGGACTAAAGTTTTGCTCTTTAAGGTACCCAAACTGGCTGAAAGGTGGCCGTGGGTTCCCCACCCTGCTGGGCACAGCCCTGGGGCAGGTTGGGCACTGTCCCTCTGGGCAGCACCATTTCCTGACCAACGTCCCTCAGCCCACGGGAAGCCTTATGATGCTGCAGGGAGTTTGCCAGTTGTTATTTCCATTGCTGGCTTGGACAGAAGTGATTTTTCAGGACTGTGGTGGAGTTGTGAAGCTGTTACCTTTGCTGGGTCTGAGGGAGCCAAGTGAACCTGCATTTTGGGATATACCTGAGATGGGGAATGAATGTTTGAAAATGGAAAATGTTTACAAACAGCACTGATGTTTCTGGATAACATGACTGTATGAGCAGAAAATTAACATCTTTAGTCTGTCAGCTCTGGGGAAAAAAGGGCTAAGGCTCATTAAAGATTGTTCTGACAAGGACCAGGAAGATCGTATTTCCCGAGTTTTAATTTTCCCATGGAGAGGCTGAGACAGTCTAGTGCTTAAAACACAGAGCTGGGATTAGATTTGAATCCTCTTTCTCACCAAGTAATTTAATTCTGTTTCTTTTTGTGGTATATGAGAATAACATCAGTGGTGACTTGAGCAGTTTGAAATCCTTGGGTGGAATGATCTGAAGAACTGTAAACTCTTATCTATGGACCAAAATCCCAACTCTGTGTCTGTGTTCTCATCCAAGCTAGCAGCTCAAATCCTTCTGTTTCTTGTGAGCTGAGACAAGATACCCTGACATTTAAAAGATCTCCTCAGCCTGGAGAATTGGCTCCTTCCTTTACTTATTTTTCTTTTCTGAGAAGAATAGGAAGCACATC
Source organism: Mohoua ochrocephala (assembly GCA_013398855.1). Taxonomy (NCBI): domain Eukaryota; kingdom Metazoa; phylum Chordata; class Aves; order Passeriformes; family Acanthizidae; genus Mohoua; species Mohoua ochrocephala. Next base: position 244,335 of record VZTA01000401.1, on the reverse strand, counting down.
CAAAATTAAGTGATAATCCTATTTTTGCTCCTTAACTTTAATTTTAAAACGGGCTATTCTTAAGTTATAAAATCTTGTGTCAGCTACCCAAATTGTGGTTAAGGAAGGAGGCGAATGTGTCTGGCATTTTCCAGCACACGCGTGGCCATATCGAACCTAAAATGAGAGGCGCCAGCCCCGAGAGGCGGTGGGAGATGTCGGCGAGCAGTGGGAAGCGTGTCTGAGCCCAGCAGCCCGTGTCAGGTCTCCAGAGGTCAGACCACGGCGCTTTCTGTGTGTTGTACATCTCCCCTCCTCCCTTTTCTTTCCCCCTCTCCATGTGTATTTTGTCTCCTCCTCCCGTGCGTGCCTGTCTTTGCATCTCCACTCTTCTCCCTCCCCTCCTCCGGATTGATCGCTGGCCGAGATCTCCAAAGGGCCGGGCACTCGGTGGGCTCGCCCTTGTTCCCCGCTGTGTTTTGCCGAGTCAAGGGTATCTCTTCGGAGGCTCGGCGAGATGCTGTTCGTGGTGATGTGATTGCATAGCAACACAGCAGCCGGGGCGGTGGAGGAGGAGAGGCAGCGTGCGGCAGCGGTGCTCAGCCTCAGCATGCATCCCTGTCACAGGGACTCCTCTGCTGATTCACACACACAGCCCCTCTCCCTGCTCCCGAAGCCCGCCGGCCGCTGCCCCTGCGTCTCAGACCTGGCGGACTCGGAAGGTAGGCCATGACAAAATTTGTTTCCCACTCAGATCCCGGCTGGGCTGGAAAAGGGGAGAATTTGGACAGATGGTTAAGCTCGGAAATGCGCTCTTTGGGGGTGTGCGTGTGTGTGTCCCTTCGCAGCAGCGCTGCCCATGCATGTGCGGGTGAGGAAACTTGCAGAGAAGAAAAGAAGGGTGTCGGGGAGAGCAAGAGAGGTGGCCAAGACCATTTCCACAAGGGAGAGGCTAGGGACCAGTTAGGGATGCGGATTCCTGAGGCAAACAGCAGTCTCCAGCATCCCGGTTTCACCGGCTTTGATGCTTTGCACATCGAAGGCTTATTTACCCTGGCAGTGTTTCCGCCTGGGCTGAAGGGCTGCTCCGGGCAGGGTGCGTGGTGGCCTTCTAGCATCTTCCTGGGAGGATTAGGCAGCAGGGCAAGGCAGGGACCCAAATATTCCTCATGTAGTAAGCAAGGATCAGCCCACAGTCCCAGGTCTGCCCTTTTCATTCACTACCTTAGACGGTCCAGCCTTGCTCCTTTATGCGTCCGCCCTCCCCTCCCCCAGCGTCTCCCCAACCTCTTTCACTCATCGTTCCTCCTCCCCTCTCAAGGTCTTCTGTTGCCACCACTGACCTTCCCTTGGATGCAGGCAGCCCTCACCGACTGCAGAATTGCCTGCAGGGAGCACAGGACCTTTCCTGCTCCCCAGGGCTCAGCACTCTGTCTCCCTCTCCCTGCAGACAGGACAGCCTGGGCTGTGGTTCCTCAAGATTTAGTGCCACAGATTATTACAGGTCCCCAGTCCAGGCTGTTTCCTTCAGCCCTCCTTCCAGCACAGCATCACAGCTGTGGAGATCCACTGGTGGAAGTGCCAGCATTGTATCTGTGGGGTCTCAATGCTGAGACTGCCCATGTGCAGTGACAGGGGTGTGGAGCAATTACTCCCACCCCCTTAAATGCCATGCTTTCCCTGGGAGAAACCAATGTTTGTTTGTATTTTGGGTTTTAGTGTTGGAAAAAAAAAGTCTAGTCAATTTTTTGTCAGTTTGTTTTCCTTGTGCCCTAATCCAAGGTCCCTCACACCTCTCCTGCTGCTGCTCACCTCTCTGTCTGGACCCTCGAGAGTTCTTGCTTGATTATTCTCTTTAATGGCCTTTCCTGCCCGACCACAGTGCCCTTGTTGAGGAAGCTGTGTGAGGTCCCAGCTACAAGTTGTGCCGAGAGGGTTTCTGTTCTCCTGGCACCCGTGTGTGGCTCGTGTGCCCGCTGTGGCTTTGGTGCCATCTCACACCCTCCCCTGCCAGCTCCCCGTGCTGAAAGCTGCTTCCTCTGCTGATCTGGGAGTTGGCCGGACAGGGCTCTGGAGACAGCAAGGATGTGGTGGCACTCTGGAAAGGAACCGGACCATAGTCTCATTTTGCAGCAGTGTCCAAGAATGTGGGTGCCCAGAGCGCTGGGAGGGGAAGCGTTGGAGTGGGCGCTGTGATGTGATGCTGTGTGCAGGTCTTCTCTGTCAGCCGAAGGAGCTGAGGTGAGGAGTATGCCTCTGGATTAATACCTGAGGCAGAGCAATGCTGCTCTCTAAAACTGGCCAGGACTGTAACTGTGAATGGGGCTGCTCAGGTTGGAGTGGCTCTTTGCAAAACTAAACAAAGTGAGACAGGGAAGGGATTCAATGAATGGGTTCAAACAAAAACCCCGAGTTCTGGAGACATATGGTGAATTTCTGAATATAATCATGTTTTGAGAAATATATTCAAGGCTTCCACTTTAGCCTGGATGTCTATGATAAACGCATAAAAGAGGAATTATAAGTCTCATGAAATAAGACATACTGACCAGAAAGAACTCAGTCTTCAAAAAACCTTCACTTTCATAGGTGTATAAAGATGAAACCAGTCTTTTCAGAATTGAGCCAAAATAGCTCCATCCCATTTTCCTTTGCTGTTTCCCTTTGCATAAGAATAAGGTCACTCTGAGACATCTCAAGTAGGGAAAGGAAATGTGGCTTCATGGGGCACACGGCCTAGTCATAAAATTCATGGCCTCAGAAGGCCAGAGAACCTTGTGCTTTGGCAGGGAGTTTATTATAAAGATGACCTTGGGGGCAAGGCAGAGTATTCAGTTTAGAGAAACAGGTGCCAGCTTTACAGTGAGAATGAGAAACGAAGTGCCGGGGAAGCCAGGAGTCAGCAGCATTACCTTGGCCATCATAACTGAGTGTGGGTGTGCTCTTCCCACTGTTGTTGATCAGTTACACAGTGTGGCAAATGGGTGATGTGCTTTTCACAATGCAGCAAAACTTGTTTCCTGCTTCCAGCAGCAGGGAAGGGAAAGTTCAGGTGCTTAGAGGAGAAAGACAAAGACAAGATTTGAGGTTTTTAGTGGTTTAAATTGGCAGTTTTCAGGGCTACAGGAGCCAAATTTCTGAAGAAGTGGGTTCAATTTTTATGCTTGGTGCAACCTTCTTTCAGTCATTAAGCAGGTGATTTCCCCCTGCCCTGCTGTCCCTTTTGGGAGGTTGCTGCTTCCCCTTCTCCTGCTCCTTCTCTCTGTCAGGTCTATCAGGCAGCAGCTTCTCTGTGTCCAGCAGAGCAGGGCTGTGGGCTCACAGCTGGGTCCTCGGCCTGCTTGAGTCATTATTTCAGTACTTTAATCTGCTAAGAGATGGGAAGAGTTCCTAGGAAAAGTGAGCTTTGGAGAGAACAACTTAAAACGCAGCTGGGAGCCTGAAACGACATGCAAAAGAAATTTAGGTTTTTCAGTCTTCCTTAAAAAATCCTGTAAGTTATTTTTGAGCAGAGAGAGGGGTAGTCAGTTCTGCATGACCATGTTGTGGGCATACACCCACACTCACCTGGTGAGGTGGGGACATCAGCATCACAGTTTCCTAGTGCAAAGCCAACTGGTGAAATTTTTCAGTTTGAGACTGTGTGAATGTGTATATTCCATTGCTCGGGAAAATGGAGAGTGAGTGAGCCAGGGGAAGAGATGCTGCTTCTTTATTGAGATGTGTGGCACCTGTTTATCCATTGAATTAAAATAACATTTTGGTTATGAGCTTAAAGTCCAAGTGGCCATTTAAGAAAGGAGCTCATTAGATGTGAGAGTCCCCACTTCACCCACCCTCAGTGAATAACACATCTTCTGTGCTGCTTGCTCACTACCAGATACAGCAAAGATTTTATGTTACTTCTTACGAACAGGTGCTTAATTGAAGCACCCTTCATTAATTAATAAAGGGCACCTGGTTCTTTGGTGGAAGTGCAGTGTGAAGCCCAGTGGCAGCTTTGGCATCTGGGGTTTTTAGCCCTCAGATGGTGGGGTTAAAAATGCTCCCACACGTGGAAGATTGCTGATAGTACCCTTTCAGGGTACATGGGATCACATAACAACCAGGAGAAAGTTGGGATGATTTTTTGTGGGAGTGTGTTTGGGTATCTGTTCCTGGTTTGTAAAGAGATGGAGATTAAGGGCCCACACTCTGAGAGGGAACTATGTTGTTTTTATGTTGATCCCAGTGGGACAAAGGTTCCTTCTCTCTCATCAAACCTTGACCAGTGAGGTCTTGGGAAGTAGGTCGTCTGGCCTTCAATCTCAGGCTTAAATTATTTACTTACAAGTGCAGAAAACCATTTTTGCTGAAACAGGATGTGTTGTTAAGGTGTCGAGGGAGTCCTGCTGTCTGACAGCCTGGGAATGCTGCCTTCGTTAGCATCTACATGGGAGCTGAACTCTGAAATATCCACAAGCCTCCCACCTTTCCCCTTAAAGGACACTGAACATGCTGAGCTGAAATGTTATTACTTCTCTGTACAGTAAGTTAAACAACAACAAAGTCATTAACATTTCCAGCAGCAGGGAACATATTTGTATTTCCACTCTCCTCATGGGATAAAGGCTGAGCTGAGCTGCCTTGCCTCAAGATGTTCCCATATTTTTTTCCTTATAGGCCAAGATCTGAAGTGGAAAGTTTCAGGAACGAATGTGTTGGAGGAAATTAGCAATTCAAAGCATAAACTGTGTGATTGAGAGGCTTCTTGACCTCTGTGCTGTATTTGCTGCTGTTACATGTGGTAGAGAGCTGGAAATTCAACATCTGACATTACACTCTGCTTCCGGTGACAGGTTCCTAATGCTGGGGGTTACCTTTAGCCATGGAGGTCATCTGCAGTGTGAAATCCCTTGATGTTTGAGAGAGTTTGGATGTGGGTTTGTATCAGGAGGATTTTAAACAAATGCAGCAAAATTGTAGAATACCGTGCACCATGTGCACTGGCGGTGAGCCATCACCTTCCTTTTGGCTGGGATGGAGAAGAGGTGCTGCGGGAGCTGGGACAGCCTCTCCAGCCAGCCAGGGATGCTGCTGCAGCAGGTCTGTAAAGCAGAGAGAGCACAGAGATCCCTGAGTGGAGCAGAGAGTTGTGTGACAGAGCTGAAGCAGAACTGGTTGAGCAAAGGCCGTTCCAGCTGCCTTTGCCAGACTGCCTGGAAAGCAGGGAGTGGGACAGGCTCTCCAGTGCTGAATTTGTAGCAGGTACAGCTCATGTGGGAAGAGGGAAAAGGCAATTAATTTGGTTTTAATACACCTTAATGCCCAAGCATTCAACTGTTGAAATGTAGCATCAAGATTTTTGGCTTTCTCATTTTTCAACTAGAGGATCATCAAGGTCTCAACTGTGGTAGTGGCTTGGGTACTAAAGTGTTTGGAAGCTGTAACGCAGCACTGTGGAACATGTTATTCCTTAGGGTGTACTGAGGGCAGAGGCAAGTGTTGGGTGCTTTTCATGTGGGAGGATGCAAAACAGTACCACGCAATGAGGTTCTACCTGATCCTTCTGAGGACTGCCCTGTCCACCTTTGTGCCTGGAGTAGGACCTCCAGCAAAGATTATATGAGAGACACCAGTGGAACAGGTTTCCCTCCTTGCTATCTCCACTGTGTGAGTGCAGTGCCCCAGTGCCTGCTCCACGGTGACTCTACAACTGCTTCTTGAGGTGTCCACCTGTGGAAATTCTCACCTGCTTCTGCTCACCTGAGCCTTGATGTTTGTTCTGCTTGCACAGAAGTGTGCCCAGGGGACCAAGCTCACCTTATATCTGTTTGAACAGCCTGACCATGTTGTTCCTGACGTCCTCCAAAGGAGGATCTCTCAACTCCTTTTCAAATAGAGGCTTGGAGTAGGCTGTGGGGACGATTAGCTTGTGTTGTCAGCACTTAAATCTGGTTTGTGTGATGTTGAACCTTGGCTGTCATGTGCTGGGTCTCCAGCACCAACCTAAAGCAGAGTGCAGAAGGTGAATGGTGGTGTGGGAGAGGCAAAGTGGATCACAGGTTTGGCTCTTGACAGGCGTCGGCATCAGGCAATAGGAATTTAGCCAGGAAGCATCCATAAAATCTCTACTCCACATGCTGCAGTGCCCAGACACAGAGCTGTGCGGAAGCACTAAAGTAGAAGTGCCAGAACTGGAGCTGTTTTGTGTGCCTCGGCAGAGAAGCAGAGCAGATCAAGAGCATTTCTCCTTGCCTGGTTCCAGTAATAGCAGGGAATTTGGCAAGGGGTCATATGGAGCTGTTGGCTTGCCTGCAGACGTGCCTCTCCGTCTGGTTGTCTCTCTCTCCCCCTGAATGTCCTCCTTTGTGCTGGCTGCTGTGCAGCTCAGTTAGTTCCACATTATCTGGGTTCTCCACCTCTGGGCTTTGTCTTTGTTCTTGCAGAGTGGCAAAGGGCAGCTGAGCCGCTGCCCTCCAACCTGCTCCAGTGTTTGTGGCAGCAAGGTATTGCACAGGATGTGACTGGGTAGTGCCCTTTGCTTGGCACTCAGCTTGTTCTGTGACTGCTGCCTTGGACAGGCTTTAGTTCCCTATGCCATCTGTGTCCTGGTGGGCCTTGTCATCCCTGGAGGAGTTCAAGGGGCCCAGCACTCAGGAGGTGCAGCAATGGCTGTTCTTGTTTTCATGATGCTGGCAGGGAGCGTGGAAACCCTCCAAGTCCTACGCGTGGGTACCTGCAGGGCAAGGGTTACCCGCCCCTGTCTCAGAACTGCACCTGCCCTGTACATGCAGATCTGTCACTGAGCAAAATGCAGTCAGAGCAGAGCTTGTGACCTTCCCAGTATTGCTCCTGTTCTGCAGTGCTGGTGGCAGGAACAAGGGGCCAGGCTGTGCTGGGAGGACTGGGAGCAGAGAGCCCCTGTGTGTGGTGTCGGAGGGCTGTCTGAACTCATCTGGCCAGCACACATCACTGCAGTTTCACTGCACTGTGCCACAGAAAAACCCAGGCGTCAGGATGGCAGCTGCAGTGACACATCACAGAGCCTCACTGGCAAAAGCCATGGATTTCCCAGTCCTGGGGAAGAGCTCAGTGGCATTGCTCTGTTGGAGGCTTTGAGGAAAAATAACTTTTCACACCCTGAGAATTGTATCTCTGCTAGATTGTGTCATTCAGAGGTCATTTAGAGGAACAGAGACCAAATGGCACAAGCACTGGAAGAAGAGGAGGTGGTGTTAACCTTCTGTCAGAAATCTCCTGTACCCTTGGAGTTGGGTGTGGTGAATTTGCCCCAAGAGGCTGGGAGGCTTTGAAGACCCTGGAATTTATAGTTATTAATGTGGGTCTCATAATCTCCTCATAATCCCCTGCCTGCATGGAGAAAGGAGCAGGGATACATAGCCTGCAGTGTTCATTGGTGCTAATGGGCAGGAGAGGTAAAGGACAAGACCTTGGATTGTCAGCATGCTGGAGAGCTCAGCACAGGCTGTTCTGCTGGAAAGGGAGAGAATTATGCCTGTAAAAATCACTAAGAGATTTAAAAAAAGTCATAACAGGATAATCTCTTCTCTTAATGTGTGTAATGGAGGGGAGAGAGGCAGTGAAAGCTCGGGCAGGGGCGTGAGGGATGTGAAAGTGTCAGAGATGGGCAGCGTGGGCAGGGCCGGGGGGATTTCTCCTCACCCGTCTGTCCAGTGTGGCTGCTGTCAGTGCAGGATGTGCTGCCTGCTCCTGCCCTGCCAGAGCCAAGCAGGAAGATTCCCAGCTGTCCAACTGAGCTGGGTGTGAAGGAGCCAACAACCTTCTTCCATCAGCGTCATTCATTCCCCTGAAAGCAGCCTCATGGCCATGCAGACATGAGCTCTGGCTGCTGGAGCAGGTGATTTTTACCTTCTAAAAGTAGGAAAGCAGTCACCAAGTTTTCCCTGAGCTTTATTTCTCATGGCTTTCTGTAAAGCCGAGATGGCGCTGGCAGTGAGATAAATCCCTGTTTTAGCTCATTTAGAGTCCAAACAACAAAACCCAGCAGTGCTGTGACCAGAGGTCACATTTCTGAGCTATAGAATAGTCAAGGGGCCACTGCTAACTGGCTTTACAGGTCATACAGTTCAAAAATGGGGATAATGAAGGGAATTTTATAGCTCGTAATGAGAAAAAACTCATAAAAAGCTAGCTCACAGTACGAGATACACGAGACTGGGGCTCTAGGCAATTTGCCTTCTGAATATAAAAGGAAAAAAATATGTTTGAAAATGTTGTCTGTTATGGGGATATGTCTGTTCTGTCTAAACATAAATTGTTCTGGATTAAAAACAATACTGTACCACTTGCTAGGAAGAAAATGAATGTTATCTCAACCAAAACTAGAACAGTGGTCATGACAGTGAGATCCTCTCTCCCTTCCTTTAAACCACAGGCATCTTGTACAGTTCAAGAAACCCAACCCTTTCTAAAAGTGCAATATAATCTGTGGGACTTACTAACAGCATATCAATACAGCAAATTGCATAACCAGGTGCAAAAAAAGAGTTGGATGTTTAGACGAAACAAGATTGCAACACTAGTAGAAGTATATTAAATAAAAAAATGCTTCCTTTTAGTCTCCAGCTGCCATGGAGGCAGCGCTCTGGGCAGATGGGAAGGGGGTCAGCTCCGTGAGGAGGTGCAAGCTGACCCGGGGACTCTAACGCTGCTTTTCAGGTGCTCGTGCCCAGAGCTGTGTCCATCCCCATGACCATCAGTTCTAATGCAGCCCCTGGTGATGCAGGAATGGCTCTATGTCCTCCCGCGATGTCCTGAGTGGCACATCCCGGACCAGGCGCAGCACAGCAGCACTGCCCGCCCGCTGTCTCAGGTAAGAGCTGGCTCTGGGAGTTTTTCTCGTGGCAGCTTTTTGCAGAGGTTGCAGATTTCTGTGGGGCAAACCAGGCCCTGTATTGCTAGTGGCAGGGAAGGCTGTCGGCCCCAGCCCCCTGTCGGCTGCACTTAACGAGAGCGTGCGCTCTCCTCCAGCGCTCCGGCTGCAAAGTGTTTCCCAAAGTAGGGGAAGAGTGACAACCTGCAGAGCTGGATTTCAAGCCTCTTTCACAATAAAGAGCGAGAGGCTACTGTTAACAGCTCTTGTGTCTTTGGTTGGGTTTTTTTTTCCTGGAAACTTGGAAGAATGTCAGCTTTTGGTGAAAATGTGGGTTTTCTGCTCTTCCTGGTTGCAGAGAAGTGCTTAGAAATAAGCCGATGGTGTAAGGCAGAGGAGGAATCTGACCTCTTTCTAATCTAGTTATCTTGAGGGACAGATCTTGGTCTCCTTCCTCCCTCCCCCACGGTCTCTGAGCCCCAGGCCAGGCTCCTCACCAGAGGGGAAGGAAGGTCTCTGGAGACCCCCGGGTAAATGGCAGAGCAGAGTGAAGAACAGAAAGGTGTGCTGGAAACTGTCTGCAAAGCTGCCTGCGCTCTGCACCGAGCTGTCAGGAGCTGGTTTAGCACCTCTAGGGTGGGGAAATGCTGCCTTGGCTCTGCCAGGCTGTGGATCCCACTTTGCCTGTAGCTGTTGGTCCCAGAGTACCTCTCACCTGACTGGAGACTGATGGACAGTGCCAGAGGTTCTCTTGGGCACTGGCAGTGTTCTTCCCAGGACAAATGAGGTCCCAGCTCTGCCTTTTCCTTTTTCATCGTGCTTCAAGCATGAAAAGCAAGGGCTGAGCCTGAGGTTTCTCCCTACTGTGGCTGACCATCAGCCTGGACCTGTCCTGCCTCAGGGAGCTGCAGGAGGAAGGCAGAGCTGTCTCTGGAGAGGCTCCAGCATGCAAGAATGAGGCAGGGGGGCAGGCTCTTGGTGGCTGAGTCAGGGTTTATTGGCCCCAGGGTGGCTGTTACAATGCTGCTGCCGGGCCAGTGCACGGGTGGTTGATAAACGGCCCAGCAAATGAAGTGAGGAGGGAGAGGAATAGAACAAGATGAGCAGGGAAATGCCTTCCTGACCTGCCTGAGCAGCCCAAGCCTCTGTGAGGGGATCAGAGCCCTGTAGGATTTGCTGGGAGAGAGGAGGGGAGCAGGAGCAGTGTTAATGGCAGTCCACCTCGTTTGAAGGTGCTGCTGCTGTTGCCTCCTAGGAAAGAGCCTCTCTCTCTTGTCCTTGCTAGTCCTGAAAGCTCTTGGCTGGCTGCAGGCAGCCCATCCTTAGCCGTGTCCTGGCCTCACTGAAGCCCCCTCTTCCAGTCTGAGAGCTGCTCTCCCATCTGTTGGACCTGAGAAGTGGTGAGGAGAGCAGCTGGCTGTGCTGGTCCCACAGGGAGGGACAGCACCGGTCAGATGTGCAGGCAGGGAAGGAGGGGAAGAGAGGGAGAGATACTGGGAGCTTTTCTTTTCCTCCCTGTAGGTGGAAGAGAGCATGATAAAAATTCTGGGCGTCAGGACTGTGGGGGACACAAGAAGCCAGCCCAGAGCTTTCTGGCAAAAAGAAACTATTTGCACTTGGTCCAGGCTGGCATGAACGTCTGCTGGTACCCAACACTGTGCTGGGGCATGTGGGAGACAACAAGGGCATCTTTGACTTTTTTGGGATTAGATCTCAAAAACCTATTTACCTTCTGGGTCACTGAGGCAGGAATGATGGGATCATTTCCTGGATAAATCTCTTCCCTGGCAAACACCCCTGTCTGCTCTTTATGTGCTCCAGCATCTGAGCCAAGGTCTCCTGCTGGTCATCCCAGCACATCCCCTTTGCCATGTCCTTGCAGGGACGGATCTTCCCCAGTGCCCAGAGCAATGACCCCGCACACACCTGATTTCCCGCGTGGGGGTTGCCCTGCAGCGGGAGGGAGGCAGATCTCTGCCCCCCTTGTGCTTTGAGGGCAGCCACGGGGTTAAGGCAGGTTGGAGGCTGCTGGAATGCCACTGGACAAAGCTGGGATTGAGGCTGGCTGTGAGGCACTGCCGCCCCCCTCCACATTCCTGGGGGGTCAGTGCTCGGGGCGCCCAGCTCTGCCGGGCACCCAGTGCCTGTCCGCTGCCCTGCTGGGTGCTGCCGCTGGCGGCCGGCGGGGCCGGAGGCGATGCCTGCTCCTCCGGCGGAGCTCAGGGCGGATCTGGGGCTGAGCACAGGGAGATGCACTTGCCGGAGCCTGCGTGAGTGTTCTGCGTCCGAAANGAGGGTCCAGGCTGGGGCTCTGGGGAAGGGATGCTGAAGGGGTGCTCAGAAGGAAAGCACTTATTTCTCCCTCTGCTCGCTTGCAGGGGTTTTGTCCTAGGGAAGCAGATGTTCAGCACCTGCTCTCTGCTTGGTCATTGCTACAGGATTATCTACTGGGCTTGGGAGTTGCAGGCGTGGTGGGCTTTTAATTTATTAAATAAGGCTGGGAGGACTGTGTTGTCTGCAGAGCTGTGCTGCAGTTGCACCCAGGTAGAGCTGATCCCTTCCTTTGGTATCCCCTGGGATAGAGGGGAGGGCTGGAGCTTTTTTCCCTGGCAGTGCCTTGGGACTGACCTACTTCAGTGCCATGAGGAGGTGCACATGCAGAGTATTGATTTTTCTATGTGCAAGCAGCAGTTTTAGCTCAAGTGGATTATAATTCGTGGCCCCAAGAATCCTGTGAACTCTGTGGGTGATGGTTTTCTCTGTTATCTTGGTGTTTCTGGAGTGGCAGGATGGGGAGGCAGAGAACAGCCTGTTAGATGTTTTTAGATGAATCAAACTTAGCACCAGTCTTGGCGATCATTTGATTTTTCTCTGAGAACTGGTGTGGAGGGGGTATTTTTAGCTGTGCAGCCAAATTCCTTGTCTGGTTGTTTTCTCCTGCCTGTTGTTTTCCTCAGCTTGGCTGAATCTCTTCTCCAGACACCTCTATGAGCCCTTGGACAGCACAAGTGACAAGTATCTACACATTCCCCTTGGAAGAGCTGCTGCTTTTCCCCCAAAGGCAGCTGCCCTTATCTGGCCTGTTGTATGCTCTGTTTAGAAAGTACTAACACATTTAATTATGGTTGATTAAGCACCTGGGGATAATTATCTCAAGCGAGCTCTAATATCAAAGCAGCATTCGATCGAAATGCTGCCATTTCTCCAACACAACTCATTGATGTCTCACTTGTGGGAATGTGTCCATGCGTTTTGCTCAACAAACTGTTTTTTGGAGAGAAAATCCCCTCTCACTCACTGAGTCCTGTGTGAGGGGCTTCTTATCCTGTGTGTTGCTGTCACCAGCATGTGCAGCAGAGTGCACTGTGAGCAGGGGTGTGATACAGTGCTAAAGGCTCAGGAGAGGATTCCAACAAGGATTTGTTGTCCAGGGATCAGTACCCAGTTTTTCCAGCTGAGTGTGCTTCCTTCGTATGGCTGGGTTAGGATTTGCTGTCATCTCTCCATGGCCTTTCGCAGCACCCTTCCCACGGCTGCTCATTCTGGAGAGCTGCGGAGGAGAAGCAGCATCTGTGGAGGAGAAGTGGCTTCTCAGATTTGCCATGCAGGCAGGGAATATCCTGGAGCCTCTGTAGACGAGCAGGTGGCAAGTCCCAGTATGGGGGATTGGCATAAAGGATGTTGGCAGATCCCTTCGGTCCCTAGGAACAGCAGGATCAGCCTCTTCTTGAAGCACAGCAGCCCTGAATAACATGGGAAAAATCATCATTAGCCCTGCAGGCACTGTGACACATAAGGACCAGCTCTGGCTTAACAGTTCTCAGTGAGATAAGCTCATTGCTGGATAACTAAGGAGAACAGGAGATGTGCAGTAAGCGCTGCCTTCAACCTTTGCTCTTAGTGCTGCTGGAGCTGCCACTGCATCCTTCCTCCAGAGACAGCCAGGAGCAGGGAGCTGCTAGCAGACCACTTGAGGAGCAGGGCAGCCCCCTTGAGAGTTGAAAAACCAGTCAGGGTTAGGACAGAGCAGGGTGGGTGTCCCCAAGCAGGTTCCCAAAGCACCAGGCAGTGATCTCTGGATGCAGCGTGGTTCTGTTTCTGCCCAGGTTGAAGCCTCGCAGGATGGTGCAGGACCTTCGTGTGTAACCCCCCGGGCTCCAAGCAGTGCTGCCGGGCCCCAGGCCCCTCCGGAGATGAATCTTTGCTGGAACGAGATAAAAAAAAAATCCCACAGCCTTCGGTAAGAGTCCTGCCTGGAGCAAGCTCTGGGCTGGCCTGGCCTTCCAGCCTTGCCTGCTGCTTGTGATTGTCAGGAGGTTTTTGAACTTTTTTGCTTGATGAGCCACATGAATGCACAGCGACCTTGGCTCGGCTCCCCTTCTGGTCCACAGACTTTTGAATTTCCTTATGCTGGAAAGCATCTCCTCCATTTCTACCCATCCTGTCCTCTCCTCCCTCCCTGCTTTCACTCCTGCTTGCTTTCTGCTGCGCTCTCTATCCTCTGCCACCTCTGCAGTTGTCTCTTTTTGCCCCACGGCTTTGCCTCCACCTCCTCTGTGCCTGGCCCTTCGCTGGGAGCCCTCTCCACTGCGTGAGGGGAACATTCCTTCCAGACTGTCAGAGTTTGCAGCTCCACAGCCAGCATGACAGAGAGCTTAACTGGGGCGTGTTAATTGTCTCCTGCCTTAATCCAAGGCTCCTGGAAGCTGCCCAGACATGTAAATGCCATCCCAAGCCCCCCATGCTAGCCAGAGCAGTTCTGACCCACAGGCAAACGTGGAATGAGCGTCCTCTGCTCTGGGCTCCAGGGTGAGGAAAGCTTCAGTTTCCTGTCCCCAGTGCCTCCGTGCTTCACCCCACCTGGCAGTGTAGCCTCTCTGCTGGCTGAGGGTCATGCACCGCCCATGCTAAGGCGTGCTGTCGGTCACTGAGGAGGTCCTGGGGATCAGCACCCAGCCACGGTGCTGTTCTTCCCCTCCTCAGGCAGCCTGCTCCTCTCCTGTCTGTCTGTCTGTCTGCCATCGCACTGTCCTTGCTCTCCTGCCAGGGCTCGGCTGGAGGCTTTCTCTGACCACAGTGGGAAGCTGCAGGTGCCTCTCCAGGAGATCATCGACTGGCTGGGGCAGAAGGATGAGGAGCTGTCGGCACAGCTGCCCCTGCGGGGCGATGTGCTGCTGGTGCAGCAGGAGAAGGAGACACACGCGGTACGTTCCTCGTGCCTCCTGGTCACTGCTGGGATGGGCTGGGGGTGGGCAGCCCTGCCTGGGACCCCTGCCTTGTGTCACTGCCCACACCACAGCTTGTGGGTGCACCAGTCCTTGACTGTCTCCATCTCTGTTTCCCAAGAAAAGGTAGAGCCCATCTGGTTACAGATAACAAATCCACATTACAGCCTTGAGTCATCTGCAGCTGGTAGTGAACCCTGCCATTTATAGTGGCTTCCCTAAGTCCTACCTCTCACAGGCCTCTGCTTTTGGGATCCTGGGGCCTGAGAAGGCTGGTTGGTCTAGGGGCAGTCCTGTGGCTGGGACACAAGTGATGCCTGTAGGAGCACATTATCATCCTATCTAAAACTGGGGTACACCCAGACAGATCAGAGTTTTCTGCTCCCACGTTCACAGCATTTTCTTCTCACTGCCAGTGGCTGTTGGGCTTTAGTTGTTTTTACCTTGAAAACAAAAATAAAATGTTTACTGCTGCTATCCCTCATCCTTGCTGGAGCTTCCCTGGTGCACAACAGGCCATCCAGCAGGCAGCACTGGTGCGGGAGCTGCAGTTGGAGGGGAGGAGAGGACACACTAAACCAGCGTGCCTCTGAAGTCTTCCCTGGCAGATGTGCTGCTTTGGGGCATCCTGCTGTTCCGCTCCTTGCTCCTGCAGCAGCTGGACCTGTTGCTGAGCAGCTGCTGGAAGGACTGCTAGCGTGGCCATGCTCTCGCTGCACGAGTGAGGAGCGTCTCCAAGCAGTGCCTCTGAAAGCACCATAAATAAAACAGTTCCTCTTGTGCGGCCCTGGCTCAAACACACCATTCTGGGCTCGCCGTTCTGCCTCCCCACTCCAGCAAAGCTGCAGGCCAAACCTCTGCAGGAGCCACCTTCTGGCAGGTGATCATTCCTTCCCTGAACTGCAACAATATTTCTCTTGACATTGACTTCTCTCTGTGTCTCCAGTGAGGTTTGGGCCTTGGGGTGAATAAATCACTGCAGCATTTGGCAAGGGGGCAGCCAGGGCACAACTTTCTGGCTCAGCCTGCTGTCTCATCTCTGTGCTCTTCTCTCCAGGCTTTCATGGAAGAAGTGAAGTCTCGGGGACCATACATTTACTCTGTCCTGGAGTCAGCACAGGCTTTCCTTTCCCAGCATCCATTTGAGGAATTAGAAGAACCAACTTTGGAAAGCAAAGGTCTGTGGAGCTCCCCCTTGTTCTCTGGTTTCTCAGCTTCTCCTGGGCTGGCCCGGAGAGGGTGGAGTGGAGGTGGCTGGTGTGCCCAGAGCAGCACATCAGTGCTCTGCCTCACACCACCATGCCCAGGCTGTGTCCAGTCCTTTGGCCAAAGGTCAGACTGGCACAGAGCAGTGTCACTGTCCCAGGAAAAGGCTGAGGCTCCTGGGGCAGTCCATGATGGGGGCACCTCATGAGGCATCATCAGATGTGCTCTGGGATGGGATTTAAAGGGCAGCATGGCTTCTGCCTGTGAGGACAGAGAAACTAGAGGAGCTGGCGCAGAGATGGATACTATTATTACTTGTTTTCCTTCCCTTGTTCCGGTTTTCCCTAGGTTTTTTAATCGCTCATTTCCCTGTCCTCCCTCTATCCCTTGCCCCACTCTCCTCTGGGTTGGGCTCTCATTTTAGCTCCCTGTTCCCCTCCTGCTTTGCCTTCACAGATGTGTCTCCCCGGCACCGTATCCAGAACATCAGCCGCTTCGTCTGGAAGCAGGCAAACGTGGCCAGTGAGCTGTGGGAGAAGCTCACGGCCCGGTGTGTGGACCAGCACCGCCACATTGAACGGACACTGGAGCAGCTGCTGGAGATTAAAGGGGCTATGGAAGAGCTCAGCACGACCCTGGACCACGCTGAAAGCGTGCGGGAGACCTGGGAACCCATCGGGGACCTCTTCATTGACTCCTTGCCAGAGCACATCCAGTCAACCAAGGTACTCCTAGCTCTGAGAAGGCTCCAACCTGGGCCATGGAGGGGATGAAATGCTGCTTCCCAGGAGGACAGAGCTGCTCCCATGGACTGCTCAGTCCAAGGCAGCCTCATTACCTGGGATCTCAGGGCCAAGTCGTCCTTCCCCCAGCCCCCCTGCTTTGTGAGGGGGGTTTTGGCCAGCAGTGTCCCGAACAACTGGCCATGCTGAGTGCCTCGTCATGGCACAGACCTTACACAGGTACAGTGGCTCATCATAGTTGAGTCATTGTCCCCAGTTCATTTATCAGGGGTAATCTGCAGCCTGGTAGGTTTGGTTGGGTATTTTTTCCTCTGCAAAAGGTACCCTGTAGGAGGGTTAGCAGTGGCTTGGCAGCCCCTAGCCCACTCTAGCTTGTAGCAGAGGAATCAGATCCAAGTCCTGGCTACTCACCTGCTTCTTTTCCTTCTTCCCCTGCTCTGTGCCTGTGTCCCCGGGCATTGGGCTCCAGCTGTTCAAAGAGGAACTCTCCCCCATGAAGGATGGGGTTAAAGTGGTCAATGATCTTGCGCACCAGCTTGCCATCTCAGATGTCCACCTGTGCATGGAGAATTCCCGCACCCTGGAGCAGATCAACACCCGCTGGAAACAGCTGCAGGTGGGAAGGAGTCAGGAGCAAGCACTACAAATAAACCATGGGCAGGAGGGTGCTGAGAAGGGCTGTCACTGCTGAGCTTCAAGGATGATAAAGTAAGGTTTGGCACAGCAGGGATGTTATAGCTGGTGTTGCTGGAGGAGAAGAGCATCAGTTCAGTGTGAGGAAAGTG
This sequence comes from Mohoua ochrocephala, assembly GCA_013398855.1. Lineage (NCBI taxonomy): Eukaryota > Metazoa > Chordata > Aves > Passeriformes > Acanthizidae > Mohoua > Mohoua ochrocephala. The sequence goes on along the minus strand of VZTA01000401.1, from coordinate 227,561 downwards.
TCTGGTAAATCTGTAGAGATCTTGGTTGGGAAAAGGCAATGGGAGGAACAAAGGGAGAGTCGGGATGTGTTGGTGGAGGGGGTCAGTACCAGCTGTGACTGCTTTGATGTCTGTGAGAGTATGGATATGGGTGAGCTGGAGATGTGGCTGTGCTGTGGGAGGAGGTGTAGAGGGTTTAGCAGGCTGAGGGACACAAATACCAAGACAGGAGAGGAAGGAAGAGCATCTGTGTGCTGGGGCATGTCTCAGTCCACCCACAAGCCTTCCTGAATAGGTCTTCAATCCCAAATGCCTGTTGGACTGCCAGTGAATTATTTTTCAATTCTCCAGGCCTCCATAAACGAACGTCTGAAGCATCTCCAAGATGCCCACCGGGACTTTGGACCAGGCTCCCAGCACTTCCTCTCCTGTACGTGAGTGGGTCCTCCTGGCTTCTGCCACAAGGTTGCCTCTGCAGAGCAGCCTGGGCTGTGGCACAGGAAAACAGGGTGCAAAGTGCTGTTGCTGAGCCCAGAGCCATGCACGAGGCTGGAATAGGGCCCAGGCTGGTGCCCGGTGCACAGGAGCCAAAGCAGCAGGCATCTTCAGAGTTGGCATTGTGCTGCCTCACCTTGGTGGGACGAAGGGTGAGATGTGAGTGTGGTTTCCCTTCAGAGCACAGAGCTGTGACGCTTGCAGCAGCAGCAGCTTCCAGGGGACACTGGGACTGTGTCAGCCTCAGAGCAAGACAACAGATGGCAGGAAAAGGCAGTCCCTCATATCCCGTGTTAGTTATTTGGAGGCTAAAAATGTGCATTTTCAGGAGGTTTTCATTCATGTGGTGAGGCAGAGGGGTGCTGTTTCTACAGATCAGAGCTGTTGGCTGGCAGCTCTCAGACCTGCAAAGGGTGGGCAGCAGGTCGTGCTCCAGAGCCTGGGGTCTGTCCTTGGAAATGCTGAGCCCTGCAGAGTCTCTGGATGTCAGTGGGATTTGTTGGCCTGTGCTTCTCTGCAGACCGTGCATTCCTATCTGAAAGGAAGGATGACTTATCCAGTTGCTGGAATTGATACGCTGCCTGTGAAAAAGGAAGATAACTGAGGGTCATGCGATGGCTTCCATCCTCTATATAACACAGGGTGGCAGGCAACTGGTATGGGATGAATCCTCATCTTCCCAAGATACTGCAGCTGGCACACAGAGCAGGAATAACAGAAACAACAGATGCTTTGGGTGTCTGAGCCTGGTCATAACAGGCAGTGCTGTGTCTGTGTGCCCAAATCTCATCTGCTATGAGCCCTGCCCACTGGTGGCCATAGAGTTGCCTTGGGCATCATCAAAAGCATCAGGGAGTGTCTCTTCCTGAGCTCTGAGCTCAGCCAGGTACAAAGCCCCTGTCTCGAGAGGCAAGATGTCTCTAACAAGACCAGCAGTCTTGTGCCTTTCTTATAGGCAGCACCCCCTTGCCTGCACCAACATTTCCAGCTGGTGATCTGGAAAGACACAGCCTTTCTACAACCCACCTGTTGGCACAGTCTTGCTGGGCTGGCATCAGAAACAGCATCAGCTTAGAGGAGCATTTGCTGTTGATCTGACACATGTTTCTCTCCTTGCAGCCTCTGTCCAGGTCCCCTGGGAGCGAGCCATTTCCCCCAACAAAGTGCCATACTACATCAAGTGAGTGTGTTCCCAGACACAGCCCGTGGTCTTCTCTGGCCTGGGGACCACTTAGGAGAGGGGGGCAGTGAACAGACTGGAGTGAGAACTCACCTCCAGTGAAGCGTGTCTTCCTCAGCCTGGCAGAGCCAGGCTTTCCCTGCCTGCTGGGATGCCCAAGATGAGAGGAAACCCTGGCTAGAAGGAGAGGGGGCTGGCAGCTGGTGAGGATATCCTACTGTGGGCATCCTTCATGCTGCTGTGGCTGGGCAGTGTGCTCAGTGGGATGCAGCAGTGTCTGCAGACACTGAAACACTTGCTCCCAGTGCTGGCCAGGTCCTTTTTTTAATCTCTCATGGCAGCTTTTGCTTACCAGATTGACTCTTGGTCTCCATCTGTTTTCCTTCCAGCCACCAGGCCCAGACAACGTGCTGGGACCACCCAAAGATGACAGAGTTGTACCAGACTCTGGGTAAGGAGGCTGTCACAGAACCATTGGAGTAGGACCTGAGTTTTTGCAGCGTGGGGTGCACGTGGGATCCCCCCAGGCCACCTGCTCCCCTTTGTGGCACAGGGTGCCCCAAAGCAATGGGGTGTGACCCCTGCCAGGCTCTGTTCCTCACTCTCCTGCATATGCTCTGCTTCTGCTGGTGGGGCTGGGGTCTGGGAACTGCAACTGCTGCTTTCTGCCCTGGAGATAAGGGTGTTGTGCCGTGGTTTTATTCGTGTTTTCCTGTGTCGCTGCAGCGGATTTGAATAACATCAAGTTCTCGGCGTATCGGACGGCCATGAAACTCCGGCGGGTGCAAAAAGCCCTTCGATGTGAGTGTGGGAAGGGTTTCCCTCCTGCTGGGTCTCCCTCAGCGAAGGCATTAAACTAACACAAGCTTTTATCAGCACATCAAAGGCAGGAGGCACCAGGGGACAGGTAGCTGAGGCGAGAAACCAGGAAGATCAGCCTGGGAAGCTGAGCAAATCCACCAGTCTGTGTCAGTGCCTTTCTTTACAGGCTTGGGGTGGAACTAACGCAGGGGCAGATGTTAGGCAAAGGGATATGAGAATAAAGTGGTCCAGCTCAGAGTTACAAAGCTGTGGGATCAGGCAGGAGCTCACCAAGCAGCTCCAAAGGAGCATGGAGAAGGTGTGGATGTAACTGAGAGATGAAACCAGCCTCACTGGCAGGGACAGAGAGGGCTTCACCGCTTAAAGAGGAGGAAGGGAGCCAATAAACCTGACTTCTGCACTGTTGGTGAAAACTGGAGGGTTAATAGCCGGGTGAATATGATATGACAGGAGTTCAAACGTCTCTCCAAGAGGTAGCTGCTCCTTGGAAACAGCTGAGGAGTTTCTGGTGGAACTGGCAAGCAGGCAGATGGGAATCGGATAGATGCAGCATCCTTGGCTGTTCAGAGCTTTTGACAAAACCTCTCACCTAAGGCTCTGTCAAAATTAGCAGCAGCAGGCTGAGGGAAATCCCCCTCCTGAATTAATTTTTCATGAAGGGGAGGAAGTACAGCCAGGCAGCAGTGGGGTCCCAGGCAGACCTGCACTCTTTGACGTCCTGTGAAAGGCCTGGAAGAAGGCAATGAGCCGGGGTAAGAGGAGGTTGGGTTCTCGAGGGAGTCGAACCCTGGCTGTGGAGTATTTTCACGACACTGCGGTGGTCAGGCTGTCCTGTACCCAGGGACATTCAGGGATGAGGTAATGCAAATAGAAGAAAGCAGCAGTTGGCTTTTGCCACCCTGTAAAGGTGTCCATGCAGCAGCAGGTGAGGTGTGGAGAGGACACAAGGGCGAAGGAGAGTTCTCTTGTGTGCTGCTTATGCATCTTTGGTTGTGCATCTCTTGCATCCCACGTGCTGCGCTGTCGCCTTCTTTCCAGCCCAGAAATGACTTGAATAAATGATCTTTTTTCGAGATATACTTGAGAAAAGGGCAAGGAGGTTGCAAAGGCAGCTTTCCCATAATGAGAAGTTTGGTGGAGTGGCTGTGTAGGAAAGAGGCAGTGAGGGATAGATCAGAGCCATATGCAGTCGTGGGCAGTGTGGACACGAGGGTGGGCAGGAGCGATACTCCCTGGCACGGGAGCTGGGGCTTCCCAGTGCAAGTGTAGCAGCTTTGACAGGAGAAGGGAGGATTTTTCCACAGAGTGAAGTTACAGTGTGGAAAAGGCACACAATCCCCTGGGTACTGTGAACAAAAACGGTCTCAAAGATGGAAAGACTTTCAGGGAAGAAATATTGCTGGTTGCTAACACAGTAGCAACGTAAAATCTGCAGCCATAGAAATCTGAAAGCAGAGCAGCCAGGGCAGCTCACACTGTCCTAGCTCTGTTTTGGGTTTGTGCCTTAACTCCCTCGCCCCGTCAGAGCTGCAGACAGGACTGATCCATCTCTGGGCAGCTGCTTGTGGGGTCTGTGTGGGTCTGTGCCCCCTCACCTCCCCACACCTGCCTCATGGGGACCTAGCATGTGTGGAGAGGCCAGCACTGGGCACTGCACAGAGCTTTCCATGGATAGCATTTTCATGGCTGAGGCTGGACATAGCAGTGAGGAAAGAAGGTCACAGAGAATGGTGGCTCAAGGTGGAGATGTGGTATTTTGGGAGAGGTTTACAGGTGGGAGAGAAATTCTAGGAGCTGTGCCCGTCTTGCCAGCATTTTTCCCAACACAGTGGGACTAACACTGCCCCCATTTAGGGCAGGGCTGCATCTCTTTCCTCTTGGTTCTCACCTGTCTCGTTTCCCCCCTTTCCCTCTGAGCCTTCTGCCTGTGCTTTCTGTGCAGTGGACATGGTCACCCTGGCCACGGCTTTGGAAATCTTCAATGAGCACGACCTGCAGCCCAGCGACCGGGCGATGGATGTGGTGGAGGTCATCCACTGCCTGACCGCCCTCTACGAGCGGCTGGAGGAGGAGCGGGGCATCCTGGTGAACGTGCCCCTCTGCGTGGACATGAGCCTCAACTGGCTGCTGAACGTCTTTGACAGGTACCTCTCCCTCGGTGTCCCCCGAGCTGTGGGGCTGCCATGCTCGAGAGGAAACCTCCGTGCTGCTCTTCCAGCTGGCAGTGCTGCAGAAAGGTTCTGGCTGCTGGTGAGGGGGGGGCTGCCTGGTGTGAGCTTGCCTTGACGACTTCCCCCCGCCAAAAAAATCCCACTTTGGAACGTTTGCCAACCTGTGCAATGTCTCTCCTTGCAGTGGCCGCAGCGGGAAGATGAGAGCTCTCTCCTTCAAGACGGGCATTGCGTGTCTGTGCGGGACAGAGGTCAAAGAGAAGTTTCAGTGTGAGTCCCTTGTCTCCCTCCCCCACAACCTGGTGAGAATTAACCTGGGGAAAACAGGAGTTGTTCTGTTTCCTGGCTTACACCTTCTTTGCCCAGGAAGAGCAAAGAAACAGCTTTCCTGCAGTGACTAAGCTGCTTGCATCATCACCTCTCCCTCCCTCCCTAGGCCTACGCCACCGAAATTAGGAGGCGTTTTTGTAGACTGACTGGCTTGCATGGCTCTGTAAGGAGCAGTGCAGAGAAGGCACACAGGAAAGTTATCCAATGCTTTCCAGAAGGAAAATACCGGGGGGTGCATGGCTGCAGGGAAGTAGGTTTCAGGCAAATTGCTTTCTTCACTGCATTTTAACCATGGACTATTGTGGAGGGGAATATTGTGTAGCACAGGGAGCACCAAGGGGTTAAATAAAGGGATTGGGCTGATTCATAGAGGACAGGCTAGCTGTGGCTGTTAAATAAATGATGTATGTAGCCCCTGTCTGAAGAAGACTCTAAACTCCTGGTTATTAGGAGCTGGAAGGATACTGGTAAAAGTTAGTTAATCATAGCTCAGTTTTTTCCTCTTACTTGAGCTCCCTGCTGGAGGCGGTCAGTGGAGTCCCCGGTGTGACCCACGCGCTGCTCCCCTGTGCCTGCCTCCTGTTGGGGTGCTGGGGTGTCAGCTGTGTGTCTGTCCTGCCCACAGATCTCTTCAGCCAAGTGGCGAACGCCGGGGGGCTGTGTGACCAGCGGCACCTCGGCGTCCTGCTCCACGAGGCCATCCAGGTCCCGCGCCAGCTGGGGGAGGTGGCAGCGTTCGGGGGCAGCAACGTGGAGCCCAGCATCCGCAGCTGCTTCCGCTTCGTGAGTGCGGGGCCACGGCCCTCGCCCCATCTGCAGCAGCCGTGCCGGGGACAGGCTCCCGAGGTGGCAGGGGACCTGCACCCCACCACGGCTGGGTCCCAGCTCTGAGCAGCCCCTTCCTCTCCCCTCCCCAGAGTAATGGGAAGTCTGCCATTGAGGCGTCCCAGTTCCTGGAGTGGGCCAACCTGGAGCCACAGTCCATGGTGTGGCTGGCGGTGCTGCACCGGGTGACCGTGGCCGAGCAGGTGAAGCACCAGACCAAGTGCTCCGTCTGCCGGCAGTGCCCCATCAAGGGGTTCAGGTGAGGGTTGTGATCTGGGACCCTGGCCCCAAGGGGAGTGCGTGGTGTCCTGCAGGAGAGAGCTGAGTTTGCTCTGTGCTCTTGGGGGAGCCTGGAGCAGTCAGCAGTGTTTCAGGCAGGGCAGAGCAGGTGCCAGCTAAGGGGAAGGAGCAGAGTGCTTTTCTGGGGTCTTCAGCCATCAGTGCTGTGGGTTCACTGGGGTGTTAGAGCAACACAGGCCACCTCTGTCCCCTCCCACTGACCTCTTCTTGGGCTTTAAACACCTGTTTTTGATGACTTCCAGTGCTTCCCTATGGCCTCTTGACCTCTCCAGGTATCGGAGCCTGAAGCAGTTCAATGTGGATATCTGCCAGACCTGCTTCCTCACCGGGCGAGCCAGCAAGGGCAACAAGCTACACTACCCCATCATGGAGTACTACACCCCGGTATGGAGCTGGGCCGGGCTGGGAGGGCCCTGGCTTAGAGCAGGTCCCACTGATGGCAGCAGCCTTGTGATGTTTAGGATGGTGCAGCCCCACAAGTGGATCCCTTGTGTAGTTTTGCATCCCTCTGCATGCTGGAGGCTGCCTGTGTCCCTGCTCTTCTGGGGCTCATGGTGAGCGGGATGCGTGGTCCCCAGTGCCCAGCTTGGCCTGTGCCAGGCCCCATGACAGGCTGACAGAGCTGCCGTGTGCCCTCCTTGCTTCCTCAGTTTTATCTGCCTCTTCCCCCATGGAGCTCATGTCCAGCCTGAGGGGACTTCTTTCCTGTGGGTGCTGAGCTGTGGTCCCCCACTTTCCATTAAGCAGCACCTTCGTCATACTTGTGTCTCTGCAGACCACATCCAGTGAGAACATGAGAGACTTTGCCACGACACTGAAGAACAAGTTTCGGTCCAAGCAGTACTTCAGCAAGCACCCACAGAGGGGTTACCTGCCCGTCCAGTCTGTGCTCGAGGCTGACTTCTCTGAGACGTGAGTTGGCTGTGCCCTGGGTTTTGTCTTTTGACCCAGAATGAGACATGAATACTGTGGATGGAAGGAGCATCTCGGCTCATACAGGGCTCCTGGGGGAGGGCTGGAGCAGCACTTGCTCTGAGGGTGATATGACACCTTGTTCTCGAAGGAACAGAGATTTCAGTTTGGCTCTTCTCAGCCAGGTGAGATCAGCCTCTCCCAAACCCTGCTGACCAGTGTGCATCTCTTGCAGCCCAGCCTCCTCCCCGATGTTGCCACACGCCGACACACACTCCCGGATCGAGCACTTTGCCAGCAGGTACCACCACTGGGCTCTGCTGTCCTGCCTGGGCATGGAGCATGACCCTGATGGGTATGGGGGGCGGGGGGGGGGGCTGGGGCAGGTGGATGGTCACAGACCCCTCCCCCTCCACCCTTCCCAGCACGCTGCAGAGCCAGGCAAACCTGCCTGGGAGGTGGCCAATGCTGTGTAAATTGGCAGCAAAGACCATGCATTTGACAGCAGATGTCTTGGCGATGCAGCAGCCTCCATGTGCTGTCCTGCTCTTCCCAGTATGAGCTGCTGCATGGATTCTCACCAGGCACATCCCTCGGTGTCTTGTTCTCCTCTGTCTGTGTCCTCACCAGAGCTGTTTACCAGCTTCCCACTGCTGCTGCCTTGTGGTTCGTAGTGCCTCTGCCCTCGCCATGGGGACCCAAGGGGTACAGGGAGCCTGTACTTGTAGCTCAGGCCCTAGGCTGGAGCTGGAATTCTTACACCTCTTTCCTTTGCTTGTGAGAGAGGAGGCTGAGTCAACTGCACAGCAGCAGCTCTTTATTCCAGAGACTTACACCCAGAGCAGCAGTGTAGTTTGTTTTTTAAAAAGACAAAACTCTCCAGAGCCTGTGCAGAGGGACAGATTGGTGCAGGCCAGCTGGGAGACCCTGTCAGAGAGGAGTCTTGGAGGGGCTGCCCCTAAGTCGGGTGCACTGAGCAGACATTCAGGGTGTCTCTGACTGTCTCTCAACCTTCTTCTCTTCCCTCCAGGCTTGCAGAGATGGAAAGCCAGAACTGTTCCTTCTTCAGTGATAGCCTGTCTCCTGATGACAGCCTGTGAGTTCTGTCTCCTTTCCCTTCTCCTCACCTCCTGATGAGTCAGGGCTCCTGTGGCTCTATCCATGCCTAGCCAGTGTACAGAAACGCTTTCCTTCCCAGTCCCATTGAGTGAGAGGTCTTGGGCACCCCCAGCTACCAGGGATGTTGAGCCCCTTCTGAGCTCCAGGCCTGGAGCAGCCAAGAGCTCCTCTATGAAACTGCCTCCCTCCACACTGTCCTTCCCCAAGGGCACACAAATCCCATGATTTCCCTCATTAAGGTGTTTCTCCACCTGCTGGAACAGGGACGAGGACCAGTACCTGCTGCGCCATTCCAGCCCCATCACTGACAGAGAGCCTGGGAGCAGCCAGCAGGTTCCAGGAAGCCTCAACATGGATGACAAGGGAGAGCTGGAGCGAGTCCTGGCCCACTTAGAGGATGAAAACAGGTAGAGACAGGGGCAACTCTGAAAGTGGGGGTTATAGCCTAAGAGGGGGGAAGGGACTGAAGAAGCCTTGTAGAGCTCAGAGTGGAGCCAGGAGATGCTGCTGGGTCTGGAGCTGAGGATTGCAGATGCTGAGAGGGAAGTTTTGGAGGGTGTCTAAGCTGAGCACTAAAACTCAATGAGGATGTGCTCTCCAAGGAAGGGAGATGACTCTGTTTGCCAAAACGTTCCTTCCCACATCCCCAGAACCTGCTCCCCTCCTGGATCCCAAACTGGTTGAAGTGAGCCCAGGGCACTCTGTCTTTCTTGTCCCTGAGCCTCTCGTGAACAGTGGTAGTGCTGCTCTGGACCACGCAGGGTGAGGCTCTAGGCATGGACGATCAGCTCAGGAGGAGGTGATGCTTTCTCTGCCCTTGTTTTCAGCCTCTTGGGAAGTGATTGCGTATCTGTGAACTCCCTCAGCGGGGTAGAACCACAGACAGGCCACTCTGCAGTGCAGCATCCTGGCCCTTAAGCTTCACAAATGGCAAAGCTTTGTCTGGGTCATGGGCCATCGCCAGTGTGCAGCTCCAGGGTGTTTGCAGCAGTCTCTAGGAAGGATTGTGGGGATGCTGACCTGGGCTGTCCTGCAGGATCCTCCAGGGAGAGCTGAGACGTTTGAAATGGCAGCATGATGAGGCAGTGGAGTCTCCAACCTTGGCTACAGGCTCTCCCGAATCAGTGCAAGACCCGCGTAACGATGAGCTCCTGGCGGAAGCACGAATCCTCCGGCAGCACAAGAGCCGCCTGGAGACGCGGATGCAGATCCTGGAGGACCACAACAAGCAGCTGGAGTCGCAGCTGCACAGGCTGAGGGAGCTGCTGCTGCAGGTATGCTCAGAGCAAAGAGCTGGGACCTTGGGGTGGGCTGTGCCATAGCAGCGCTGTGACAGTGGCACAAAGGGGATGGGTGTAACAGGGGAAGCCAAGGACAGAGGATCATGACAACCTTCTCACAACAACTCTTCTCACTCCAGCCTCCAGCAGAGTCAGAAGGCAATGGTTCAGCAGCCTCTTCATTGGCTTCATCTCCACATCAGTCAGAAGGCAGCCAGGCAAAGGAGAAAGAGCACAACACCCCTGACACTGAAACTGCAGGTGAGGTTTGGGCTTGGGCTGAGCTCCTGGCCCTGCTCCCGTTTCCATGCTGCAGGAAACTGCCTGCACCCTGCCATCCTGCAGAGATGCTGGCAGCCAGGTGGATGTCCAGAGAGCCTTTTCATACCCACCTGCCCTCCTTTCCACTGCAGATGAGGTGGAAGCCAAAACCCAGGAAGTCAGCATGTGCCTGGAAGACATAATGGAGAAGCTGCGGAGCGCCTTCCCCAACTCCCGAGGTACTTGAGTGAAATCCTCCTCTCTCGCTTCTTCCTGCTCCCTCAGGTGAGGTTTTCCCCACAGAGCCCTGCCCCGATCCCAGCTTCCCTGCGACAGCTGATGACCCGCAGTGCTTCAGCCAAGAGCTCTGCTGCTGCAGTGCTGCTGGGGTGGGTGTGTGGCCTGGGAACAGAGGAGGAGGAGGCTTCACACCTGCAAGGAGAGGCGATCAGAGCTGCCAAGAGCACAGACCAAACAGATCCCCGTGATGAGCTGCAAGGCAGCCTCCTGCCCTGCTCAGGACCTGCACCCTGCGGGGCTCCCACCGTGAGGATGGACAGACCTGCCAGCACCCACCTGCAGTGACAGCTTTGAGCCACCTCCTGGCTTCGTCCCTGTCCAGACCCCTCTGCAGGAGAGGTCGAGGCCCCAGTAGCCCGGTGAGATGGAAGCAAAGGTGCAAGCTCTCCTGGCTGCTCATGGACAGCTCTTCCCAGCAGGGATGGAGACTGGGGGATGTGTGTGTGGATGGCATTCCACTCACTCAGTGGGTTTTGGTGTTGGTCATTCTGCTCTTTCCCTCTGTGCTCCAGTCCAGGAGCAGCACTTGGTCTCTTGCCCAGGCTGCCAGAGGGAGACATTGCTTGGTGCCAGCATTAACATGAGGTGGTGGCCTGCCCATGCAGACTCTTGCCCACTTTCTGCCATCCCTGAGCAGGATCCTCCTGGCTCTGCAGCAGCCCCCTTCTAACCAGGTGGCTCTGGGTCCTATTTTCCTGACCTGTCTATTTCTCTTTCAGGTATGACCTCCCTTATCTAACACCTCCTGTGAGCCAGAGGCTTTTCCTAACCAGCTACCTGGCTGCTTTCCTCCCCCTCTCTCCCTGCCGTGCTCCCTGTGCTGCAGCAGACCTCACACAGACTCCCTCCGAGCTGGTGGTGCAGGATGCTTGCCAGCTCCGGAAGATCTCAGGGGAACATAGGTCATGCAGGAGTGGGACTGTGGGCTCCCCAGGAGGCTGGTTTGTTCACTCAGCCACAGTGTCCAAGCCTTGGTGGGATGGTTCAGAAGAAAGAGCTGAAGCCATGAAAACTGCCTGTCTCCCCTGGCACCCATGGGCTGCTGCCTTTGCCTGCAGCCCTCGGGGGATGCAGAGCTCAGCATCCCACTCTTCATTTGTGCCCAGGAGACTCCAGGTTTATGGGCACCAAAACACTCCTGGAGCCACACAGTTTTTAAAGTAACTCTTTATAAAAGTAACCAGGTGCCAGCCTTATGGTTTGAACTCTGCCACCCAAGGCTCTGCAGCCAGCCAGGCACATACCACCAGGAGAGAGTCTGTGAGGTTTATGGAGTAGGGATTGAGTCCATGTTAGAGCTTCAGCCCAGCTAGTAGCCTTATATTGAGAGGGTCTTTATAACAGAGCCTTATTGTTGTTTAATTTGCCTATATTTCTATATATTATATATATATACTGTACTTAAATACTCTCATGGACTCACTCTATTAAACTCTAATACCTTAAGTGTAGCTGCCCTTCGCTTTCAGACCAGCCCAACTCCTGCTCCCAGGGGAACCAGCACCTTCCCTGTTGCTGGTGTTGCCTTGCAGGGCTGCTGTGAGGGAGCTCAGTGAGGGCTGGACCCACAGCGGGTGCTTCATCCTGCCTGGTTTCCTGGGGATCTGTGCCTTTGCCATGGCGCAGAGAGCCTGTCCTGCACAGACCCAGCTCCTGCAGGGAGGGGTTTCTCCAGCCCTACTCCAGCCCTGGGGCCACTTTGGTCTGATGCAAGTGCATGGCAGTGTGGGTGGGCAGCAGGACAGGCAGGGCACCTCCTTGCTACCCCCAGGGAGCAGCTGCCCTGCTGCTGTCTCCAACTCTGGGTTGAGCTGGGGGGCTGGAGGCCCTCATTGAAAGCAGGTCAGTCGCATGGGGCAGTGCAGGGAGGCTGTTCTGCCAGCTGGCAGGGCAGCTTGGGGGTGGTGGCTTCTGTTCCCCAGGGGTCCCTCGGGCTGGCTGTCTTGTGCTGTGTTATGTCGAGAAAGAGGCAGAGTCAGGTGCTGCAGGGTAACCCAGAGCGTGGGCTGAGGTGGCCCTGGTGCTCTGGGGCCAGAGGTTGTGGAGAGATGAAAGGCTTGAGCCCTCGGGGCAGGGCAGGGCTGGGCTGCAGACTGGGGTGAAGTATCCGACCTAAACAGGGCTTACAAGGACAGAGCCAGGGCTGTTGTTGCTGGCCCAGGATAGGACGCGGTGCTGAGCTGCCAGGTTGGAGGTTGTGGCCAGGGCAGGGTGTCAGGCCCAGGGCTGTGGGCCTGGCTTTGGGGTGTGGGCAGAGGTGAGGAGCGGTGCCCACACCAAGGACAAGGCGGTGTGAGCCTTACAGCCAGGGGTATTCGGCATGTAGTGCTCCAGTGTCTGCTGGCAGCAGCGTGGGTGGCTGTCCTTGCTGTCCCCTGTCCCGGCCAGGTGAGTGGCAGGAGGGCAGTGTGGTGGCGTTAGGGTGGCTTTGGGCATGCTGTGGGTGAGAGGGACCATAGGCCAGCCTGTGAGACCCAGCTGGACCCCTCTGTTATCCCAGGGGCAGGATGGGAGCAGCGTGGGGAGCAGCAGAGTGAGGTTTGGCCTGAGGGTGCAGTCAGGAGTATCCAGCCTGGGGGGAGCTGGAGGAAGAAAAAGGGCAGGATGAGGACAGAGCTGCTGGCCCCAGTGCCAGGTGTGGGGAGCAGAGGTGGCCGGGTTGGGTGCTTGGGCTGTGTTTGGGAGCCAGGATGTGTCAGGGAGGGGAGCAGGCTGGTGTTAATGCTCTGGTAACCATGTACTGTGGTGCTGCTGTCCTCACTGCTTTGTGGCATCTCTGCTCTGGAAAGGGAATAAATTTGTATTTATACTGAGACCTAGATCAGTGCTCTGGCCTCTTCTATCCGTGCTTCTCGGCTGAGTCAGCTCCCGTTGCTGTGCCATCCTGGCACTGCTCCTGCTGGGACACAGCCTGCGCTGTGTCACCCTGGCTGTCCACACCACTTGAGGCAGAACAGAAGCTCTGGGCAGAGCCCCAGGATCCCCAGACACAGGTGTGTCCCCCGACCACCATCTTCATCCTCTTCCAGCAAGGTCTGTCCAGGCCGTGTGGCAGCCATGAGGGATGGGACAGGGGTTGCATGGGGACAGTCCCTCTTTGTCACCCAGGAACTTTTGCTGTAGGAAACCCTTCAGTCCCAGGCAGGATGTGGACAGCAGTGGGATGCTGGGCAGGCAAGGCAGTCCTCTCCCTCCTTTCTCTCTGGAGTTCCATTCAGTTTTCAGTGCCCAGAGGTGTCTGGGTGCCTCAGTCCCAAGCGCTGCCCATGTTCACTGTGCCTCTGTGGCACAATGAGGGATTCAGATGAAGAATAGTTCAGGGTAAGGGCAGGGGCTCTCAGGCCCTCTCCACTGCCCAGACTTCGCTGATGGTGAAGCCTGCCCAGGACAGACAGTTTTTGGGCTGGACCTGCTCTCACCCCTGCCTGGAAGGGCTGGCAGTGCTGGGGAAAGGCCTGACACAGTGCCACTGCAGGGAAGTTTGGGGACCCTCATGCAGGAGAGACTCAGGAGCTTAAGGGGGGTGAAATGCAGCCTCCTTAACCACCCCTCTCAGGAGTAGCACAAACTGCCCCATCCCTGTGCCAGGGGCTCCAGGGCAAGGCAGGAGGTGTGGAATGTGATCAAGGAAGCCGGTCACGTTCAGGAACAAATCCAGCCCATGGTGCCAGGGAAGAGCTTTTATTTCTCAGCCAGCAAAGCTCGGTGGCGCCCAGCTGAAAGGCGCTGGAGCCGAGGAGTCGGGGCAGGGGTGGCGGGCGCTGCTGCACGGCGGGGCTGGTGGGCCCGGCGCTGGCAGGGTGAGGACAGTATTGTTCCCGTGTCACTGCCGGGCCAGTCCCCAGCCCCGGGGCTCCCTCTCAGGGTACAGGAGCCCTGCTGGCTGTGCTGTGCCTTTTTGTCAGTGGCCTGGCAGCTGTTCCCCCAAGCAGGGGTAACTGACCCCCTTCTCTGGCTGCTATGGGGCAGGGGGTATTTCTGCCCCTCCACTCAGCTCATCTTCCCCAGGGGTGAAGCTCTCTGGCGGGATGTTGCCTTCCCCAGAATTTTCTTGTCCACTGTCTGCTCCCTGCTCCCTGCAGCTCACCTCTTCCAGAGCCTCCCCAGATGTTTTATCCTCCAGCTCTGGGGACCCCTCAGCTGGACCCAGCCCCTCGCTGGGAGCCCCCAGCTCTGGAGTTCTCTTTGGCTGAACCTGGGCCTCACTCCCTGTGCCAGTTCCCTCTGCTTCACTGGCTCCTTGCTCCAACCCCTGCACTAGCCCTGCTGCCTTCGTCTCCCCTATTGCCCCACATTGCCCTGCTTCAGGCTTTTCCATTTTTGCTGGTAGACTCTCTTTCTCTTTGTCCTTCTCCACTTTCCCTTTCACTACTGCCTCCTCCTCCCTCTCCTCATCTTCTTCCTTTTCTTCTTCCTCTTCTTCTTCCTCTTCTTCTTCCTCTTCTTCTTCTTCTACCTTCTCTTCTTCCTTCTCCACTTCTTCACCCTCTTTTAATTTCTCATCTTCTTCCTCTGCCTCCCTCTCCACCTTTTCCTCTTTGCTCTCCTCTTTTTCTTCCTTTTCTTCCTCCTCCTTCTCCTCTTCCCCCTCCTCTTCTTCCTCTTCCCTCTCCTCCTCTTTCTCATCTTCCTCCTCTGTTCCCAGGCTCTCTGACTTTGCCCCACAGGTGCCCAGGTTTACTTCTTCCCCCGCTGCTGTCCGATTCCTCCCCTCCACCTCTTCTCCCACAGGCTCTCCTCGGGCTTCTTCTCCTCCTGGTGCTGCCCCTTCACCCTCAGCCCTGGGGGTCCCTTGTTCTGCTTGGGGAGCCCCTGGTTGTTCTGTTACTTCAGTCTCAGCACCCTGCTCCCCCTGCCCAGGGGTGTCCTCCCCAGCCTCACCCTGAGGTGCCCCATCACCCACCTCCCTGCTCTCCCGCCCCTCACGGGCCTTCAGACCCTGGGATGACTGGAAGAGGCCCTGGTAGCGCTTCCGATCCTCCACATGCTTCTTCCTCATCCTCTCCCCCAGCTGCTTCAGCTCCTTCTTCACTGCAGCCGCCATGGAGGGGTCGAGGTGAGCCACGCGCTGGAAGTCCTCCCGTGCCTCCCGCTCATTCCAGACAGCAGCGTGGGCCTTTGCCCGCTTGAAATAGGCCTTGGCGTTGTCTGCCAGGAGAGAAGAGCCCCCAGTGGGGGTCCTGCAGCTCAGGGCCACCAGCCACAGGAGCTGGAGACTCTGGGGACCAGGGGCCATGAAGCACATGGGGCAGTGGGGTGTGCGGTGGGCACACCTGTAGAGAGGGCAGGGACACCTGGGCTATGCACTGCCACTGCAGGCAGCAGAGCACAGGGACGGCAGGGATCATCGTGGAAAGGGGAAGTATGGTGCGGTGGGTGGGGGGACACTGTGAGCAGGGGAAACCAAAGACATGAGCACTGTCACGGGCAGGGTGAACTGGGACATGGGGATCCAGATGACGCAGGTACTATCACAGGCAGAGGGACACGGGATGAGCATTGTCACGGATGGGGGATTCAGAGGACAGAGTCCCTGGGAGCCATGGGGACAGCAGGGGTTGGGATGCAGGGCACAGGTACCATTGTGCTTCTGGAGAAGCTCCGTGGTGTGCTCCAGCACCTCGTAGTACTCGCCGAGCTCCAGCTGGCACTGGCAGTAGTTGAGCACCAGCGGGGTGACCAGGCTCTCCAGCTTCAGCCAGTCATCCTCCCACGGCTTCTCCTGCCCCGCGAGCAACACAGGGCGGTTCATGGCTGCGTCCACCCCATCCCAGGCACCCAAGGCACACAGGGAAGTGCTTTGAGGGGTGACCCAGGCAGGGCTGGGGCAGTGTTGGTCCTGCTCACCTTGGCCTGGAGGTTCCTGAGGCAGATGACAGCCTCCTGGTACTTGGCCGCCGCCTGCGCAAACTCCCTGCGCAGGACGAGGCGGTTGCCCTCGCTGTGCAGCACGGGCACTGCTGCCAGCTTCTCCTCCTTGTTCATGGCCCACGTGTCACGTTTGTACGCTGAGGGGTCCTCCACCTGCACGGGCAGGAGGAGCTGAGCGGCCTGTCCCAGCTGTTCCCGCTCTGGCAGCCATCCCCGCCATCCCCCTTACCCGGAACAGCTCCATGATGAAGATGAGAGGCTGTGGCGTCCGCTGCAGCTCGTCCAGGTCATCGTAGCCCGTGCTGTGGTAGTCAAACATGTTGCCCATGCCACAGCGGTGTTTCTGGCCTTCCAGGGGGTCCCGTCCCTCCGCGATCCTCCGCATGCCCCTGGAGACCAGGGCATACATGCCTGTGTGCTGCAAGGAGAGGAGCACCCTGCTCAGCCCTGGGGAGCCATCTGCACCCTCTTGTCTAGGGCAGCCCCCTGGCGCTAAGTGACAGCCCGTGTTTGCACCAGACAAGGCCGGAGCATCTCTGGGATGCATGGTCCTGTGCTCTGGCTCTGCAGGAAGGGGGGAAGTGGGCATCTATGGGCCCCTCACTCACAATGGTGTCACACCAGAACTCTGCCACCTCCCCAATCCTCATGGAGCTGAGCAGCGTCTCCCAGATCTCCAGCTTGAACATCTTGCCCACGATGATCTCCATGGGCATGCCAGCTTCCCGGCTGTCATCGATCACCGTCCGCTCAAAGTCATCCTTCAGCGTCTGGAAGTGGAAGGTGAACTGCCCCAGAGAGAGCCCAGTGGTCAGAGTCCCCTCAGTAGCTACGATGACCTCAGCTGTGGGGTCAAGCCTGCTCCCAGCGCTGTGCTGGTCTGACTGGCATCTCTCCCCCCGGAGCAGGAGATTGTGCCTCTTTTGCCCACTTAAGACAGCAAGCAGATGGTCGAATGTCTTAACATCCGTCCATGCTCTATCTTGCTTCTCCCTATGGATCCCCCTTTATAACCCAGAGAGTGCTCTCACGGTGTGCACCAGGACCTGGCGGAACCCCAAGAGATCAAAGGCTGGGGAATCTCCCAGGAACAACCCCCTGGCACATCTCACTCCGGCTTGGCACATGGCAGGAAAGGCAGATTTCAGCAACCCATTGGGGCTGCTGAGCTCTAACGGTGCCATGGGGTGTCACAGGCCCAATGCAAGGTGAGGCTGTGGGCACTGCCAGCTGTCACTGTGAGAAACGTGGCTACCTGTGCCCAAACCAGCCCCTCCTGCGCCCCTCTCGTGAGGGCTCTCACTGTTCCCCGGACTTGGAGCTGGGCTTGTGAACCGTAATGGGCAGGGATGTCAGACCCACTCCCTCTCCCAGGGCTCTGGAGGAACAACAACACAGACAATTTACCTTGCTCCCATCCTGCAACTTTGGCAGCTCCCCTTGGCCTCCGTGTAGAATCTTCTTTTTGACCCCTTCCACGTTCAGCAGGTAGGTTTCCTCCATGGCTGCTCACAGATCACACGCACCCCAGCACGCTCTGGCCTTTCTAGAGTTCCACGTCTTCCTTAGGTGTCTCTTTCTTGACTATCTGGACATACACATCATTTTCCAGGGCTCCTGCTGACCTTTTCCTTTCTGTCCTGGGGGCAGAGCCTTCTTCCCCTGCCCTTGGGTTGTGAGAGAGGTGTCCCCACCTAGGCACACACTCACCGAAAGCCCCCGGTGTCCTCCGTTGCTTTCTGTAACCGCCCTTCTAATCCTCTTCCCACCCTGTCAGGTTAATCTGGGATTTGCCTGCAGAGTCCGTGAGGAATTGCAGGAACTCCCTGATCAGGAGGGCCTCGCTCCTCCCACCGAGTGACAGCACTTTTGACCCAGTTCCACCAAGAGCACTTTGGGGAAGGAGGCCAGCAGTGCCCCACCAAAGGTGCCCAGGCACAGCTCTCTGCCAGGGGCTGGGAGATCACAAAGGAAGAGACCGGGGTTGAAAAGGAAACTTTATTGTGGTTGGTTTACAGATATAAGCATTCCTGAAACACAAGAACAAACTCCTACCAGGCCACAGCCCATCAAGCCCAAGGCTCAGTAAGATGCAGAAACCAGCACTGTGCTGTCCTGGGGAGGTCAGTGCTGACTATTCACAGCAAATCTGTTGCTTTGGCTGCTCTCACAGCCATAGTCCAATTCTTTAGCTCCACCAGCCAAACCCAGCACAGTGGATGTGAAATCAGCTCTGGACATGGACCCTCTACCACTGCCCAGCAGCATATCTGGCAGCAGAAGTGTGTGACTAAAGCAAAGACTTCAGCATGGCAGGCGACCACCACTTCCAGCTCTGCTCATAAAGACCCAGGCCCACTCCTCACTTCTCCATGAGGGACTCCAGCTGCTCCTGCAGGGACGCCATCTGGGAAGAGGAAGGGAGACATTACAGTAAGGCACATCTGGGACTCCGGGCAGCCCCAGCACTTTTGTGTTCCTGCACATCTACCCACACCAGTGGCTGCTCTCTCTGTGTGTTGCCTGGAGCTGTGCTTGGGCTCCTCTGGGACAGAACTGGCACTGCCCACAGGAACGTGAGAGTGAGAACCTCCTGCCTCGGTACCTGGCTGAAACAGAGCTGCCCTGAGGCAGGAAATCTGCCACAACCCTACAGCCACTGCCTTCCTTGTACATGGGTGCTAACAGGTTTGTGCGTCATGTTTTACCCCAGGCAGCAATCCTGGCAGCTCTGGACTGCTGACTGGATTCTTGTTTTGGCTCCTCCACAAAGAAGGCTGCAGTCAACCCTACTCCTTGTATCTCCTTCTGCCTTGGGAAGCTCTGTGCAACTACAGATGAAGTATGACCCCACCTGACCTGCAACACTGGCATTCACAGAAGCTGCTGTGGCAGAAGATTCGGGGAACTCTGTCAGGCCAAGCCTAGAACAGTCTTGCTCCCCTGTAGCTCCCAGTCCACTGTGGGAGTTTCCTCACCTGCTGTTTCTCACGCTCTTCCTGCTGCTTGAACTCATCCAGCACAGCCTGGAGACGGGTCTGCAGAGACATGGAGACCCCAGTTACCAGTGTGTTCTCAGCTGGAGGGATGCTGCTAGAACGTGTCAAATGGTGCAGCAAGCCCCAAGCTGCATTGACAACCACCCCCTTATCTCCTCCAGTCTCACAGATTGCTTTGCCTCCATGGGGAAATGCTGGAGTGTGCACAGCCACACCACAGCTATTTTAAACCCAGCAGGCAAAGGCTCCTGGCTCCCCCAAATCAGCCCACTGGATCTAATGGCGAGCCAGTGTTAAGCAGGTTTGAAGAGACACCAGGAGAGCTCTCACCTTGAGGGCAAGGTTCTCCACTTTCATGATGAGATCTTCCTGGCGTTTCCTCCTGTCTTGAGTTTCTTGGAGTTTACTTTTCAGGTTGTCAATCTGTTTCTGGATGCCCATGGCTGGAAGGGAGAGTGAGCTCAGACCCAGAGCAGCAGCAGAGCTGGGAAACACAGCCTGCCTGGCACCCCAACAATTCTGCCATGCTCTGCTGGCCACTCACCAATCTGGTTGGACCCCTCATTCTCCTGCTGCTGTCCATCAGACTCATTCAGCTTGTCCTGCAGTTGTCTCTCCAAGTCTTCCTCAGTGTCCATGATGTTCAGGTCTTCATCGTCGTGATGATCCCTCTCATCTTCATCCTCGCTGCTGCTGCTGATATCATTAAATATCTCCCGCAGTTCATCGTGTTCTAGGTGGGGGCAAAAGAGTTAAAACACAGCTGATGACCTGCCAGTGCCTTTTGCCTGCCAGGGACCACATCTAGAAATAAAACAGCCTTCCCCACTGCACCTGAGGAGCCATGGCCTTGCTTATGCCCCGACATCCCTGGGGAGGAGATGTCCAGGCTGGTGAGTGAACCATGGTTGTCCACTTCTTTTGTTTCATCTTCAGCAATGACTTCCCAGCCTGACAGCAGAAACAGGTGAGTCAAGGGAAAAAGAGGAACGTGGAAGGTGCACTGTGATGGAAGAGGCTAAAAATGGCAGATCACTGCCACTGCAACCAGTCTGGCCTTGTGCCTATGGATACCCAGGATGAAACACCTCAGACCTCTTTTTTGATGACTTCTCCTCTACTGTTTCAGTTCCTGCTCCGTACAACAGTACAGTCCACAAGAAAGGTCACCTCGAGGAAACAATAAGCTTTGAACAAGGCAAAGATGAAGCTCTGAAACTTCAGTGCCTCTTGTGTGTTTGCCTCCCAGCGTCCCACACCCACGCAAAGCTCAACTTGTTCTTTCCAGAACCCCCAGGTCACACACATGTCCCGTCCTACTCTTGAGCTTTTTTCCCACTAAAAGGATACGGACACTGACAGCCTCAGCATCGGTGCTCAGGAGACGCTTCACCTCTTTTTCCACATCGGGAGACTCGATATACTGGGCCAGAGAGGGGAAAGAGAACAGAGGCACTGTTAAATGCCTTGTGCATGCTGCTGGTGCTGGCCAACTCCAAGCCTCCACCTCTGGACAGAGCACTGTTTCAAGGCTTTCTTATCTTCTGCTTTCTGCTCAGCATTTGCTCATATTTAACTGTGAGGTAATTTATGCACCCCTCCAAAAAACAATCCATCTTTTTTGTACCTTGGTAGGTTGAGTGCTCTCACTTTTCTGCTCATACTACTTATTTCATAAGACTTTCTGTGTGTATGCAGAAAGTCCTCGAGGTGTTGACGGTCAACTCAGCTCAACTCCTTCCCATCCCACTCAAAAGAAGGCTTCATTTTTCACTTTAAAATTAGTCAGGAATTTTACTGCAGTGATATCAAGTCTCTCCTGTGGGCTACAGGAGTGCCTCAAGTAATTTGTTTCCCAAATGTCATGGAAAATCACACTCAATCCTGTTCTCAGAAACTGCAAAGGAGAGAAGAACAAGTCTTCCCAGCCTCAGGGTGCTGCATCTCCCCAACACCTTGCCTGGATTGTGCATATGCACAGAGACAGTCTCTGAGCTCCATCTGTTGTCACTCCCCCAGCTGAAATGACAGTGGTACTTTTTGAGGAAGGGAATGGGCCATGCATAAAGAGAAGATTTAAGCTGGGAAAGCAGGAATGAGTGAAGCCTCATTTCCATGTGAGTCTTTCTTCCTTTGTTCTCTATGAGCAGGAAGAGGTGTGCTGTGGCAAGGCAGCCACAGGAATGAGGTCCAGCAGTACTCTGCACAGAGGATTTTCCCCTCAGGAGCATCTTGGAAAATACAGAGGAAGCACCCAAAGAGGTGTTTAAATCTACTACCCTCCCCTCACCCTTATCTTGGGCAAGGAAATGTGAACAAATATTAAGAAAACACATGGCTTTCGGACCAGTCACAGTTACAGCTCTAATGTCTCTGCCTTCCTATCCTTTGGCTATTTCATCTGCGTCTGTGTGAAAAGCAACTCACCTTCTTCTTAGCTGTCTTCCGGAATCGCCGCTTCCGTACGTTTTTCAGGGGAAGAGTGACTGTGACAGAGGAAACAGATTTCATGTGTCACGCAGATGGCCCAGTGAGAGAAGCACGTTTGTCAGAAGGGAGAAGATCCCTTCAGCAACAGAGAGAGCCGTGGGAAGGAGCAGCAGCACAGCCAGTACCTGGCAGCTGTGAGCACCTCGCTCAGATGTGGGGTACTGGGGTGGAGGGGCTTGGCACAGCCTCTACTCACTGCCATGGTTCCATATGAATTTCTTCTCTCTGTCCTTGTCCTTCTTCTTGTTTGCCTTGGGGTCAGTGCTCACAGTTTGCTCTTCCAAAGGTGGGTAGAGATCACCATCCACAGTGCAAACAAGCATCTGGAACCCCCATACGAACACAAGGATGTGAAGGAACAGTGACTGCCCACTGCATGTTGTGAGCCAAAGAGATTCAGGGGGACAGGGTGTGGGAAAGAGTTTCACTCCCAGCTCAGCTGGACACAGCAGCAGTTAAGCTGTCACAAGGATAATCACATTTCACACTTTAGGAATGAGGTTTCTAAACACCAAGTGGAATGGAGAATTTTAAACTGCTAATACTGTGAGAGACAGGAATTGGCCACGTTATACTGGGTGTGAGAGACAGGAATTGGCCATGTTATACTGGGTGTCCAGTTGCCAAAGTGTAAAAGGGTTTTCCTGGAGAGGAGAGCAACAAATTAAGCTGTTGGTGCAGGCAAGAAGGACAGCTCATACCTGGCAAATATCTGCTGTCTTGTAGAAGGTTTTCTTGTCAATGGTTTTTAAGCTCTCGATGATGCAGGGCAGATCCACCAGCTTGGCTGCCAGCGGCACCCGGTCCACACGGACAATCCCATGGCGCCCATCCGCTGGGGAGAGCCAGGGGACAGTTCAGTGCTGTGGCTCAACAGCCACCCCAGGCAATACAGCCCTGGGCAGCAGAACTTCACAGGACAACACGTGCAAGTGGCACAGCTTCACCTGTGGACAGGCAGAGGTGCCTGGAGCAGGTGCCCTGGTCCTGCTCACTCACCGTGCAGCTCAATGGTGAGCCTGTCCTTCAGGTTGACATTCCCGGACTGGACTGCTCTCCGCACGGTGGAGGCATATTCCTGAGAAGGGAATTCTTCAGGAGCAAGTGTGCTTCCTCCAAGAATTACCAAAGACTTCTGCCCAACCTACCCAGCTTTTAACACCTGCCATCCACATGCTGGACAGCAACTGCAAGAGCCACGATGAACTGCACCCTCCTCCCAACAGCACGCTAACCCTGTGGCTCTGCTAGTCCAGGTGCTCTCCATACCCCTGGCATGACACAGCCGTGACAGTGGTGTGAGGTCCCTGCCAGAGGCACCTGCCAGAGCTCCACAGCACTGCGGGGAGTTACAGCTCCCCTCACCAAGCCCTTGTGGTCTCAGCAGGACACAGTCTCACAGAATCCCAGAATAACTGGGGATGGAAGAAGAGATCATCCAGTCCAACACCTCTGCCAAGGCAGGGTTACCCAGAGCAGGTGACACAGGAAGGCGTCCAGGTGGGTTTGGGATGTCTCCAGAGAGGGAGATTCCACAACCTCCCTGGCCAGCTGTTTCAGCGCTCTGCCACTCTCA
The DNA here is from genome assembly GCA_013398855.1 of Mohoua ochrocephala. Taxonomy (NCBI): domain Eukaryota; kingdom Metazoa; phylum Chordata; class Aves; order Passeriformes; family Acanthizidae; genus Mohoua; species Mohoua ochrocephala. Next base: position 204,651 of record VZTA01000401.1, on the reverse strand, counting down.
ATGGAAAGAATGGCACCTCTCATGTTGAGGTGGAACCTCTTGTGCTTTAGTTTATCATCCTGTCGCTGGGCACCAGAAAAAGAGAGTCTCAGCTTTAAGCACCCAACAAACAGCAACAAGGGCACTTATAGCCACAGCAACTAAAGAGCCAGTACTTGTTAAAGCTCTACCTTACAGAAAGGTCCTCCCAAATCCTCTCGTTGTCTCTGAGCCTCCTGCTCTGTGTGTCAGGAGCACTTCTCTAGGGGAGGCCGCGGAAAATCCGTTCAAAAGGGTGGGAATGGGCTACCCAGGCCCCAAAGCACCCAGCCTGCTTCCACATCCCTTCCCGGCCCCGCAGCTTCCCCACTGCCTTGTTAACCCCTCCCGCAGCCGGTGCTGGCCGACAGTCCGGGCTGAGCTCGGTGTAACTCGGTGGGACCGCGAGGGGATGACGGACCGAGCTCTTACCGGCGGCAGCCGCAGCACGAACTGGCTCTCGAGCTCGTGCGGAGCATCGTCCTTGCCCTTGCTCATCCTGCCTCCTCCAGCTCTGCCAGCAACACGCGGTCACCTCGCCCTCGGAAAGGCTCTTGCACGGGGACCCCAGCCCAGGACGGCTGCCAGAGCCTCCCCCAGCCCCGCTCCCGGTCCCAGTCCCGTTCCCAGCCCCGCCCGCCCCGCGGAAGCTGAGCCCGGCGCACCGCCCCTTCCGCTCCATCCCCGTTCCAGTCCCGCTCCGTCCCCGCTCCTCCGGGGAGGTGCCGGTGGCCATGGGGGCCGGGTTCGGCGCGGGGCTGGGGCTGGCCCTGGCCTCCAGCGCCTTCATCGGCGGCAGCTTCGTCCTGAAGAAGAAGGGGCTGCTCCGGCTGTGCGGCCGCGGCCGCGCCAGGGCAGGTACGGCCGCTCCCGGGGCGCTGCTCCCGCTGGGCTCCCCCGAGGGTCGTGACGAGAATTTGGTGTGGCTTCATCTGAGGTTTCTCGTTTGTTTCCTCCGCACTCAGGGCAAGGAGGGCACGCGTACCTGCGAGAGTGGCTTTGGTGGGCAGGGCTGCTGTGCAGTAAGTACCGCGCTCAGACTGTGGTAAGGCACAGTTATCGTAGGATCACGGAATGGTTTGGGTTGGTGGAGACCTTAAAGATGATCTCGTTCCAGCCCCCTCCCATAGGAACACCCACTATCCCAGGTTGCTCCAATCACCATCCAACCTGGCCTTGAACACTTCCAGGGATGGGGCAGCCACAGCTTCTCTGGGCAGTGCTGTTCCAGTGCTCCACCACCCTCATGGGGAAGAATTTCTTCCTGGTATCTTATCTAAACCTACTCTCAGTTTTAACCCATTCCCCCTTGTCCTGTCACTACATGCCCTTGTAAAAAGTCTCTCTCCATCTTTCTTGTAGGCTCCCTTCACATACTGGAAGGCCGCAATTAGGTGACCCCAGAGCCTCCTCTTTTAAGTGTGTGTTTGTGGTTGTTTCCGGTCGGTTTCATGCTTTATTATTACCATTACTGTTTGACTGCTTGAGTTTCTTCCACGTTTCTGATGATGATGTTGATCTAATTGTAACTAAACTATTCTAAAGTCTCATGCATTACCAGGTTTTTTCTGCTAAGCAGGAACCGAGGAGCTGGCTAGCTGGGTTGGGTTAAGTGCTTCTGAAGTGGCCTGCCCTGAGGATGTAATGATAAAGGGACATCCAGCACCGTGGGTTTAGTGCTACAGCAATTTCAGCAGCTTTACTTTACACTTTTCAATGTTAAGAACCAACTGTACTGGATTTACCCTTTAAAAAGTTGTAAAAGCTGTTCCAGGAGAAGGACAGATGCCTTTCAGCTTTGTGGAAATCATGGAAATACTTTCCTGTGGTTGCTGCTCACTCTAGAGGCACATGTGACTAAGGATCACTGTGCACAACACTGAGCCTTCTCTTCCCAAGAGAACCTGTGTGGGGCTTCTGCTTGTTCTTGCTGGTGCTGTTCTTCCATGGTTGCTCAACATACCTCAGAGAAACAGGATGCTCGGGAGGAAACTGAGGCTTTTCTGACCACACTCGAACTCGTATAATGGTGAATTGCTTGTACTTTGATGCTCACAGGAGTTTCTCTTGCAGTGGGAGTTGGAGAAGCTGCAAATTTTGCTGCCTATGCCTTTGCCCCTGCAACACTGGTGACTCCACTGGGTGCTCTAAGTGTCCTTGTTAGGTAAGCAGTCTCAGAAAGACCCTCACTTCACCTACCAGCCCTTAGTGATGAAAGCAGTTGCTCTGCTCTCTTCCCTCAGGTATCCATTCCTTGTCCTAATTGGTTTTGGATGGGTTTGTTGGGTTTTTTTTTCTCTCCTTCAGTGCAGTTCTGTCTTCTGTCTTCCTGAATGAGCAGCTGAATGTTCATGGGAAGATTGGCTGCATCCTGAGTATCTTGGGCTCCACTGTGATGGTGATCCATGCTCCACAGGAAGAAGAGGTTTCCAGCCTGGAGTCGATGGCAGAGAAGCTCAAAGATCCAGGTACTAAACTAAAAGGTTTCCTGTTGACTTCAGGCTAATGACAGTAGAAGGTGGGATACCACCACTTGGATAGATGGGAAAGGACTGAACCAAGTGGTAATTGAGCTGTTTCTTGTTCTGCACACCCCACTGGAATCATTAACAGTTACCAAGTGGGCTGGTTTTTTTACGGTCTGTGAGGTATAGATGTAAAAAGTGAGGAGCAGGGGAATGAGGTGCAGCTGTCAGCAGAAGAGGTTGGCCTGTGGCAGTGCCAGGAATTGCAGAGGGAATTCCCGTACACAAGGGTGGCATTGGTGTGGCTGAGAGAAGAGAGAGGAGGAAATTTCGGCAGATAAACGAGTGATTCAAGGAGTTATGCCCGAGATCAGGTAGTCCTGGTATTTATGTTAGAGGATGAATCAGGTTGCAAGGATATGATGTGGGAATGGCACAAAAGGCAGAATAAGCTACAAGAGATGGAGGAAGGAAGCACAGGGAGAAGAGCAAAGCAGAGTAACGGGTAGATATTGCTGCTCTTTAGGGGGAGCGCTGGCAGGGCATTCCTGTGACGTGGTACTTTCCTTTTTATCCCACCACAGTCTGCAGAGTTCAGCCATGGCTTCCCAAGCCTTCTGCCACCCTCCTGGGCCTCCTGCTGGACTGGTCAAAAGCCCCCCCACCTCTTCTAGTGCTGTGGAGCCTGGCTGTGCCCCTGCCCCTGGCTGTGCCCCTGCCCCTCCCAGCACAGGCTGTATCCCCAACAGCCTGACTTGTGATCACACTGTAATGAGCTGTTGCTGTCTCTGCAGCTTTACTCAGGCTTTCCAACCCTGGTCCCTTCAGATGGAGGCCAGAAAGGCTGATGGAGCAGTTACCTGCCTGTCCTCCCTCTCTACTTGCTGTTCAGTCACATCTGTCACTGGTGCTGCTGTGTTCTGATGGAGCTCTTGAATTTTTCTTTCCCCAAGGATTCATTGTATTTGCTGTGTGTGTCCTGGTGAGCTCCCTTCTGCTCATCTTTGTGGCTGGACCCCGTTACGGACAGAGCAACGTCCTGGTTTATGTTTTGGTCTGCTCCGCCATTGGCTCACTGTCCGTATCCTGCGTCAAAGGCCTGGGGATTGCCCTGAAAGAATTGTTCTCTGGGAAGCCAGTCCTGAAAGAACCCCTGGGCTGGGTGCTCCTGGTGTGCCTGGTGATCTGCATCAGCATCCAGATCAACTACCTGAACAAAGCCCTGGACATTTTCAACACCTCTGTGGTCACACCCATTTACTATGTGCTGTTCACCACAGCAGTCATGATGTGCTCGGCCATCCTCTTCAAAGAGTGGCAGCACATGGTGCTGGACAACATCATCGGCTCCATCAGCGGCTTCCTCACCATCGTGTCCGGCATCTTCCTCCTGCACGCCTTCAGGGACATGCCCTTCACCCCCAACCTCCTGCCCCTCTTCCTGCAGCCAGGCAGGGCCAACCCACACCTGCCCTGGAGCAGTGCAGACAGACATCAGTCCTGTCAGCACCAGCCTCTGCTGCCCTCAGAGGACAAGGGCTCTCAGAGTGCAGAGGAGGAGGAGGAGGAGGAGGAAGAGAAGTGAAAGCAGGTGAGGAAGCGTCTGAACTGCTGGCTTCCTGCTCCCACTGCAAGGCTGAACGTGCTGCTGCAGGAGCAGGAGCTGTGAGTTACCCACTGCCTGCCCCAGGCATCACCACGCTGACAGGAGGCTGACAGGGCCAGCAGCCTCCCATGGCTACAGACAGGAGTCCCGGGAACTGCCCAGTTCCTGGCATCCTGTGCTTCTTCACTGTTCTTTTACGTGAAGAATTGATCTGCCCTCGTCAGGCCCCAGATCTCGGCTGTGCAGAGAGAGGCCTGCAGCACTAACACAGTGCTAACCCTGACTCCGTGGCAGATCACACATTTGGGGAGGCTCACACTGTTTTTTAAAACCAGAATTAACAGTTACAAAATGATCTAACATGGTGCTAAGGTTACGCAGAGAGAAGACGGATGTCTGGCTTTAAATACAGAGAGCATTAATGCAAAAATTCCTCTGTCAAGTACTTGTTTTTGCTTACTCTGCTAGAATTTATTTACAGATTCACATCCAAAAACAGAATACAGCCCAAACTGGGAAACTTCAGTGGTGCTGCCACATGCTGCTGTGGCTCTTACAGAGGGACCAACTTCTTCATGCAACGTCTGCTGTGCAGGTTGATGAAAGCTTCCTGTATTCTATTAAAAGCTGATCTGTTCAGTTACCAAGTGGTGGGTGATACATTTATACCAAGAGCTGCAACAGCACTGGAAGGCATGGAGGATCACAGGGGTAGGAAGAACTCTGTGAGTGCTCCAGGGAAACTCAAGTTAGGACAGGAGAGGGAATCACCTACTCTGGGAACCTAGTCCTTTAGCTACTGAGGTAAGTTTCTGAAAGGTAACTAGACAGCTGTGTCCTCACTGACATGGGTTTACATCTGCATAGCTGTTGAACACATCCTGAGTTTGTTCCCAGGAAGGCTGCTGGCTATAAGCCACCTGTGTTAGGAGCTCACACGCTCTTGTCCAGCAGCCCCTGCAATGGGTTGTGTGCAGAACTGCTTTACCAGGCTCCTGTGTAGAGCTCCGGACCACTGTCAGTGTCACTCCAGGCTTCCCAGAGCCCTGCAGCATATGAACACTGCTGAAATGCTGCTGCCTTCCCAGAGAGCCAATCAGTAGTTGGTTGTTTTTCCAGTTTGAAGCTCCTCTTTGTGTCCTGGGGGCAGAGGTCCAGAAGACACACCCACAGGCCTCCCGCCAGTGACCTCCACAGGTGAAGGTGCACGAGGTTGTAAAGCAGCTGGTTAGTTATCCCCTGCATTTAGTCTCTCTAAAGAAACGACTCTCCAGGAGAGCAGGAGCTGTTAAGCTTTGGGGGAAGAAGAGGAAAGGCCATAGCCTCTCCCAGAAACAAGTCTGATTCATGGGACCAGATCAATTGAGCAACAAATCAGAATTCAGAAGAGGCCTTCAAGCCAGAAGACAGTTATGCCCCCTTCCTACTAATTTAGCCATAAATAGGATCGCTGGGAAGAAGGGGGAGTGACAAGAAGGCCAGATTTTCCATTCTCAGCAGTGATCTACCTGAACAAAGGAGAATCTCATATTAAAAATTGACCCAGTTAATATTTATTACATTTACCCAGGGAAAGCAGTTAATGGAGCAAGTCAGCATCGACAGAGTTGTGCTGCAGTGTGAAAATTGGTCACTTGGCCATATGAATGATTAACCTACGGAAGCCTGAAAGTATTTTCCAGCAGTGGCACTGCCTGGGATGATCACTGTTCCCAACATGCTCTTCTTGCTCAGGGTGCCTGTCCTGGCCTGCGCAGTGCAGCGATGGTGCCCAGGGGCAGGTGAGGATGTGCCCGGCAGGGCTGGTTTGTGCAGCACTGTTTAAGGCAGCGACCGCAGGCTGGCCTCACCCAGAGCCGAGCTTCCCATCAGCGCTGGGAGCATCCATGGAACGAGCATCAGCACCCCTCTGCTCAGCCGAGGGGGCATATTCCAAATGCTCCCTGCATGGCACCGGGGTCCCGGCACAAAGGTGGCCGCTGGCCCGCGGGGCCGGGAGCAGCACATCACCCCGACGTGGAGCGTCCGTGTGTCTGTTGTGGGCTCTCATCTGGCTGCAACTTCCCCGAGACTGGCATTTAATTAAATCCTAACCACCCCCCGAGCTGATCCTGGCTCCTTCGGGCAGCAGAGTGACCAGGAGTGGGCATGGGCGAGGGCCTGGCCTGGCGGAGGCTGGGTCCGGCTCAGTCGGACAGGCTCTCCGAGAAGGCCGACTTGGACTTCTGCGTCTGCTCCAGCCGGTTCAGGATGAACTGGCTCGTGTCGATGAAGCGCTCCACGCAGTTCACGAAGCACGTCTCAGCCCGGCTGTCCAGCTTCGGGCCCGGCTTGTCCATGCACTTCTCCTGCACACAGCGGGGTCCCGTTGGTCCCGGGGACTCCGCAGCCCGACACACACCCCCCCCCCACCACCGCCCCCCCACGCACTGGGGCCGTGCCTCTGGGCATCTCCAGCCCTCGGACACGCTAGCGTCTCCCCCCACCTCTGGATCCTGATCCTCTCGGGACCCTCATCCCCTCGGGCGCATCTGACCCCTCCCCACGCGTGGCTCTCCCCGCCCCGCCGTTCCCGGAGAGCCGCCCCCTCCCGCTCTGTGCTCACCGGAGCTGGGGCTGCTCCCACGGCGGCTCCATTTTGTCCCCATCAGCCTCCTCCCCCCGGGGACAAAGGTCTGCGCGGCCTCCCAGCCCGCCTTGCCCCACCATCGC
>VZTA01000401.1:175628-197486 GCA_013398855.1 Mohoua ochrocephala | reverse complement strand
CGCGCCCCCTGCCGGCGGGGCGGAGCGGCCGCAGCTGGGGAGGCCGTGGAAGGGTTTTATTGTCCGGGACCGGGAGCGTCCTGGGGTGTGATGGAGCCCCGGGGCGGTGATGGGGCTCCGGGGATGTGATGCAGTTCCGGGGATGTGATGCAGTTCCGGGGCAGCGATGGAGCTCCGGGATGTGATGGAGCTCCAGGGCGGTGATGGAGCTCCGGGGCAGCGATGGAGCTCTGAGCATGTGATGGAGCTCCGGGGATGTGATGGAGTTCCGGGGATGTGATGAAGCTCTGAGCACGTGATGGAGCTCCGGGGATGTGATGGAGCTGTGGGCGCGGCCATGGGGGCCCCCCAGGCTCCTGCTCGCCCGTGCCGTGTCCGTGACAACCGTGTCGCGGTACCGCCCGGTGTGCGGGTCTGTCCCGGTGGGCAGCGGCAGCGCTGGGCAGGGGTCAGCGGGCAGTACCCACGGTCAGCACTCCTCGTCGGCGATGTCCAGGATGCTGCCCAGCAGCGCGGTGAAGGTGGGGCGCTCCTCGGGCTTCTGCCGGGCGAGAGGGGAGCCTGGCTGGAGCCCGTGTCTGCCCCAGCGCCGCCCCGGGGAGCCCCGTCACCCCGCCAGGGCGGCCGGAGGTGTGTGAAAGCCACTCACCTCGTGCCAGCAGCTGTACATGATGGTGTAGACCCGCTCCGAGGCCGCCTGCGGCCGGTACAGGCGCAGGCCTTGGATGACGTGCTCGGTTGTCTCACTGTTATTAAACCTCTCGTAAGGCATCTTTCCCAGGGAGTAAACTTCCCACATCAGGACGCCTGTTGGAGGGATCAGCAGGGAGAGCTGATGGTATGGGACCAGCTGTGCCTGCACCTGGTTTGCAGAGGAGTTCCCAAGCTCCAAGTCATTAGTGCCGTGCTCTTACCAAAGGACCAGACATCAGACTTGCTGCTGAACTTGCTGTACAGCAGCACTTCAGGAGGAGACCACCGCACTGGAAACTTGGACCCCATGGAGCTTGTGTACTCATCATCTAGCACGTACCTGCAGCAGGAAAATGGATCAGGGTGCCTCCCTTAGATTTCACATTTCGCTCCCCCACACAACTGACCAAGCCCAAAAGGAATGGGGCGGCTCAGAATGACCAGAAGTTGCAGCCCTGCGTGGGTTTCAGCAGTAAGTGTGTGCTAGTCAGGATTGCAGAAGGGGTTGGCTGACATGGAAGCACAGGAAAAAAGGGGGTGTGGAGAGCAAGCTGCAGCCAGGAGACCATAGGAGGGGGAAAGAAGATGCAAAGAGAGGGGGGGAAAGGGCCAGGGGAAGTAAGAAACGGATGGTGGAAAGTGGAGAGGCGGAAGGTTGAGCCAGGCTGATGAAATGGGAAGACATTGGGAAAGCAGAGCTGGAGGCTAGTGGGGACAAAGACTAAAATGTAGAATAGCTGGAAGGAGGAGATGGGGTATTGAGACAGGAAAGTGACACAGACACATCTACCAGACCTGGAAAGACCAAAATCTGACACTTTCACAATTCCTTGGTCATTCACCAAACAGTTTCGAGCAGCCTGTGAATGGAGAGATGGAGGCAGTTACTCCTACCTGCTCTTGCCTCTCCCATCCCCCTGTAGCAGGTGAACTTCATCTCATCCCCACCCACCTAACACTTCACCTCACTTTGTCCTGCAAGTTCACATGGACTGGGGCAAGCTACAAAGTCCTCAGCAAAGAGAGCAACGGAGCCCTCCAAGCATCCTGTTTATCTATGAAGGGGCGATTTCCTCGGTGGGATTTTGCCTGAACAAAGCAGCCACAGCCCTACCAGGTCTCTGTGCAGGAACTGCTTGGATTCCAGGTACTCCATAGCTTCACAGACATCCTTGCACATCTCCAGCAGCTCGGCAGGCTGGAACCGCTGCCGTGTTTCCCTCAGGAAGTTCAGGAGGCAGCCGTTGGCCATGTACTCGGTGATGATGAAGATGGGACGCTGCTTAGTGCAGACCCCGTAGAGCTGCACCAGCTTCTCATGAGACAAGTTCCTGTGTTGGGGACAAAGGCAATTCTGAGCATCTAGAAAGCCAGGCAGCAAAGGAAGCACCTGTGAATAAGGAGCGTTTGGGAAGGGAAGATGCTTCTGGCCCAGCTGACGGTGGAAAACCTCACCAAGGAATCAGCACAAAATCAGTGGGATCTTGGATGCATTTTGTACAGCATGGGACTGCCCTAGACTGTCCCTCCACACCTCCCAGGAGTGCAGCCATTCCGACAAGGAGCATCCAGCACTGACCTGCACGGTGCTCGCCACTTACATCATGACTTTGGCTTCGTCAATAAACTCGTCCTCTGACATGGAGCCCTCCCTGATCATCTTGATAGCAACATTGTACTGGCCTCTCCATTTCCCGTACTTCACCACGCCAAACTGCCCCGTCCCGAGTTCCTTCAGGAAGGTCAGATCCTTGGGGTCGATCTCCCACGACCCTAGGACAGAGAGTGTGAGTGTAATGTGGGTACGGTGACCTCCCTGCACGGTGCTCCCCAATCGTCTGATCTAGAAAGCCCAAGAAAAGCTCACAAGCATTTGCTGCCTGAAAAATCATCCACAAAATCCACAGAATCTGAGACCTGTTCCTCCAGGGGATGGGAGCAAGGTAGCTTGTGGAGTCTTTTGATCAATACTGTCACCAGAGGGCAGTTGGGAAGTGGTTCCTGGGAAGGCTGTGAGCCATGGGACAGCCAGGATCCCAGCCTGGGAAAGCTGCTGCCAGCAGAAACAAATGCTGCAACCAGGGAACTGTGAGGTAGCCCAGGCTGGCTTACCATAGCCGAGGCCAGCTGTGGAAGGAGCACTTTTCTTGTGCTGAGACACGGGGTACTTCAGTCTGGATATAAGCCCTGCAACACAGCAGCAGAGATTGCCACTCCAGGCTTACCTGCCACGTTCCAGCGGGGAACACAAAAGCCTCCTGCCTTCGGCACAGGAAGGTGGGGATACCGTGGTGCCAGTGAAAACCCTGCTGGCTTCACTTTGTCTCCCGACCACTGACCTGCAGAGTTGTGCTGATGGTACATGATAAGCTCTGGGATGCTGTTGAACAGGTGTTTTTCTGCCAGGTAATACTGGTTCTGGGGGGTGCAGCAGACGACATAGTGGCGGATCGTGCCTTGGGGGTCTCTGGAGAGGGAGAACATGGGGTCAGTGCCATGGGGAGGAGAGACAGAGGGTGAGGGGTGCCTGGAGGGGCCCTCTGAGGGAGAAACAAGCTGTTCTTAGAGCCACTTACGCCGAGGACTTGGCATAGACGGAGACGGTGTATTTCCCTGTCTTGCTGGTGGAATCTCGGACAATGAAGCCCCCTTCCTTACCCTAAAACAGAAAGGTGAAAGGGCACTGGGTGGTTGTGGGGACTGTGTGTGACTGTGACAGGCAAAACTTAAACGTGAGTGAAGATCACAGCATGGCTGGAGAGGATGCAGTGAATCAGAGGAGTCCTATTTCCACTCCCTGCATGGGAGGCCACCTCCTGAAGAGGCTGCCTGGAGGAGCTCACATTGGGATAGGGAAGGTTCCTGGGGCTGTTGGTGCAACACTCCCCTCCCAGCACAAGCCAGGGTTGGTCCCATGCTGGACACAGTGTGAGAACAGCCCGTGGAGGGCTGGTGTGTAGAACAGACCCAGCCTCAGGAGGCAACACTTACCTCCTGTTTCAGCAGTTGCTCTGCTTGGCTCCGAGTGATGTTCTTTGAGTACCACCTGGAACAGGGACACAGCCATCAGGGAGATCTCCACAGCCATCAGGGAGATCTCCACAGCCACCTCTGTCCCCAGCCCAGTCTGACCCTGGCCCAGCCAGGACAGGAGGTGCAGAGAGCAGGGCAGGGATGGCTGCTGGGGCTAGAGGCTGCCAGAGGATGTGGAAGAGAGAGAGTCACCCAGCCAGGCCGGGCTCATGGGCTGTGTAGGGTAACAGAGCCAAGTGGAAAACGTCTCCAACCAAGTGCAACTCGCCAGGTCCCTGTGCCCTCTCTTACTCAAAGACCTCCAGGGAATTTCTGGTTTCAGTGACGTAGTTGCTGGGGATGTATCCTTCCCTCCTGCAGGAGAAAAGGGGCTGGTCACACATCAATGGAGGAAGCCAAGGGGAAAGGATATTCCTGTCTCAGGAGGGCTCAAAAACTTTGGTGCAAACCCATGTGGGTTCATGTCTGGGGAGGGCTGACAGCACAGCCGGTTTCAGCCTCCTCTCTCCCACCAGGGCAGCCCACAGGGGGGCAGGCAGCCTGTCCTCACCCTCTGGGTGCCAGAGGGGTGCGTTTGCCCACCAGTGCCTGAGCACCAGGACAGGGCAGCACTGCAGAGCCACGGCCGTGGGCAGTGGGAGCTCTCACCCGTTCTTGTCAAGGGCTTTCCACCAGGGCAGGTGGCTCTCCTCCAGGATGAAGTACTCCTCGCCCTTCTGCAGCTGCAGGTCCTGCGCGTTCATCGGCTCGTAGCTGTAGAGGGCCACCACCTTCTTCATCTCCCCTGCTGTGCTGGGGGCTGGCTCGGGAGGCAGAGGCTTCATCACCATCTTCCCACGGGGAGAGGGAGAGCGCGGGACATGGTCAGGCTTGCACACACATCACGTGAGACCCTTCCCAGGCCTGGCAGGGCAGTGGTCTCAGGCAAGGTCAGTGCAGTGTTTGTCTCAGCTCCCACATGTATCTCTACCAGAACACCAATTTCCTCCGCCTGGACTTTTTATCAAAGCATTTTCCCCATCTCCACAAAAGATAAGTGTTTTCTCTTCACCTTTTGGCTTAACCTGTGACTCCCCCAGCCTACATTAGGGCTTAAATCTCTCAGCTGCCCTGGGAAACCTCAGGGTTGAGATGATTTGACTTTCCTATAGGCTTTTGGGCTCCATCCCCTGCTTCAAGCTCCTTCTCCCTTAGGTTACTGTCTTGACATCCCTCCCCAGAGCAGAGTCGTGGCCTGTACGTCTCTGAGCAGTCATTGAATATGTTGGCTTTTTCCAGGCAGACCTTTTCTCCAACACCTTGGAGCAAACCCTGATGTTGGCTTTTACCTGGTCCTCCTCAGGAGTTGGGGGAAGGGGCTTCTTTGTCTTGCGATGCGACCGCCCGACTTTTAAACCTTCAGAACAGAGGAGGAACTAAGGTGAGCAAAGATCCCTGGCTCTGTGCTGCAGTGGTCCCCAGGGCAGGGGGACGAGGCAGTAGGAGGGTGCCTGATGTCTTACTGCCATTCCTGCTCTCCAGAATCTGGCAGCCCATGGCGTTCTTGGCCGTCTGAGAGCAGCACAGGTACTGGCCGTCGATCCAGAAGCAGGGGTGGTACTTCTGGACCAGGTCGCTGTTGTACCGAATCACTGTGGCAGAGGAGGGAAGCTGTGTGTGACCCAGGGCTGTGTCCCCAGGCTGCTGCAAAAGCTCTCTGCTCCTTGAATGCAGATGGTCAGCTGCATTAAATCATTTCCTCTCAGCTGTGCTGCTGCCCCCTGTGCCTTGATGTTCAGGTTTCCCTCAGCTCACCACTCTTGTTTCAGTGCTGTGGCTGTGCAATCCCTGTGCCACAGGGAAGGGCCAGGCTTGGCTCTCAGGTCTGATCTAAGCTCTTGAGCAGCCCTGCAAAGGGGCATGAGCATGGAGACAGTCACAGGAGGACCTGGCCCTCCTGCCAGCCAAAATATCCAGGCTGCTCTGGCCCGTGGTTCACAGCTCTTTTGAGCCTTTTTTTTCAGAAGTGGGGAGGGAGGCCAGCGCTGTGCCCGGCTTTTCCGTGGGGAGAGGAGGGCACTGCCACCACGCTGTGCCCGCTCAGAGACTTCCCTTGCAGGGAGAATATTCCCTTGCCAGGCAGGCTGACCAGCTTCTTCATACTTCTCCTCAAGACAGAGGGACAACTGGATATGCCTAAACACTGCCACAGCCTGGGGCTGGCCCACAGCAGCTGCACGGGGTGTAGAGAGCCCCTTCTCTGGCAGTGTAAGAGGAGGATATCCTGGCAGCAAAAAGCCAGCATTTTCTCTCCTTTTCCTGTGGATTCCGCACTGGCCTGAGCTGCCACAGCAACCCTCCTCCCTCAGCAGGGAAGTGGGGAGAGGACTGGCTGCCTGTCGGGGCAGAGCAGCAGGGCTCTCGTGAGATAACCGACTTCCCCATTATCAGCCTGCCCCTCTTCCGCCTCGCTCGAGCCAACTTCCCCGTGTCAGCTCAAGCAGCTAATCTCACCCTGCCAGCACAAAGCCACAGCAAGACACACACACACGCACCAGGAGGCACATACAGGCGGCTCCAGCAGATTTTGGGCGGCCCGAGCCCCTTGGCACAGTGCTGCTGCAACACACTCCCAGCTCGAGGAGGGAGCAGTCACACAGCTGAGCATTAGCTCAGCACCACCGAGCATGGCTCGGGGTGGTTTGGGAAAGATGCTCCGTGGCTCCCAGCAGGCTTGTTGTCCCTGTTTCCTAAAGCACTGGGCACTCAACCCTCACATGCCAAGGCAGCACAGCTGTATGGCCACATCTGCTATTTCCTCTCGCCCTCAACAATTTCTGAGCCTGCTTGAGCTACTTTGGCGCAGGCTTGTGAGAGGGCAAGGAGCTTCAGCCGCGATAGCTGTGGTGCTGCAGAGGGTGACAGTGTCCACCTCCCCCAGGCAGGAGCAGCTCGCTCTTCCTCAGACATGGGATACATAACCATGAGCCAGCGAGCCCCTGGGAGCCTGGCACTGCGGGTCAGGCACAGGCACAGCGGAGTGCCCGTGTTGGCTTCCCAGGGGAGCTGCAGAGCCCCCACACTCACCGCTCTTCAGCTGATGGATCCAGCGCTTGCGCAACTCCTCCGTCGGGGAGAAGATGTAGAGAGGCCCCTCGTCATAGACCACCTGCAGGACCAGGCACCTCAGCACCGCGGGCAGGGCTCTCACGGCAGGCACGGGGGGAGCCGAACCTTGTGGCCACCCCGAGCAAGCCCTACCGGTGTCTGCTGGCCCCGCACGGTGCTCGCGGGACCGTGACAAAGAGGTTAAAAATAAGCCCCCTCCTCGGAGACTTTCCACTTCCTTCTCTGACTTTCGGTGTGCTGGGGGTGCACTGGGTGCCAGCAGGGCAGGCGGCTGGGCTGGGGGCTGAGTGAGCAGCCAGCACCCCTCCAGCATCAGCCAGGGGACTGAAAGGGGCAGGACAGAGCTCAGAAGCAGGTTTCCATCTTAAACAGAGCTGCCTCGGGGCTCAAAGAGGCTCACCTGGCTGCCCCATGCAGTGCGGACAGTAGCAGTGTCCCCAAGAAGCTGAGTGACACCTGGCACCGGGCCAGCGATGCCATGGTTGACCCCAGGCCCCTGTGGGGTCCTCCCCTCAGGACCTGCCACCAGGCAGAGCAGACCAGCAAAGAGGGTGCAGTGAAGACTCACCTGGAAGGGGTAGGGGAACCGTTCGATGATTGAGATCTGCTCCATGTTGTTGTAATCCTCCCCTTTCCTCTGGAAGAGAGAGGCAGAGATGGATGCTGGCATCCTGTTGCTCAGCTGCTGGCATCTCCCCTGGAGCAAGCCCAGGGCTTTTGGCATCCCCCTGCTCTGCATAAAGCTGGACCCCTGGTATGGTATGGACAGAGCCCCCCGTGCCAAGCAGGGCTGTCCCCCACTGCCACCACCTCAGGGACTCTCCCTATTCCCCCAGCGAGGGGACAAGGGGACAGATGCAGGGACCCTGGGACCCTCCTCACCGGGACCTGTCGCTCAGGGGGAGGGTTGTTTTCAGGTGCCACTGTCTCCACACAGGTGATCTTCTCAATGTCCACGGAGCCCTTCTTACTGCCCCGGCGCTGCAAGAGACAGTCTTGGTTCAAATGGTCACCAAGGGGAGAACTGGAGAGACTCAAACCAAACCCTGTCCCTGTCCAATCACTCCTTGGGCTACGTGCTGGCAAGGGACAGACAGCTGGTTACCCCTGGATGCTGCCATGGCGCAGCCCCTGTGGCTGCAGACTCACCCCCCGCTCAAAGTCATACTCGTAGTAGGACAGCTTGCTCTCCGTCAGCAGGAACAGGCGCTTCTTGAAGTTGAGGGGAGATGTTTTCTTCTTCTGCTGCGAGCGCTTCAAGAAGATGCTCTCCAGGATGACACTGGCCATGTCAACCCCCCGGCCACCTCCACGCTGTGCTCACCGGGTTGCTGTGGGCAAGACAACGCCGACACGGCACTTGCTCAGCCCAAAACCTGCTGGACCTCGCTCAGGTGCGCTCTCCCCCTTGCCCCAAGGGCAGATAGGGGGTGCTGGGACCCCTACGGCGGGGGGAACTGGCCGCAGAGGTGCGTGGGCAGGTCAGCGTGGGTTGTTTGCGACGTGACCTGTCCCAGGCCCTCTCCCACACCAGGCTGCAGCCCAAGCCACCACTCAGATGGTTCCTACTCCTGCCGAAGAGGCTCCCAGGATATTCAGATGGACAGAGGGCTGGAGAAAGAGGGAGACGGGGAAGCTTGGAGCCCCAGGGAGGAGCGGGGAGCCAGCTGTGACACCCCGCGGGCGCTCCTCCCCTCCAGCTCTGTGCATGTGAGCCTGTGTGGGCTGTTTCCTCCTGCCCCACCGCAGCCACTTCGTGCTGGGGACGTGCTGACTTGGCAGCGTGCAAGGGGTGGCCACGGGAGGCCAGTCCCTAAAAAGCCGTGGGTAGGTCCTGGCCCTGAAGAGTCACAGTGCTGTGCTGCCAAGAGCACGGAGTAGCCCTAAAGTCATCCTTCCTCTGTGCGTCCATGGAGCCTGCAGGAGCGCAGGGAGGAAGCTCAACCCCCCCTTCCTCCCCTGTGAGCAGCACTTGTCAGTGGCCAGGCTTGAAGGGCTGCCTCCAGCCAGCAGCCAGAGGGCTTAAATCCTCCCCCAGCCCTCAGCGAAGCTCTCCTGAGCCTCTTCGAGGAAGGGCAGGGCAGGAAAGGGGTCACATGAGAGCATCCCACTGCAGCCCAGCCTTTAGGGGCTGGAAATTGCCCTGGTCCATCTCTTGGAGCAGTCCGTGCATCTCACCTCCTCCCTCCATGCTGTACCCAGGAACTGTGACCCCCAGGTGGGTCCAGCAGCCCCCAGAGCCACGTGGCTGGAGCTGTGAGCTGTGACCAGCACCTGACTGCAGTCTGGGCAGCTGATGAGAGAGCTGTGTGGAGCCACTGCTGAGCTGTGATCCCCTGGAGCCTGGCTCCGTGGCTCCTGCCTGACCACCTACAGTCCCTGCTTCCCCTTCACCCACACCTTGTTCCCTTTTTTCCTCCTATAAGCGCAGCTTTGGAAAGCGACCTGGGAGAAGCTGTTTTTCTCCCCTGCTCCCCACAGCCTGTTTCCTCGGGGGGAGGCTCAGAGGTGGGCCAGAGACAGGGGTTCAGCCCCCCATTTGCCAGCTGAGTATTCCATCAACTCTCCCCACACAGGAGATGGGCATTGGCTCACTCACAACAGGGGTCAGGTGGGGAACAAAGATGCCAGGACCCAGTCCCACACACTGTGCCTCTCTCCAGGGCATTCCCCAGCCTGGGGACAGGAGGAGAGGTGTCCTCCCATCTGCTGGCAGTGCCCAGACCCTCCCAGCACAGACCCTGCAGCACTGACCCTGCCCCACTGTCCCCAGAGAGTCTGGAGACAAGCAGGATTCCCCCCTCTCTCAGGCTTCCCTGTTCCCTCCTTGTGGCCCTTATGGCTCAGACCTTTCCAGCTTATTTGGGTGGTCAAAAACCCCCAACTTAAAAAAATTAGTCATCAGAATCTTTTGGAAAAAACAGCAGCCTGACTGGGCTGATTGAGGCCTCAGGAGGAGGGATCTGGGGTCCCTGCAGGTGGCTGGTGTGGCTCCTGACCCCCAGACTGCTGGCAGGGTGGTGGATGAGCCCAGAGTGACCCTGGGACCATCCTGTAGCCCTGTGCCTCATTTTCCCTACTTATAAAGTGTGGCTGCTGGTGCTGCGTCCCAAGAGCAGGAGGGCTCCCACTGCCCTCCCTGGCACAGACACAGGGGCTGAGCAGAGTGGCCCTGGGCTCCAGCCCATCCCAACTGCAGTGCCGGGTCCCTGGAACTTTACCTGGAGTCACAGCAGCAGGGTCATGGCCAGCAGTGCCAGGCAGGTGGGACACGTCTTCACTGTGTCCTCTGGATGGAACTGCCAGAGGGGAAAGGACAGTGAGTGTCTCAGAGGGCTGTTGTGCCCCATCATGGCACAGCCTCCCTGTCCCCAGCACTGCCACCAGACCCGCTCTGTCCCTGCCCATCCTTGGCGTGGTGGGTGCCCCACGGGGCTCACCCCCATAGACACCACTGCTGTGCTGTGACAGCAGAGTGACGAGTGGGTGGGTGGAAGCACGTCTTCTGCCCCCCCTCCAGCTAGTGTGACTTCCTGCCATGCTCACACCTTGGCCCAGTGTGCTCTGAGACCACCGCCAGGCCTGGCACACGCTGCTGGCCTCGTGCCACTGGACACTGTGTCCCACCATGGTCCCATGGGCATCCCTCCTCCACAGGCCAGCTCCACAGGACCAGAGGGAAGGGTGGCAGGGTGTCTGTGAATGACAAACTTCACAGCCCCCCTGTTTCAGGTTGAGCCCAGAGAGTGTCAAAAATGATGGGTGGGAGGGACAGAGGAGGAAACCTCCTGCATGGGAGAGACTCGTGAGCAAACCCTGAGCTGCACCCCAGCAGTGCCTGCTGCAAAAAGCACCGGTGAGGAATGGCCAAAGACACTGTCAGAACCCCAACCCCTGCTCTCGGGCACCCCTGGGGTCCCTGGCACCCACCTACCACTGTGATTCCCTTCTCCAGCACAGCTCGCAGCTCCTGGCACCCCACAGCCCCATGGCCAGGTGACCGGGGTCGGATGCCACCTGCTCGGAACTGGTCAGGCTGCGGGACAAGGCAGAGTGCTCCCAGCTTGGCTCACCTGCACCATGTGTCCTGTGCCCAGCGTGGCTCTCCTGCCCCCAAGCAGCCCAGCAGAGGTGTGAGGCCACCAGCACAGGCCACATGGAGCCTCCCGCCACCCTGTCTGTCCCGCAGCCACATCCGCGGGGACCCGCCGGCGCCCAGGACCCCCCAGCCCAGTGCTGCCCCGTGCCATGGCTCCCGGGGCTCCATACTCACAGAGCCCTCCTGCCGCCGCTCCGGCCAGCCGGGATCCCGTCGCGCCGCTGCCCGCGCCCACCCCGGCGGGTTGGGGTGGCTGTGGCAGCAGGGACGGGGAGAGACGGCAGGGTGCGCAGGGAGGAAGGACGGGGCCGGCCAACCCCACCCTTTCGGTTCCCCTTTTTTAGGTTTCTGACTCAAAGGCAGCGTTTGTGTTTCCTCCTGCAGACAGCTGGGCCATTGCCGTGGCCAGAGCCTGGCCCGGGCTGTGGGTAGTGCCCACAGGTGTTGGCTGAGTTGGCTGACCATCCCTACGTTGTCCCAAAACGGGTTCTTTCACCCGGTGTGCACGGGGCTGATCCCCACACAGAACTGAGGTATTCGCTTTAATTACAGTTCTGTGCAGAAAGAGATCTTGGTGGCAAATTCACAAGGCCAGCAGAGCGACTATCAAAACTTTTCACTGTTGATACATTTCAGCAAATGAAAACATTAATCTTCATTTGCTACAGGTTACATCATTCATTAGTATTCTATCTTGTATTGTTAAATGATTCCCTCGCTTCTTATGTCAATCAGTCCACATGTTCAGTCTTTCTCTTCGTTTGGGTCAGGGGGTTTCTTGGGTCACTGGTCCGTGAGTTGGTGTTGTGATCTCACCGTGCTGGAATCTCTCTTATCCACTCAGAGCTGATTCAGCACAGGTGCTGAGTTAGCTTTGCTAGTTACATCCTTGTCTTGAGAGTTTTGCCAACTGTTCTTGTGGTCCTAAATTCTGCATTCTCTGTGCCCACTATCAGTGGGTACATCCTTCTTCCCAAGCCTTGTTAACTTCTGCCCAGGTCTGAGATCACTGAAACATGTCAAGCCCTAAACCTCAACAAGGCGACTCTATTGACACATAATTTGTCTTTCAAACTCCTGGACATCACCTGCACCCGGCAGATCCCACAGGACCCCACCCCAGTCACACCCCCAGTCCCGGACCCAACCTCCCGCCCATAGCTGCCGCCCTGCTCTCCTCCCACCGACAGGGGGCGCCGTGCCATTTGCCCTCCCTGCACTCTCCTCTCTATGGTCCCCAGCTCACATTCACTACCGCTTCCGGTCCGCTCCTCCTCTCCGGGCCGCCGCCGCCAAGATGGTGAGTGCTGGGGCTGGGCCGGGCTCCATCCGCCGCCATCCGCCGCCATCCGCCCTGGGGCTGCGCCGGGCCGGGCTTCCTCCTCAGCAGTGGGTGCATGGTGGGCGACCAGGCCGACGCGGGGGCTTTCCCATCCCGGATGGCAGCGCAGGGCCCGAGCGGAGGGGAAGGGCGGGAGCGGGGCCTTCGGAGCGGGATGTGGCGTATGCGCAGCGGCCCTGACCGGATTCTCTCCTCCTCCAGGTGAACGTGCCGAAAACCCGCCGGACCTACTGCAAGAAATGCGGGAAGCACCAGCCGCACAAGGTCACGCAGTACAAGAAGGGGAAGGACTCGCTCTACGCGCAGGGTAAGGACGGGCTCGCTCCGGGGCGCGGCCAAGGGGAGCTGCGTGCGGTCCGAGTGTCGTGTGCCCTGCATGGGTGGTGTAGATTGGGAATATTTGTCTGGCGGGGGAGGACAGCTTGTCCTGAAGGATGTCGTGTGCAATAAAGGGAACTGAGAAAATAAGCCAAAGGGAAAAAGACAAAGGACATGTCAGCCCAAACCAGCTTGGGATGGTTGTCATATAGAAATGTTTAACTGATTAGGAAATGTGCTCTGGGTGAACCTCACTGGCTGTAATGTGAAAGCACAGCTCTGGAGCCCAGGCTCCCCAGCCCGAGGGAGAGCCCTGCCCACTGAGCATGGGCTGTGAGTTTAAAATGTGCTGGACCTTCAAGCCGAGGTGAAAGAAAGTGAATCCAATGGTCGCTCCGCCAGTAGTGATGTGGATTAATTATGCAAATATCACCTGAACGGGACTGTATAAATAGTTTTGGCCCTTTGTGTACTGGCTTTGAGGATTTACCATGCAGCACCCCTCTCTGCACAGAACTCTGAATAAATCAAGTCCCTTGACCTTGTGTGTCTGTTGGCTGCACAACAAGGGAAAGGTTCCGCTTTTGGGGACAGCACGAGGGCAGTGGCCATGGGCCGAGCACGAGGCTGCTGGATGAGGGAGGTGCTGGTTCTGGTGGGCTGTGCAGGGACAGGCTGAGCTCTGCTGGGGTTTAGGAAGTGCCAGTTGTGCTTGTAGGTTGTTGCCTGACCAGAGCCATTTTTCCCCGCAGGAAAAAGGCGCTACGATCGGAAGCAGAGTGGATATGGGGGCCAGACAAAGCCCATCTTCCGTAAAAAGGTGAGTGTTGCTCCTGGGACAGGAAACTTCCTTGGCAACTCACATGCCCAGCTGAGGGAGGATTCCTCAGCGCTCTGCTCTGGCTGTGTTAGGGCAGCTCTGTGCTGGCAGTGCAGGCTTCCCGTCCACATCACAGAACGGGTTGGGTTGGAAGGGACCGTAAAAGTCATCTTGTTCCAATCCCCTGCCATGGTCAGGGCCACCTTCCACTAGACCAGGTTGCTCCAAGGCCCATCCAGCGTGGCCTTGGACACTTGCAGAGATGGGGCAGCCACCGCTCCTCTGGGCAACCTGTGCCAGGGCCTCAACACCCTCCCAGGAAAGAATGTCTTCCTAATCTCTGATCTGGATCTCTGTCAGTGTGAAGCCATTTCCCACTGTCCTGTCACTCCATGCTCTTGTAAGCAGTCCTCCTCCATCTCCCTTGTAGGCTCCCATCGGGTACATGGCTCATCTCCTTGCTGTCCTGTCTCATGGAGATGCTCCTTCATTTGCAGGGTGACTCGGGCTGTGTTTGCAGAGCAGGTTCTCAGCTTTGATGCTGCAGGGGAGCAGGGGCTTGCTGGGAGGGATATTCGCAGTGAAAGGAGTGTTTCCTTCACTGCTTGCCCAAGGGCAGGAGCTTGGCAAAGGGAAAGGAGCTGTCTACTTGCTTGGCGTGGTATTTACAGCAGGGAAGCAAAACCCAATGGGTGGATTTGTTACTTTGTGTGAATTGTTTAGTTATGCTCATAGAGCTGCTTGGCTTGTTGCTGGGAAGCCCTGGTGTCCTGCTGGAGATGTACAGGAAGCCTTCCAGCAAGAAGAAGAAGAAGAAAATGAGGCAGCAGGTTTTCAAGTTGACTTTGTGCCAGGAAGTGGGGAGACCTCACAGAAAATGCTTCTGCAAGCAGGGTACACCAAGCAGCTGCATTGCTGGCACTCTTTACCTGTACGTTGCAATCCCCATTTCTGCTTTTTCTCAAGTCAGCATTGTATGGATGATTGGCTGAGGTTTTTAGCTGCTGGTTACAGCCCTGTCCAGCTGCTACAGCAGCTTCTCAGCTTTGGATTCTTCCTTCTGCAGTCTTTCAGGTTTCATCCAGCCTGTTGTGTCACTGCTCCTTCCAGAGAAGGTTTGTCAGTCATGTTGCTTCTAGGTGTTCCTTCTGCCCAGTTTTTTTGCTGGATTTCTCCGGAGCACTGCTGGTCTGTTTTCCCACACTGTAAAAGTGCAAGTTTCTTGCTGTGTTCACTGGCACAGACTTTTCCAGAGTGGCTGATCCCTGCAGGGACCAGCCCTGCCCCAATGAATGCTTTTGCTAGCACCTTTTTTGTGAAGATACAGATCCACTTTACCCCCGAACTGATCCTTAAGGTGCCTTCTTGTTTTCAGTGGAGGGAGCCTAACTGTGTTGGTAGTCTCTGTCTTGACACTTTGGGAGCAAACTGAATGTTCAAGAGTGCAGGGAACAAGCTCTTCCTGAGAGCAGCAGTTTGTCTGCTTGGAGATATGTGGTTCATTGATACACCCTGCTCCTCCTCCCAGGCCAAGACCACCAAGAAGATTGTGCTGAGGCTGGAGTGTGTGGAGCCCAACTGCAGGTCCAAGAGGATGCTGGCAATTAAGAGGTGCAAGCACTTTGAGCTGGGAGGAGACAAGAAGAGAAAGGTGAGTTTGTATTCTCTGAGTGGCTGAGAAAGGGGAGCAATACTCAGTGGTGAATAAACTCACTCTTGTCTCTTGCTTCTTACAGGGCCAGGTGATCCAGTTCTGAGCATCATCCTACTCATCGTTACGGACCATATTAAAGTAATTAGATTGATCCCTTGCTTTTTTTAATGTGTTTTCTCTTGGAGCGTGAGCTGTGAGTACATCAACTGAGCAGGGAGGTGTTGCTTGCAGAACCACTTAAGAGAACAGTTTTTAACCTTGCTTTTGAAAAATCCCTGCCAATGGCTGGGATCTCTTTACTGTGTGTCCAAGAGGTGTTTTGTAATAGGTACCAGTGACTTCTCTGCACGAACGTGGTGCAGGCTTGTTAATGAACTCCCCTGAACAGGCCTTGCACTTGGCTGTAGGCCCCTTTCTACAAACGGCTTTACTGCCCTAAGGAGCAAAGGCCTCGGAGCAGCCACTGGGTTTGGAACCTGCACCATTAGGCAGGTGCCATTAGCTATGGCAGCTCAGAGAGGTGAGGGACAGCGCCGTGCCTATGGTTGCTCCTGCCACACGGTGTAACAGGCCTCAGCTGCCTTCCCCTGTGCCCGACTGCTCTTGGCTCCTCTTGGCATTTTCCTTGAGGGAAAAAGGCCAAGCACAGCACTGAAGTTTCAAATGGGCAACAAGCAGGAGTGTGGTAGATGGTAGGGGCAGCCTCCAGGACAGCTGCCCCTTGGAGAAGACCATCTGTGAGTAGTAAGTCTGCTAGTAGCAGGTGCTGGGAATGCAATGCAGAGTAGTTCACCTTTAAGGCCAACTTTCCTGTAGTGGAAATGGAGCTGGAGGATGGAGAGATGCCTCTTAGCATTTTCATAATGACTGAGAGCACTCAGTTAGTGAATTGTAAGAGAATTTGTATTTTTGCTTGTTAAATATTGGCTGATGTGATGGCATTTTCAGATTTGTGTAGGCAGTGGTGGCTTTGGCCTGTGGGATGGACTGTATGGCTGTATCACGTCAGCTTCACCGAGTGCTGTTTCTAGTAATTGTGACAAATTTCACAAAAACTTACGTGACTGGAACAAACGCGCCTGTTTTCTAAACCATGATTTAATTTCAGATACCATGCTGTACTCCTGTACACTGCAAGTAAGAAAAAGCTTAGCCTTTTAAAAGGATTTTAATCAAAGTGCTTAATCACAGAGGAACAAATCAAGAAATCCTGATTGTATTGTAGTCAGAAGAGAACATACTTGCACATGATGGTTGCATAAGTGATTATCCATCTCCTGTCTTGGAGAGCCTATGTCATTCAACCTAAAGGCTGCTGCCAGCAGTAGGAAGCAAGTACTCAGGGATTTCTGGGAGGCAGGATTCATGGAGAAAGGGGACTCCAGTGGCCACATGAAGGTTGGAGAGGGAGTTGTCATCTAAAGAGAAGTGACAGCCACTGGTGAGAGATTCCTGGAGTGAGGGGAAACCCTCAAAAGCTTGACTCCTAAGGCATGATAGCAGCTATCAAGAAAGTTGCTAAGAAGTGCCATGGTTCATATCAGTCCCTGAGTTTTCAAGATGGAAGTACATGTTCATGCTCTGAGTGAAGTGTTGGGTGTCTTCAGTGGGGTAGGAGCAGCTTTTCTTGGCCTGTGTGCCCTCATCTGGAAGAGAGAGCAAGGTGGCCAGGGTGTGTTTCCCTATTGTCCCTGAAATGCTCAAGGACAGCTTGAAGATGCTGCATGTGCTTCCCTTGCCTTTCCTTGCTTGGTAGTGGCAGTGGCTTGGTAGTGGCAGCGTAAACAAGGGTAGGGGCACTGCTCTGCTGTTCACCCTTTCTCTGTTACCTCCTGGTGATGGAGTGATGGGTATTTGTCACATTAGGCTGAAGGTTCAAATAATGAATGCCTGAGGAAAAAAAAGGCACCTGCTTGGAAGAAGGAGATGAGTTTCCTGCCACAAGTTCAGACAGAGGCTAAGGCCTAGGAAAAGATTTTCTTTGTACCTCCTATAGTGCCAGGACTTTGAGCAGCACAGTGCCTGTGGGGTTCACCTCCACGCTCAGGGAGGCGATCCAGCTGTAAACGCCCCAGTCCCTGCTGGCTGGCAGCACCTGTCGGACAGAGCAGGCTGGGTTGCAGGCCAGCCCATTGCCAAGGAAGGTGAGGGAGAAGGTGAAGTTCTGGGGTCCCCCAATCTCCTGATAGTTCAGCACTGCCACAGCGTAGGCTCGGCCAGACAGGGGCCGCTCCCACAGCTGAAAGTTCTTGTCCTGCCAAGGAGAAAACAAACCCAGGGCTTAGACTGGGGGAGGCTGAGGTGATGGTCTGCACACCTGTCTGTTCCAGCAGGCTTCAGGAATAAATGGGCTCACTGGGCTCCTGTTCCCAAGCCCTGAGCCATCTCTCCAACCCTCCTGTGTCCCACTCTGCACCCCTATCCCTCTCCTGCTGTACCTTGGCAAGCTGGTATCCCTGCTTGCCCAGCGGATCCTGGTTGATGGCGATCACCTCTTTGTTCTGGAGCAGACACTTGGCCTCAGGACTGATGTGCCGCAGGTCGTTGGACATGAACAGGGGAGCTGCCATAATGGCCCACATGGCCATCTGAGTCACCGACTGGTCCCAGCTCAGCCCAAAGTTTCCAATCACTAGCTGTGACAAGCAAACAAAAAGTGCGTGGTAACGCTGCCTGCTGAGGGGAAACTGGGCCAGCAGTACCAGGAAATCACAGGGTGGGACCTCTCTTTGGAGCCTGGCTAGATAGGCTGAGTGCCAGGAGCAGGACCAGCTTGTTGGGAAAAACAAAGCATGACTGTGTGGCAGTTTAGGATAAGTCCCTGATGGAAGTGAAGAAAGCCCTTTAAGTGGCTAGTCAGTGTTTAAGAATGCTTTTGGATTCAGATCCTTGCAGTGCTGGCACCCAGGGGTTTTTGCTCTGGTGGGACATCAGCACTTTGGAGATTGTCCCCCAGTGCCACACCTGTGTGTTCTGAACTGGTACTGCTTGTGGAGGCTGCATGACACAAAGATGGTGCTTCCTTGCTACTATCCATAGCTGCAGTTCTCTTTCCCTTTCCACCCTGGACCCTCATCAAGATCCTGGTCCTAGGGTCCCATCAGAGCCCTTCCCCTCAATGTTTTCCCCCCAGTTCTCTCCCTTCCCATTCTTAGCCTGCAGCTGAGGGAAGGTTTTTTTGCTGATGCTTCAAGTGGGGTGGGTGTTGCTGTACTTGCCATGTCAGGATCATTCCAGCCCCCTGGCCCAGCTATCTTCACAATGCTGTCCTGGTGAAGTGCTGTCCAGTCTAAGATACTCTTGATGCTGCTCCAGGAGTCATAGACATCATAGAAGTTCCTCCAGTGATTGCAGTACTGTTTGATCTCTGTGTAATTGGGCTGCCAGAACAATGAGTGTGATTAGCCAGAGCACCTGGCTGTACAACAAGAGTGTAAACAAGGCTAGACTGGACCAAGGGTAGCTTGGGGGAGAACCAGGATAACACCTTCCATCACTAGATCATCTGGATGATCTAGTGCATGTTGATTCCCTTGAATGCTTTGTGCCTAGTAACTCTGCTCTGACATGTTCTAGACAACACTACTGCTCCCCTTGGGAGAACAGTTGTGACCACCAGCTCTGTTAGAAAATTCCTTCACAATTTTACTGAAGGTGTGACAAGGCCAGTGGGATTTAACTGTAATATCCCAGTAATTATTGCTATTTCTTGGGTTTACACCCTTCAGTGAGTAATACATTTAATTCCAGTGGGAGGGAATGGCAGCATCCTGTCATGGTGGCACAGGGGAAACCAGCTGTGAGTGGAGGGCAACGTGTCAGTCACAGACCCTGGCTGGCAGAAATCTGTCACTGAACAATGTGGAGAATGTCACAAAGCCTCTCTCGTGGTCCCCAGAGCTGACTGTAAGGCTGAGTCTGCAGCACTGTGTGTCCAGGAGGAGTAACACTGAGCTATCTGCTAGGCTGTGTGTCTGCATTGCCAATGGTTTGCTGCTTGGCTCCTTGGAGATAGGAAGCAGATGGATGCTGGGGTTTTTTTGGCACGCTCCATCTGGGCTGTGCCTTCATGCTGCAGGATCCTATTGAATCTGTTTCAGCAGAGCAGTGATTCAGGTATGCTTCAGGGCTCTGGAAGAAAAAGGTTTTTTCCTCCATTTTACAGCCTTGTTCTCTGTCAGAACAGAGGGCAGCAGGTTTCTCAGGATGCTGTTTTGCAGTCTTAATGTTTTTCTCTTCTTCCCACTTGAGCCCCAGGATAAACCTTGAGAGGCACTTCTTACCTGCTGCACAGGCCTCAAGTAGAAAGGCCACTCACAGGAGTACACAATGCTCCTTCCAGTCTTGTTCAGGGCCAGAGACATGCGCCTGTATCCTGAAGGAAGAAGACAGACAGGTTACACAATCTCCTTGGTCACAGGGCAGAACTAATCCAATGTCACAGGTTCAGGTTTCAGTTCACCTCTTGCAAAATTAAGACTGAACACATTTTTGTGGTTGAGATACCACAGGGAGGACAGGGGAATTTAAAAGTCTGCAGCTGGTCACCTGCCTCCCAAGGACAGGAGCTCTGCTTGGGCAGGCTGTTGCTCCAAGACTGCTGATCTCTCTGTACATACAGCCAGGGAAAGAGGGTAAAAGCTTTCCTGTATGGCATTTTTCCGCTAGATACCCAGGAAACACAAGTCAGTATCTATCAAGCAGTGCAGCTTTGCTGGGTGATGTATGAGTACATTCTCATGAGGCACTTGTGCCATATGGACTGGGCAGGAATGCAAAAGCTCTAGTTTTTCCTGTCCTTGTCCCCAGACAGCCCTGTTAAGTCCCTTCCAATTGGCAGAGAGGGAATGAAAAGTCTGCTCTCTCCTCTGGAACTGCTTCAGTACAACTGGATTGTATCTGGGTTACACATATGATCCAACAGGAGCTCTCAGCTCAGCTGTCACTCAGGGTGCTGAGCTGTGCTCCTGTCTGTGGCAGTTGGCATATGCCCCACCATCTGGCTTCAATGGGATTGTCACTTGGGCAGGTTCTCCCTGCCAGGCAGAGACAGGACTTTGTGCAGGACTCCTGCTGCCAAACATGGTGCTGCTGACTCTGCCAGCAGCCAGAGAGCCCAGTCAAGAGAAAAAAGCTTTTCAAGTTAAAGTGTTCTTCCCACAAATCTTCTCCTGTGGCACTGGGATTTGCCTGTGCTTCACAGGAGTCTTCAGCCAAGTCTCCTCAGCCCAGGGAGCTGCTGAGCTTTCAGCTGCTGGCTTGCCAGCCTTTGTGCAAATAACTTCTGAAGTGGTATTTACACTGGTGTGCTTTAAAAGGAAAACCCCAGTAGGATTTTTATGTCATAATTCCCTTCATTTTTATCTGTTAAAAGCCCTCCTCACTGCTCCTTTCATGGCTGACACAAGCTGTTCTAGCTTCAGGCTGATTCACGTTGACAAGGCCCCCACCACAGGGATTAAGGGTTAAGTGTGCAAAATGCTCTGGGCTCTCCAGTACAGGCACTGCAGAAGGGCAAAGCCTGTGCTGAGTTAATAGCCGAGGTAGCAGCCTGCACAGCCATCCCCCAGAGCACACAGCTGATGCGTCTGTGCTCAGTGTGATCTGGGCTCTAGGGTAAGAAAGCTCCTTTTCCAAGCTGTGCTTGAAAGAGAGCTACAGGAGAATGAGCAGGTAAAAACAACGCAGCAACACTCAGCACCTTGGGCTTGGGAACGGAGCCTCAGATTTGCTTTTGTAAGCAAGTCCCTTAAATGAGTATGCTCAGGGAAAAGCAAGTTTCTGGAGCCTTATGCTGGGCCTAGAATTGCTGCTGCCTGCAGAATATTCCCACCCATGGGAATAGCTGCCTTGAGCCCATGCCCACCTTCTGCCAGCAGCTCCAGTGAGTCAGAGTTGCAGCCATCAAATTTGAGTAGGTCCACGCCCCAGGAAGCAAATGTTTGGGCATCCAGGTCATAGTGGTTGTAGCTGCCAGGGAAGCCAGCACACGTCTTGTTCCCAACATCACTGTAGATTCCTAGCTTCAGACCCTTGGAGTGGACCTGTGCGTGCAGACAGAAACAGACCCTGGGATGGGGCAGGCACAAGGTAGGAGGAAGAGGAACTGGGGCAGCAAGGGAAGCAAAACCCCAGTATGGCAGGAGGGCCTTATCTCAGCAGTGATGCAGCCGTACCCACCCAGCTGTCCCTCCCCTCCCCTGCTCCCGGGCTGGGGCACCACCGTGCCATGGTGGCACTCACGTAGTCAGCCAGCTTGCGGATCCCACCGGGGAACCGTTTTGGGTCCGCCTGGAGCCTGCCATGCTTGTCTCGCGTCGGGGCCATCCAGCAGTCGTCAATGCAGATGAACTCGTAGCCGGCGTCCCTCCAGCCCTCGGCAGCCATCCTGTCAGCCATCTCCACAAACAGCTGCTCGCTGGGCACGGGCAGGGCGCACGACCGGGAAAGAAAGCGGAGAACATCTGATGTCTGCCACCGGCACAGCCACGGGGCTGGGCGGGCAGGGGGCACACGGGGGGGCGCGGGGAAGGGAGTCTGGCCCTCCGCCCTGGCGTGGGGAAGGCACAGCGAGTGCCAGAGCACCGGGCCGGCTGTCCGGTACCTGGGCTGCCCTGGGCTCCCCGGATACCCGTGCCCTGCGGCGGTACCTGACGCAACGGCGCGGGTCGGCGGCGCAGTCGGTGCCGCAGAGGAAGCGCTCCCAGTGCAGCCAGCCCATGGGCGGTGTGCGCGCCAGGCCGTTGTCCAGCGCCAGCGCCGCCGGCACCGCGGCCACCGCCGCCACGACA
>VZTA01000401.1:159675-175026 GCA_013398855.1 Mohoua ochrocephala | reverse complement strand
CCCTGTGCTGGGCTCTGCTGAGGCCACGCCTTGACTCCTGTGTTCAGTTCTGGGCCCCTCAGTTCGGGAAGGACATTGAGCTACTGAAGCGATAAAGCTGAGGAAGGGTCTGGAGCACGAGTCCCACGAGAAGAGGCTGAGGGAGGTGTGGGGGGCTCAGCCTGGAGAAAAAGAGGCTCAAGGGTGTCCTTATCACCCTCTACAGCTCTGACAGGAGGGTGCAGCCAGGTGGGGGTCAGGCTCTGCTCCCAGGGAACGAGGGACAGGATCAGAGGACATGATCTCAAGCTGTGCCAGGGGAGGTTTAGGTTGCATATCAGGAGTAATTTCTTCACAGAAAGGGTGAGTAGACATCGGAATGAGCTGCCCAGCCAAGTGGAGTCACTGTCACTGGAGGTGTTCAAGAACTGGACATGACACTCAGTGCCATGGTCTAGTTGGCAAGGTGGTGATAGGTTAGACTCGATCACAAAGGTCTTTTCCAACCTTAATGATTCTGTGTGCTCAGCAGTGCCGGGGCTGCCCGAGGGGCTGGGGGTGCTGTGAGTGCAGAGTGTGGGTCTGTGTGTGCTCTGTGTGTCAGCACAGTGTCCTAGGGAAGGAGGGATTGTACCCCATGGGCTCAGGACTTGGTTTTGGCTCTGGGCTTTCAGCCCTGCCTCAAAAACTCTGTGAGAAGCTCCTGAATGAGCCTTCCTCCTGAGCACCTCTCCCCTGTGCTCTTCTGTCAGATCTAGCCTGATCCAGAGTGTGGGTTATGGCCAGGCTGTTTGCTGCCTCTCTGCCTGCGTGTGTGGACCCTGTGGTGCTGGATCCAGCCTGTCTCTGCTTGGGGTGCTTGGGCCCATCCAGATCGTTGCACTCAAAGATTTTGGTCTCTCTTCAACAAGTTCAGCCATAAGAATAAGTCATGGTCACTGGGCATCGCCCCATTTGCACCAGTTATATCTGACTGGCGGTTGAGATGAGAACCTCCGGGAATGGGCAGTGCTGGTGTCAGCAGGACCTGGAGAGTTGTAAAGGGCACCTGCGTGCCAGTCAGCATCTCTGAGGTGAGCCCTGGATTTAATCCCTGCTTTTGCAGGAGTCACACAGCCGTGAGCACTGCCAGGGGTGTCAGCATTTGTGGCCTGTCAAGGAGACTTGGAGGCTCCCACTGCCAAGGCAGCAGTGGGGAATGGCATGTGAGGAGCCAGTTCTCCCCTGTGCCTCTCCCCCAGGGCTGGACCAGCCCTACAGCCCCACTGGAGCTCTTGTCGTGGGCCCCACCACAGCAGCAGGAGGGGGGCTGGATGGAACCACGGCAGGGCTGTGGCCATCAAGGCACAGGGCTGTGGGTGCCATCGAGGCATCTCGCTAGGTGTCCTCCGATCCCTGCTCTGGCACTTCCAGGGAACAAAAGCTCTTCAGAGCCCGTGGGCTGATAATCACTCCTTGTTTCAGTGCCGGGGTCCTCCCCCTGTCCCTTGGGGAGCTGAAGCGCAGAGATTTCTCAAAGTCGGACAAAACAAGACACTCTGGGGGCTGGAAAACCTCATGGCTTCGTTCTCTCATGTGCAAAATGACAGTCCAGAGCTGGGCAGTTATCTCCTATTCCCATAATTTGGGAGTGCCTCAGGGCTGATCCCTGCTTGTCTTTGTGTTCCAGTACTCCCTCACTGTTGTTTCCCAGGTGTCTTGCCTGCCCCCAAGAATACCTGGCACACCCACATGCCTTGGGATGAGAGCTGTGGGCTGCCCTGTGGGCTGCGTGTGCTGGCTGGTGTCCCCAGAGTGGTGCAGGCTGGTCCCAAAGCCATGCTAGGGAGGTGGATGTGGGCATGGCGGTGTGAGGTTTGGCAGTGCCCTGGCGCAGCCTCTCTGAGCAGGTGGAGGTGACAGGCTGTGGTGTGATGCCACAGCTTAGGTGGTAGGGGGTGCACTGGGACTCCTCTGTTGGGGGGACAGCACTGGCAGGGCTGTGCTGAGGGCTAGGGTGCTGGGACAGCCACACTGCCAGAGCACCCTGCACCTGGGCCTTCCCTGTGCCAGAAGGTTCCTGTCCCCACAGGGCTGTGGTCCCGTGAGGGCCCTGTTCCCGTGGCATGGCCGATCCCAGCAGGTCACACTGCCAGTCCAGCTCCTGGTGCTTTCCTCTTGTGTCCATTTTCCCACTTGTAAGGGGCAGCCCTGGCCTGCTCAGGACTGCCTGGCTGACTTTTGGATGTTTGTATTTACTTTAAAAGAATTCTGTGCTCAGACAATGTGCGAAGGTTGCTCAGAGCCCCAGCAGAGCTGTCACCTGTTCCTGTGGCATGGCACTGCCCTGGCTCTGGAGTGGGGATCAGTGTGGGACAGGCTGTCCTGCAGCCATCGCTTTGTCTGCACAGGATGCTTTGCTGAACCTCTGGCAGTTGGAGTTGCCCCACAGGAGCTCCAGGCTGTGGATGTGGGAGAGGGGGAAGAAGGGAAGGTCTGGCACCCTGAGGCTGCCGGGGACAGCGGCAGAGCTCAGTGCCAGCAGAGTCAGGCCCTCTGTGGTTGGTGGGGCAGGGGCCTGGCTGGCACATCACTGCAGTGCCCAGCCAAGGGCACGTTTCCTTGGCCCCACACGGGTCCCCCAAAGAGCCCTTGGGGCTGGCAAGGGGCTGTGCTGTCCACAACCTGTGTGTGCTCCTGGTCCTGGGCATGCTGCTGGCAGGAGTTGGGAAGCTGCCAGTGCTGATGATGCTAATTTTACTGTCTGGGAGTCCCATTAACCTGGTATTAACTTCATTAACTTCCTTTTAAACCAGCAATTAACTTGGCCGTGGCTCTTGGTCCTGTGCCCACAGCTGCTTTCTGTGGTGGCTGGGATGCACCTGCCAATGCACAGCCTTGAACAGGGAGTGAAAAACTGATTCCGTCCAAAGACCGTGGGCTTTGCTGGGGGACTGAGCCACCTGGGCTGGTCCCTGGCCATGCTGTGAGAGGACATGGGGCTCAACACCATCATCCCCAAGACGTGAGAGACCCACTGGAGCTCTGTGCTGGAGGGCAGTGGCAGCCCTGCAGCTGTGACGGTGTCCCAGTGACTTCCAGGCTGCTGGGAGGACCAGGGGCAGGGCCTGAGTGCTGCTCCCGACCCTGAAACTGCCCCCAGAGACACCAGAACCACAAGTACCTGCAGGGCCATGGGGCAGTGCTCCCCTTATGCCTTTGCAAGTGCCATGCCAGAAATGAGCTGCCCACCTTGCAGTGAGCAGTGTGTGGGACCTGGGGGCTTTGGCTTGTGGGGGGGTGTGTTGGATTTTCACATTTTTCACTTTTTCTGGGATGTGCTGGTTCCTGGAGCTGAATGGCTCAGGGCTGACTGCAGTGTTTGTCTCCAAACAGACACTGAGTGCCCAGACCTGATGTCCTGACTCCAGAGCAGGGAGTGAAGGAAGCAGGCACACCGTACTGGTGTGAAATACCTCATAGCTCTCCCCTTGGCTGCGTCCTCTCTCAGTTTGGGGTGGGGACAGCAGCAAGACCCTGGGGAAGCTTCGTTTGTCCCATCTAAAGAACAACCCCAGCACCAAACCGGCGTGGCTGCAGCTTGCTTTCTCTCCTCCCTGCCTCAGAAGGCCCTCGGTGGGGCCGGGCGGGCGATGGGGCTGCGAGGTACCAACAGAGCTGGTCTGTGAAACTTGGCCAGGAGCACAGAGGGAGATTGATGTTTGCTTGGGCGCTCAGCCCTCAGCTGCAGGCTCTGCCCGCCCCTGCACCAGCTGGGGACAAAAGCCCCGGCCCCGGGTGGCACTGCGGGGCTGGCGTAAGCCCCCCAGGACAGCTGGCAGCTCTGTAAGGTTGGCGTCTGCCCAGCGAGCCAGAGTGAAGGGGCCGAGGGGCCGCGCAGGGAGGTTTGCGCTCGGGGTGCTGCACATGCTCGGGTGTCTGAGCTCCACCGCAGAGCTGGAACCCCCCGGGCCCCACCTCCGCCTCATCTTGGGTCCTGTCCCCTGGCCAAGCCTGGAGGGGTGGAAAGGGGCTGGGGTGACTGTGGGGAGCACCCCACAGAGCTGGGTGGGGAGAGAAAGTGATGAGGTTTGGGGCTGAGGGCTTGCGGGGGGCTCCTGCCCAGCCCTCCTGGCATCTCCCACGTGGGAGTTAAATGTGACAGTCATCAATGATGTCAGAAAAATCACCTGTGGAGAGGTAATGATAATCTGGGTGTAATGGTGGGTCAGGGCTCCTGTCCCCACAGGGCGGTTGTGCCCTTGTCCCCTCCCCACACTATGAGTGGGAGCTGGCTGCAGTGTTCCTGACAGAGACAAATCCTCAGCACACACCACTGAAAATCCCAGAAAGCTTTATTGCGTAGGAAGATCGATGCTGTTTAAAAACCCACCACTGCTGGAGGTTGGCATGGCCACCCAGTGCCTGTGGGTGTTGCTTGGACACTGGAACCTCCCCGTTTGGCACTGCCTCGGGCACTGGGGGAGCCGAGGGTGCCTCCAAATGGGGCCTCCCCAAAAGCAAGTCTGTCCTGGACACACGGTGGAGCCCCATGGGGAACCCCACAGCGAGGGAGGCATGCACGGTGCTGGCAAT
Source organism: Mohoua ochrocephala (assembly GCA_013398855.1). Classification (NCBI taxonomy): domain Eukaryota; kingdom Metazoa; phylum Chordata; class Aves; order Passeriformes; family Acanthizidae; genus Mohoua; species Mohoua ochrocephala. Next base: position 170,472 of record VZTA01000401.1, on the reverse strand, counting down.
GGGATGGAGCTGCTCAGCCTGTCCTCGTGGCTCCCTCAGTCCCCTCGTGGGGTGGCCTGGGGCCAGTTTTCCGCTTGCCCCATCTGTGAAATGGGTGCGTGTGGCTGAGCACCCTATGGGGCTCAGGAGGCTGAGAGGGGCTGGATGATGCTGCCAGTCAGTCCTACGAGGAAGAGGGTGAGGAGCAGTGCCTGGGGAGCCAGGCCAGGGATCACAGCAGGGGTTTCTGCCTGGGTCTGGTTTCCAAAGGCAATGCTGGCCTCCTGCCCATGTCCCCCTGCCCTGCAGGGTCCATTCTGCCATGGCAGGTGGGTCACCAGAGCACTCGCTGTGCCATGGGGGCACCACAGCCTTCAAGGGAAAGGGTGAATCCTATTTCCATGCCTTGCCTGGAAGACTCTGGGCCCTCTCCTGCACCCATGGCCATGGGGCCTGCTGGGCTGCAACCTCCTCCAGGCTGACTGTGGGCAGAGGGAAAGGAGAGCATCACCACACTCTTCTCTGTAGGACTTAAACATCACCTGCTACTTTTATTTCCTGCAAAGCATGGAGGGTATCCAGGTCTGGAGGGCTGGAAGCCTTGCTGAGCTTGTCCTGTTGAGGTTCCAGTTGCTCTCCTCTCCAGTGGAGGAGTATTAGGGATGGACCTGCCCAGGAGATGCTGCACCTAGGTGCTGGGCTGGGGAATGGGCAGTTTCCACCTCCATCTCTCTTCTTGGCACCATGGTGCTGCAGGAACGCAGCAGTCTGGGGATGCCACCAGTCACTCTGCTCCTCCAAAAGGATTGGCCAAGCTTTCCCCACTGCTTTCATCCTGAAAAATCTCCCTTGGAAGGTGGGCTGTGGGCCCTACCCTGAGGATAATGCAGTGCCATCTCCCCAGTGCCAAGTGACTCCCATCTGCAACTGCAAAGGCCATCTGTGCCCCTTCAGTAGGACTGAGCTTGCCTGCTGCCTGCCTCAGGGCTGGTGTTCCTTGGAGCAAACAGAGCCTCCTGCCCAGTGTCTCTGCCACAGTCCTGCCTGCAGCCCTGAGCATCACAGGCAGTTCTGAGCTCTGCAGGGAGGGAAGCATCCCTGACCTGCTGCTTTGCTGTGCATTGGCTCTGGCTGGGGCTGGAGGGGCCCTGTCCATTGCTGGGCAGGGGGCTATGGGGCCATAGCCAGCACCCTGTACAGTCCAGGTGCAGGCAGGGGTGCTGCCTGCTCCTTCCTGCAACCAAGCTCCAGGCCAGAGGAGAGAGGACTGCAGCCTCTTCCCTGGCTGCTAGGGGCCCACAGCTCAGTGATGCAGGCTGGAGAAGCAGCAGCCTAACATGGTAGGTGTGGAGAGGTGGAGGATATTTTTCTGGAAGGTGATGTTTTCTGGCCACTGGCTGTGCCAAAGTACCCAGGGCTCTCCTGTGCCCCTGGATACCCAGGGCTTCCCCCAGCAGCACAGCATTCCTGGGGAGTGGTTGTTTCCCTGTGCCCTGACAGCACAGCATCCCGGGGTACCTGGGGGTGACACCATGCAGGAAACAGGAGGGGTTCCTCTCTCCAGCTGACCGTGGGGACCTGTGATTGTTGATCCCCCCCACTTTGTGCCATGGGATCCAGCGGGGCACGGAGGCTGAGCAGTGCCGACTGTGGGGAGCCGCCGTGTGTCCAGGCTCTGAGGCCCAGCCCAGCTGTGCCACTGCTCCGGGACAGAGGGAAATGTAGTTCTGGCTGAGCTTGTGGCACCTGGGCACACTGTGAGGGGTCACACCAAGAAGCAGCCGTACTTTCCCAGCCTCAGGGCACCAAGTGGATGTCCTCTGAGCGCAGCACTTTGTAAACGACCCAGTAAAAGATATTGAAGACCAGGAAGGTGAAGGGGAAGACGGCTCGGGAGATGGTGTCGATGCGCTTGGCGCGGTCGACGTAGCGCCTGCGGAGGCTCTCCCCTTCCCGCAGCATCGCGCTGGCTGGCGGGGGGCTGTACACGCCGGGGCCCTCCCCAGCCCCCTCCTTTGGCTGCAGACAGTGGCCCAGCCCGTAGCCTCGCAGGTAGAAGCGGCTCTCGCGGCTGAGCTCCTCCTCCTGGCAAAGGGAAAGGCCGTCAGCCAGGGCACTCGGGGGTGCTGGTGCTGCAGGGCTGAGGCTGCACGTCCTACACACCCTGTGGTGCTGGTGACGAGTGCCTGGTGCGAGACTGGGTGCTTTGTCAGAGAGCCCCAGCCACGCAGGCAGGAGCACGGGGCCGGCAGTGCTGTGCACAGGGTACGGGGTGAGCAGTGAGCCCCTGCCTTCTCATCCAGCATGTGTTTTAGGGGTGCATCCAAAGGCATCCCGACCCTGGCAGCCCGACACGCATCCCCCCAGCTTCCTCCCAGCCCCAGCTCGGGGGCTTGGGAAGCCTGACTCTGGCAGCCAGAGGGATGGGAGGTGAACTGGTGGAAGGGGGCACATGGGGGTGCAGGGTGCATTGGGTGCAGGGAGCTGAGGTGTGCAGGCACTGCTGTGGCAGCTGTGTTTGCTGTGGGGTGGAAGTGTGACTGTGATGGTGAATAGGAGGGGATGGGCAGCTTGCTGGGGCAGAGCTGGGCAGGGATGCAGGAACCTGGCTACCACCAGGGCTTGCAGGGCACTCCAGTCCCTCCAAGAACCCAGGCCCTCATTTCTCCCCATGTCTGCTTGGCAGAGGCTGCCTGGTGCAGCAGAGGAGGGAGGTTGAGAGAGCTGGACTCCTTGCTGGTCTCTCTGCCCTTGCTCACCCTCTCTCCCCGTGCTGGCAGAGGGCTGCAGAGAAGGCAACGTGCCCATGGAGTTGCATGTTCATGATCAAGACTGCAAAACTGCCTGAGAGTCTCTGGTCGCAGCCCACTGCCATTGTTCAGGGCACTGATTGGGTGCCTCAGGGGCTGGCCAGCACTGCCTGCACTCATCCCCATCAACAGCTGTGCACTGTTAGCCACTCGCCTTGTCCTGCTCTTTCAGCCTTGGAGAGGGTTATGTGTGCAAAGATTTGATGAGGGATGGGCATGTGCAAGCACAGGCTGCACATCTGGCTTTTTGCTGAGCCCCTGGACTCATTTGGTCTCTGTGGCTCATCTCCCCTCTGCCCTTGCTGGTGCCGTATCTGGCTGCAGTGGGTCCCTTCTTCCAGGGCCTGCTGCAGGCCAGTGCCTCCCTTTGTGTCTGGGTGCTGTTTGGGATCTCAAACACCATCTCTGGCTGGCACTGCCCTCCAGGACACAGAGGCTGCTCGCTGAGGTCAGCTCCTGCAGGCGCTCGGCTGGCATGGGGGCTCTCATGCAGAGAGTCTGTACCCTGGCATCCTTATTGAACTCAACAATCCACAGGCTAAGCAAGATTTTCCAGTGGGAAGAGCAGCAGTGGCTCGAATTGCTGAGGTTAGTTCTCATTTGAGAACAGTTTTATTTCCCTGCCTCAGGCTGAGTGCCTGCAGCTACCCTGGACAGGGGGAGCTGGGGTGCTCTGTGTGCCCGGGGGACCAGCAGCTACTCCCCCAGCCTGGGGAACCAGCAGGCCCAGCCTGTTCCGTAGCCTAGATTTGGGTGGTCTGTGGGAGGGATTTGCCTTCAGGCTGTGAAACTTGGGCTTTGCTTTGTCAGGGACAGGAGCTGCGTGTAGCAGGGCTCCACTCCGGTCTCTGACTGAGCAGCACCCCGGGGTGCTCCTGGCTGCATCCAGTGCTGTGTCCCGGCTCTGCAGCCTTCACCTCAGGGCAGCTGCACTTTGGTCTGTTCTAAGCCAGCAGATGGTCCCTGGGTTAGACGGAGCCTCCCCCTCCCTGCCCTGGCTGGGTGGGTGTTGATCTCCAGGAGTCATCTGTGAAAGGCAGGGAGCAAAGGTGCCTCTCCTGGCATCCAAGGGCTGATGGTGATGTAGAGGAGAAGAGGGTGACCAGGCCTGATCTCCTCCCTGGAGCTGTGGCCAATGCCCTGCCTCTCCCCAACATCCTGGGAACTTGGCCTGCCCCACACTTCTCCCTGTGCCTCAAGCTGCAAAAGTGCCTATGTGCCCTGAGCAGCTGCCTGTGCTGGAGTGACTTCAGGCAGCTGGGAGTGCCTCGAACCTGCCTGCAGGGAGGCAGAGCCCTCACCTTGTCAGAGGCATGGGCACAGCCTGGGGAGCTGGGCAGCAGCCCAGGAGCAGCCATCAGCGAGCCTCAGCATCACTCACCCTCAGCAGAGGGGACTGTGCCAGTGCTGCTTTACGAGGGGGAGCCCAAGGCATGGAGCAGGGGTGCCTACAGGGAAATCTGCTCAATTTCCATCCCTTTCTCAAAACTTCTGAGCCCAGGAATTGGCAGCTCCATCCTACGGGCACATACTCTGTGTGAATCACTGGCCTGCTTCTTCCACAGGCCCTTGCTGGCCCCCAGGGCCGGCTCCTGGGGGCTCGTTTTAGGGAGGGGAGGGTGAGGCTGGCTGGGGAAGCACGGGGGGCTGCCGGAGGGTCGTCCTTTACCCGGGAGCTGGAGAGCTGCGAGAGCGTCGCGTAGGTGTGCTCGCTGCTGTGCCGGCTGCTCAGCTGCTGCAGGGACTCCAGGCTGGCCGTCCCGCTGCTCAGGCCCTTTTGGCATCCAGCAGTGTGCACCAAACAGAAACAGGACAGTGGGTGACCGAGGGCTCTACCCCAGCCCCGGGGCAGCGGCTCTGGGTGCCAGGATGGGGATGGTGGGGAGACGGGGGCTCTGTGTGAGGGGAAAAAGCCCCCCCAGTGTGCCCTGGCACCAGGATCTGTCTTCAGCACGTGCCGAAGGGATTTGGTTGCATGGGACACTGTGAGCCTGTGTGGGGTGGGTGGGTGGGTGGGGGTGTGTGTGTGTGTACTTGTGTCTTCTGTGGAGATCTGGTGCCTCATGGCGTGTTTATAGCAAGAAAATGAGAGTGGGGCAGCCACATGCCTACCCCAAGCTTCTTGCAGGCCTGATGCCTGTGTTGATGGGCTGACAGAGGGGAGGAGTATTTCCATGAGTGAGGGATCCTGCCTCTCTGGATCCTGCTGTGCTCCCATCTGCAGCCCAGACCTGTCCCTGGGTGCCACCAGGTCCCTGACACAGCAGTGAGTCCCTGTCACCGCTACGGCACAGCAAGGAGCCTGGGTTTGGGGCTGCAGGTAAGGGGAAAGGCTAGTTTTCTCCCATCCTCACTGTTTATTTTTCTGCATTTTTAGAGGAAGCAGAGCCTGAGGATGTCCCTGCAGGAGAAGGACTGCACCCTAAGCAGGGCCTGGAGCACCCATGGGTGCTGCGCACTGTGCTGCAGTGCCTGTGGGTCCCCAGGGTGCCGGAGGAGCCACCTGGGGCAATGGAATGCAGGCCTGCCCTGGGGGCTGCTGAGAATCTGGCCCTGCAGCCCTGGGGTGTCCCCTCAGGGGCTGAGGATGGGCAGATGTCATGAGAGGGGGGGGGGACTCACCATCCTCTGCCGTCGCTGGCGGCGGCGCAGGCGCATGAACTCCTTGTGCTGGCGGGAGACGAAGTTGACGGCTGCGTACTCCAGCAAGGCGGCGAAGACGAAAAGCAGGCACACGGCCATCCAGATGTCAATGGCCTTCACGTAGGACACCTGCCAGGGTGAGAGGGGGCTCAGGGACCCTCTGCCCCCCAGCTTGCTTGCCCCCCCCCACTGCCAGCTTCATCCTGCTGCCAAGAAGCACGGGAGCCCTCTCAGCCTGGGCACACGGGCCAGAGCAGCCAGTGTTTCCCCTCAGCACATGTGGTGCCCCAGCTGATGAGGCTCCAAAGCTAAGCCATTCCCAGGGAAAAGCTGCCCCTGCCCCTGGGGCACTGCAGCAGGGGAACCCAGCACAGAGCCAGCACTGACCTTGGGCAGGGAGGCCCGGGAGCCGGCACTCTGTGTGGTCATGGTGAGCACCGTGGTGATGCCCAAGCCCACCCGGGCTGGCGCCGCATCCATGTTGATCCAGAAGGAGACCCAGGAGAGGATGACAATGAGTAGGCTGGGGATGTACATCTGGATCAGGTAGTAACCCATCTGCCTCTCCAGGTGGAACTTCACCTCGATGCAGGTGAACTTGCCTGTAAGGAAAGATGGCCCCAATGGGCGAGAGGGACCCCTGGGCCATGGTGAGGGGGTGGCAGCAGGTCCTTGGGGTGCTCACCTGTGTTGTAGTACTTGGTGCAATAGCCCAGGTCCTTCTCATCCCTGAGGATGAACTGTGGGAGTGTCAAGCCCTCTGCCACCTGCACGGCCTCCTGCTCCTCCAGCCACTCGAAGATGAGGTCGTTCATGGTGTAGCCAACTGGAGGGGATGTAGGGAGCCATGGGATGGGGACATGTACCCTATTCAACCCCACCCTGAACAACTGCTTTTTCCTGCTTATGTCCCTCAGAAAAAGTGAGCTGCCAGCTTTTGGGATGGCATGGAATGGGAGGGGATGAGATGGGAAGAGGGGAATGAAGCACAGCTTGAACCCCCTGAGGTACTCACAACTCTCCAGCTGCATGGTACATGTCTGGATGTCCATGGGGAAGTTCTTGAGGTCCATGGGGCAGGACAGGATCAGTGTCAGCCTGGAGGAGGCAGAGGAAAGGAGACAGTTGTTGGGGCTGGGGCAGTCTGCATAAAAGTTTCCCCACAGAAGACAAGAGGAAAGCTTTGCCTCCCCACTCATGCACTGCACCAGAAGGGAAGGTTCTACCTAATGCTGTAGAGCACATTGCCATTCTTGAAGATGCGCAGGAGCTTGTTGTCGGTGGTGACCTCGTGGAAATTGGCCCCTTTCTCGTTGGCGAAGAACAAGTCTGGCTTCCAGATGGAGTCGAGCATGGAGGGGTCAAGGTCGAGGGAGTCGTCGGGGTATTCCCGGTAAGCCAGGCGGGGGTCGTTCCACTGCTGCCGCAGGAACACGTTCACCCGGTAGTCCTGGGACGGGGGCACCGCGTCAGCTGCGAGCACCCCGTGGTGCCCAGGAAGGAGGAGGAGGAGGGGGAGGAGGAGGAGGAGGAGGAAGGGATGGAGGAGGAGGTGCAAAAGGGCTGCCCGCATTGAGGCTCAGCCCTGCTGTTGCTGCGTGCCTGTCACTAATAAAGCACGGAGCCAGGGCAGCTCAGGAGCCTTCCCATGCTGTTGGCGGCCAGGGGAAATTAAAAAGCCAAGGCCACAGCAGCTGAGAGGAGGAGGAGGAGGTGGAAGACCAGTAACTGCTGCCTGCAGGATTCTGCACGTGGCTCTGTGGGCCTGTTGATAGTATTAAGGCTTTGCAGAAGCACAAATGGGAAATTTTTAGCCCTGGGACTTCCTCAAAGGAGTTCCTCATGCACCCAAGGAGGTTCAGGATGGCAGGGGGCTACATCCAGCTGCCCCACTGTGACCCTTTGGGGGTCTTTCCTCCAGCTCAGGCACAGGGAATGTGATCCACACAGCCAAGCTTGTGTTAGCTGACCCCAGAAAAGCCACAGCCATGTGCTATGGCTTTGCATGTCCCCACCATGGTGCCAGGGATGGCTCCAGAGAAGGGGTCACAGGAGCCCCTGTGAGCACAGCCATGGGCATGGGGACCCACACGCTCCCTGGTACAGCCCCGAGGCTCTGGGAGAGGAGAGCCCGTCGCACCAGCAAAACCCTCACCATGGTGGTCTCAGTGACGGAGCCAAAGCTGTTGATGAAGATGTTGCACGTCACGTTGACGGGTGGACCTGGAAAACAGCGTGAAGCCTCCCCTTGCCACTGGCCGCTGAGACACATGCGCTCCGCGGACACACACAGGGACACCGGCTCCGGCACGTGCTGCGTGGCTGAATGCACACAGGCGTCCCCTGCCTGCTGGGGCCACCCCAGGGATGAGGGGGTGAACCCCAGCACGCCCTGCTGGCACTGCAGCCACCCGCGCTGTCAGGCAAAGTAAGCACACAGCGCTGGCAGGGGCAGCCGGGACTCTGAGGAGGGTGTTGGGACAGAGGGATGTGGGTCAGGGTCCTGCCCCAAAGCCCCTGGGTTTGGGCAGCCATAAGCACGGATCTGCCAGGTTTGGAACCCTCACATCTTCCCTCTTACCTTTGAAGTTGGGTCGAATACGGGCGTCATACCCTGAGGTTCGTCCCATAAGCTTGTCCAGGAAATCAGAGGGTGACATGGGCTGAGGGGAGCTTCGGGAAGCAGCTTTAATCTCCTCCCGCCCTGAGACCAGCCTGCGGGGCAGGGGAGTCAGGTTAGCTGCTGCCTGCTGGCACCAGGGGTCTGCAGGCACATTTTGGCACCCCGTGGGGACAGACAGCTGCCGGGGCAGGCGGCTGTGCCTGTGCTGCATCCACTCCAGTGCCCAGTCAGCATGTTGGGGGGATCTCTTCCTTCTGCTGAGATCCTGGTGGCTTTTCCCCTCACCTGCCACAGCCTGAGTGTCATATGCCCACATTTTGCCTATCCCTGCTCCAGCAAAGCCCCTGCCCACCACGTTGCTTGGCATGGGGTTGGGGGCTGGTGCCTCCTGGCTCCAGGGCTGTGGTGGGGACAGGGCACAGCAGGCCATGCCTTGTGTTCTGTACCAGGCTCTGTGCCAGTGCTGGAGGGGGAAAGCAGGGAGGCTCCCTCTCAGGTTCCACCTCCAGCTCCAGGTTGAGCCGCTGAGCAAACAATCACACGCTGCCTGTCAGGGACTCATGGCTTGGGTGGGTTGGGGGACACAACAGCCCTGCCTGAGTGACGAGGTGTCCAGAGCACAGCTGGGTTCTGACACCTTGCCGGGGCCAAGGAGATGTGACAGGAGAGGAGCAGCAAAGCCCACCTCCACACCAGCCACGGTGATGAGCTCTCCCACACAGCGCTCTGAATGATGATGGAGATTTATTTAAACTGACTCTGGAAGGGATATTTTTGTGAATGCATCTTAGCCTGCCAGTTTCTCTCCTCCCGTCAGTCTGTAATGATAATTTCAAGGAACAATGCAAGAGATGTTCACTCACCACATTGCCAGGCATGTGGCTGTGATGGAGAGGAATTAGCCAAAGATCTCTGGACACAAAAGGAGCTTTGAGCATGCTGCTGGCGCTGCTGCATGCTGCCTTATAACTCCACCAAGTCTATGCCCAGGTGGATCTTACTCCTGCTTGGAGCTACAACCCCATCACTACAAGAAGAGGATGATGCCGGGAACCCTGTGGTCCTTCTTCCTACCTCCTTGTTCCTACCAATACACCTTGTTCCTACCTCTTTTCAAGGGGGTGAAATTCATCCTAGAGGGGCTTATGTGCATCCTTGCCAGCTAGAAATGGCCACAACAGCCTTCCCAAAATGTTCCAGTGGGGCAGGTTTTCCTTTAATTGGAGAAGGGCAGCAGAGAGTACCTGAGACTAAGAGCGAAAGGCTGGGAGAAATTCCCTGCCAGGAGCTGCACGAGCAAGGTGTGGTGCCTTTGGGAGGAGGGCTGCAAGAGGCCAGGCTAACAACGAGTTAAGTAAGGCTTCTGCCTGCCACACAGCTGTGAACCATGTCCTCCTCAGCTGGAGAGGACACCGAGGGTTCTCCCCTGGAGCACGTGGAAGGGAGGCTCCTGGGCTCCCTTGGCAGGTAGCTCCTTGAAGAGGCTCAGATAACTGGGTGAGCCACGGCAGATCTGCAGCCCTGGTGATGCTCAGACCTGCATGGGGGATGCCAAAATGCCCAGAGTACAGCCACTTCCCATGGCATCCCTGGCAGGGACGTGCTGGAACGCAGCCCTTGGGCACAGCCCCTGCCTGCAGCTCCCCACTTCAGGCACTGCCTGCCCTGGGGCCTCTGCCCCGACCCTGGGCACCGCAGGGCCCCGGAGCTCAGCACCTCTGTGGAGCGAGTGGATGGCAGGGCTGGAAAATGCTGATGTCTGCCTAAAAACACTGCCCTGAAACAAGCAGTTTCTGCATGTGAAGCAATTCTATTTTACCCCTCCCTGTCATAAATGTTGTAAATCCCCCCCCTGCTGCTCCAGCCATACTGGCCGAGTGGTGGGAGGGGGACTGGGAGCAGGCTCAGCCCAGGAGTCCTGCAGCCCCTCCAACCCCTCCCTTCCTGGCCCCCTCTCCCCTGCATCCCACCTTGTCCCAGATAGCACCCAAGGGGGACAGAGATGGAAAAAGGGACCTGAGGGCTTTAGATTTTCCACCTAAGTGGGCCAAGAGTTGTTCCTGCACCCATGGGACCTGGGGCACCCACCCACTCTCCCGAGTGACCCAGGGTCTGGGTCAGGGACTGTCCTGAGCTCTCCTCCCCCAGACACCATGAGCCAGGAGAGGATCTGGACATCTCAGGGGCTTTGCAGCACCGGAGGAGGAGCTGCCTGGGCTATCACCTGGCTCAAGCTCGCCCTTTCTCCCATGGTGGCAAGACTCTCTCGCTGGCCTGGGGCCAGGGGAACCCTCAGGGACTGCTGGGGACAGGCAGGGTCTGGCTGTGTGCGGTGGGGGAATGGAGGGGGAAGGTCTGGTGGGTCCCCCGGGGTGCTAGGTCAGGGTCCTGGGGAATGGGGAGCGAGGCCAAATTTGCGGGGAGGTCCAGATAGGAGCTGGGAGCGTTCCGTCTGGGGGCATCAGGCCCCGGAGACAGGTCCAGATCGGGGGTCGGGGTAAGGGTTCGGGGCTCGTCCAGGTCTGAAAGGGGATGCCCAGGTCCCGCAGGACAGATCTGTCTCCGAGAGGGGGTGATACCGGGGTGCCGGAGGGGAATCGCGGCTCCCGGGGGATGGGGTCCGGGTGCCGGGGGAGCGGCTCGGAGAGCAGCGGTCCCGCAGCCCCGCGCAGCACCGAGCACCCGCGCCGTGCGCTCACCTGAGCGGGCCGCGCCGGGGCAGGAGGCAGCCGAGGAGGAGGA
>VZTA01000401.1:143326-159411 GCA_013398855.1 Mohoua ochrocephala | reverse complement strand
CCCGCGCCCGCCTCCTCCCCGTCCCCTCGGGCCCTCTGTCGCCCAGCCCGGGCTGTCCCGGAGCCTTCGTCCCCCGGGCGCGGGGAGAGAGGGACCCCTGCGGGGTTTGGGAGGGTCCCGGGGCGCACCGGGGTCGGGGCTGGTGGGGTCGAGGGATGCGCCGGGGTTTAGGAATGTGGCAGCACTGATGGCTGTGCAAGGAGTGCTCCGAGGACGAGAAGCGTACTGGGATCAGAGGACGTGCGGGGATCGAGGGCTGTGCAGGGGCTGAGGGATGTCCCAGAGGAACTGCCCGTCGGATGGGGGGGAGCGGCTGGGGAAAACCGGGTTCCTAAACCCTTCTGCCTGGCCTTGGGGCAGCAGCTCAGGGCCGGGGGGCTCAGCCCTCCTCCTGGGACCCCTGCGCTTGCCTTTCCCAGAGGCTCAGCGGATGGACAAGACTGTCCTGGGTGAGCTCCTTGGAGAACACAAGATGGACAGTCATGTCTGCGTGATGCGGGAGCTGCAGCGGCTGCCAGGGAGAGGGAAACCAAGGCAGAGGGAGGGGAGCTGCCTGTTAACCAGAGGCAGGGCTAGGACTCGGGCTGCTCGGCTGCCTTTGCCCTGTCCCCTGGGGCCACCCGGCCAAGCCGCAGAGTCGCCTCTGGTCCAAGGCAATCTATGATTAATTTGCAAAGAAGTAAATAGTATTAAAAAAAGATAAAAGTGCAGAATAAATGATTCCTGGCAGATATGTCAGTCAGGTTTCTGTTCACTCCACTGTGGCTGGCTCATCTCGTTTATTTATATTAATTGCAGTCTGGTAATGGCTGGGAGCTGCTGTACAAAGCCATCGCTGCAGGGATCCACAGAGGAGGATCTCAGCGGAGGAGAAGAGCACGGTGCCCCTGTGCCTGCTCTCCCCAGGGCGAGTGAGGGGCTGCACAGGACTTTGAGAGTTCCCCAGTGGATTTGCTGTAGGAAGGCGGTGTGAGCAAGGGCTGGCTCTGTGCTTGCCAAGCCTGGGGTGCCTGGTCCAGCGCAGGGCAGAGGGGGCTGGAGGCTGTAGCCGGCGGGCACTTAGCTCGAGGCAGCGTGCAGGAGTCCCACTCATCGGCTCTCCCAGCACCAGGAGCTGGGAGAAGTCTCCTCTGATTACCGTTGCCATTAATGTTTGCGGGGCCACGGTGCTGGGAGGCGCAAGGCACGATCTGGAGCCCCAGGGAGCAGAGAAAACGCACACTGTGTGACAGCTCCTCTTCCAGACACTGTCCGAGCTAAGCGGACTTGACACCGTCGGGAGGAGGGGAGCCAGTGCATCCTCTCAGCTCTCTGGGGAAACTGAGGCACTGCCATGGTGTCCCTGCATCAGTTGAGGGGCCTGAGGATGGTCACAGCAGCTGTGGGGCCAGTGCGTCGGGTGGCCACGAGCATGGGAGCTCAAGATAACCAGCTACAAGCCATGACTGCACATGCTGTGGTCAGCAGGGCTCTGGGACCGAGCTAACAAGGCTCTCGGAGAGGCTGGTAGAGCCAATGTGGCTCCTTGATGGGCAGCACTGTGGGGGATGTTGCAGCCACAGCCCTCCTGCCCGCCTGGCAGCTCTGCAGGCAGCCAGCATTGCGAGGAGTGAAGCAGTGCTGAAAATAAGCTCTGAGAAAATGAAGGCAGCGAGCATCCCATCAGGAGGGCGAAGGCAGTGCTGATTTGTTGCTGGCTGGGTCGGGGGGATGGAGCAGGAGCTGCACAACCAAAGCCCCAGCAGTGCCCAGGGGATCCCAGGATTGCGCCTCATCCCGACCAGGGGATTTTTGGGAGCGACAAGAATAGGCTTATCCCCCATGTCCCTCAAATCAAAGCATGAGACGGTTTTTCTGTAAACAGCCAAGATTCCAGCCAGCACGCAGCTGTCAGCATTGGGCTCCCGGAGACAGGCATCCACCACCAGGTTGCCCTGTGGCTGCTCTCCCTAGAGGCAGCAAGACTGGGCAGGGGGCAGGGGGCAAAGACCACACTCTGATCCAGTGGCTGCCAGCCTGGTGCAGTCCCCAGGGGGATCCCCGTGCCCCTGCCCCAAAGCTGTCCCTGTCACAGTGCCAGGCTCTACTGATAGGAGACATGCAGGCAGCCGAGACTGGGTTTGCTCAGATGGGGACAAAAGTGGGATATCTTTTTGCCCTTTCCCTCCACTATCTCTGAGTTCATGTCAAACTGCTTCTCTGAGGCCAGACACTCAGCCACCTCCAATCTGCCTGGCTCCAGAGCCTGGAGAAGGGCTGTGCCAGTCCACGCTGCCTGTACCCCAACCTCTCTCTGCTGCTCAGCCCCGCATTGCCACATCTATTGATTTAATCCTGCCTGATAAATGAAACCCTGAAGTGTATTCGCAGACAGCACAAGGTGGGGGTGAGTCATCCAACCCCTTGAAAACAGGTTTGGGCTTTTTTCCAGCGAAAAGGTTCAGGTCCTTAAGCTCAATTTCAGGATAAAGACCAGCTTTGTGCTATTTGTGTGGAGGGGTGAGGGAGAAGAAGGACAGTAGGCAAAGGAGCACACTTTGCTCTTCACATAGGACCACAAAGTCATCCTGCTGGTCTCTCCTTTGGAGTGAGCACAGAGATTTATCTTTGCCCTGGAGCCAGGAAGACCTGAAGCATCAGGAGGGACAGAAGCTTCAGGTGGGCACAGGTTTGTGGTGGGCTTTGAGCAACCTGCTTCAGCGCCCCTCCAGCAGGCTTGGAGGGTCAGTTGCTCTGGGGAGGGCTTGGTAGCAGCTTAGAGGCAGCTCTTGTTTTGGGGGCATTGCTTGCTCTGCATCTTTCAGCCCCAGACTCAGTGACGGGCTGGCATGTGGGCCAGGACAGGATAACAACTCTGCAATTTGTCAGGCACAGAGTCTGATTCTCTGGGAGACTGTGTTTCTTGTAGTTAGAAAGCACCTCCATCCTGTCTCCTAATTCTCTCCTGACTTCCTTCCCCTCTCCCAAGGCTCCCAGCCAGCCCAGCCAACTCTGGACGTCCTCCTGCCTCTTCTGTCCCAGGACTGGGATTTTCTTTTTCAGAAACCAAGGTGTGAAATAGAGCTGCTGCGTGCAGAGGGCTCTGCCAGCCAGCCAGCCAGCTTGCAAGTGCTGCTGTGCACTTCTTCTCTGGACCAACTGCTTAAATGCTTAATGAGCCCTGGGGAGCAAAGCACTCCTTGTGAAAGATTCAAGTTCTCTGTGCCTTCAGTTTAGAGCCATGTCAGCTCTCCTTTCCCTTTCTTAATCCTCTGACCAGTGAAAGTGAGGAAGAGCAGGCACAGTCTCATCACTGTTTCTAAGGGAAGCAGCAAAACAAACAGGAAAACCCCACGTGCCTGCACTCGGGGAGAGGACAACCCCTCTACCCTGGGGGAGACACAGAGGCAGAGTCCCCCAAAGCAAATTTTTAGAGGTATTTCATGGGGTGTGAAATTAATGCTGGAGAAAACACATTCTCGTGGGTGGCTGTGCACTGCTGCCAGCCCGAGGCTCTCCATGGCTGCCCAGCCTGAGCCCAGTTTGGACACTGTGTTGTCACGTAATGTCACTATTTTCCAGTGACATTTTTTGTGCTGGTCCCTGCCTTTCCCTGGAGAAGCTGTGTAATAGGCTGTGGGTGCTTTCCTTTCCCAGCAGGAGCAAAAATCATCTCATTGCAATAAATGGCGAAGGGATGAGTAACTGTAGTGGTGCTTTGGTGGGGGGACCAGGGCCCCACTGGCACCAGAGCATGGGAAGACAGCTCAAACTTCCTCCCATTTCTTAGCAGGGCAAACAGGCACTGGGTTCAGGTGTAGCCACCAGAGAGACAGGGCAGGAGGTCCCCTTCAGTGGCCTGGGAAGCTCATGGGTTGTGGGGGTATTTGGAGCTGCTCCTAAAGGAAGGTGGCACTACGGTGTGGGAGGAGGGGACAGGTGGCACTGGGGACCCCAGTGGGGGCTTAGTGTTTATGCGGCAGTGCCAGCAGAACCCAGCGCCTCACCAAGCAAGGCAGGGTGACCCAGAGAGGATTGCAAGGTGAACTGAGACATTGGTCCCAACTCCAGCAAATGTTGCTCTATGATTTTGTGGCACTTTTCCAGGCTAAAAATACCCCTGATGTTGGTGCTGCGGGTGGGCTCTGCGTGCAGCGGCTGTGAAGGGATGCTCTGTGCTGCGGGACTGGCCAAGGGCAGCTGGACCATCAGGCTGGGGTGGCCCTGCCAGCAGCCATGGGGCTGCCCCTCCTGCTCCATGAGCAGCCAGGCGCAGAGGTCACCTCTCCTCTCGCTCCAGATGACCTGGCACCTCTCTCCAGGGCTGTGCCAGATGCAGCTGCTCATCCATCAGTCCCCAAAATACCATGTGGGGACAGAGCATCCTCAGCGAGCACTCTGAGCTGCATTTCAGCCCAGCGCTGGGTTCTTTGCTGATCCCAGGGGGTCACTTAGGCTCATCTGGGAGCTCCTCAGGGGGTGGGATGTTACAACAGGGCTCATTTTCCTAATGAGACGCAAAGAGGCCTGAGGAGCTCAGCCCATCACCGTGGTTGTGGAGCTGCTGCATGTGCTAAGGAAATGGGCCCCCAGAGCCTCCATACAGCTGTGAGGGGACATCACTGGGCTGAGAGGACACTTACCTGTCCCTGTGTGTCCGAGCTGCTGTGGAGCTGGGTTTGGGACACCGGCATTGGGTGGCTGGAGGGGGCAGGGTTGACAAGCCTCTCTGAGGCTTGGATGCAATCCTAGTGTGGCAGGATCCAGCTGGGCCAGCCCCATCCCACTTCACTGCCCTCCTGGCCATGGGGAGCAGCAGCTTGGTCCTGCTCCTCTCTGCCCTTCCAAGCAGATCACTCAGAGCATCCTGGAGCCCTTGGGCACCTTCCCTGCAGGTTGGGAGGTGTTTCAGCTGTTGCTCTGAAAGCCATCAAAGAAAAGAGAGTCCAGTGCTTGTTCGTCAAAACCACCCCCTCATCAACAGGTGCTTATCCTCATCTGTCTAACATATTTCTGACATTTTATGGCAGGTTCTCGAGGAACTATTTTGTGTACATCCCACCCACCACATCTGACCAAGGGACTGCCACCCTGGCCTGAAGACATGGAATGGATGGTCCAAACTTTCCTTTGTCTGTCCATGGGCTGCAGACCTTGTGTCTCCTGGCGCTAGTGGTGCTCTTCTTTGAGTGAACTTTGTGGGTTGTGTTTGCAGATAGAGAAAGAGCAGAGGGAGCTGCAGACAGAGAAGGCTGGAGCAATGGTACTGCCTGATCCTGTGACCTTGGCAAGCCAGCAGGATGAACAGGGAGATTTAATCTAGATAAGTGTCAAGCAAGACTTTTGGGGACAGCAGCAAAGCCTGGCACTGATTCCAAAACCCTCAGAGGACACCTCGCTTCCCCAGGGTGCTGGCCTGACCCCTGCTCTGGTTGTCTCCAGCATTTCCAATGACTCTGGAGAAAATCTACTGGACTTTGGCACTGCAAGACCCCTCAGCCCTAACCTCTGCCTTCCCCTCACCCCCCACAGCTCTTTGCCCTGCCTGAGCATGGGAGGGGAGGAGCTGCTGTGCCAAATCAATGCTTCAGCAAGTGCTGGGCTAAGGGGTGGCAGTGGGGGAGTGGGCACAGGGTCAGCGTGCTCCCCCAGTCTCCTCCCCATTTGGGGTACCCAGATCTGTGCATCCTTGGCCACGGTTGCCATGGTGATGCACATCTGTCCCTGCGGCAGGAGCACTGGGGTTTGATGAGCTCTGTTCACTGTTCTGGCTTCCACAGCTCTCCTGCCCTCAGCCCCAGCAGTCTCCAAGCAGGAAAGCAGAAGGAGATCACCAGGAGCAGACCATGGGGCCCTGCTGTGTGCCATTCCCTGTGGGCTGCCTGCCCCCACCTCATTGGATGGGACTGGTTTTATTTTTCCTTCAACTGGAGACCCCCAGGAGGGACAAGTTCAGAAAATGGAACATTACACTTCAGGTGGCAAGTGCAGGGAAGAAGGAATAAGAAACCAATCCCTGTGCCCTGTGCCTCCTGCCCTGTGCCCCTGCTGCTCCCCTCCACCCCCAGCATGGCCTCTGTGGTGGAGATGGAGGATTTATTCAGATGGCAAATCCTCCCACTGCTGTGCAGATAAAATGGCAGCAGGTCAGGCAGCAGCTGGTTCCAGGGGGAATATTGACTGTGTGAGTCAGTGTGTGGAGCTGCCACGGTGGCACCTGCATCCCACAGATCTGGTAGGTGTCACTGTGCCAGAGAAGCCATGGCTGGGAGGGGACAGCCTGCTGAGTGCCACTCGGGTGGTGTTGGTCCAGTGGCTGCAGAGGATGGTGCCATGAGGAGCCCACTGTGATCCCGGGTTCATCCCCACCCCATCCTCTGCCTCCCACTGCTGTGGGCTCTATGCTGTCTGTTCTGGGGTCCCTGCTGCAAGCGGCATCCTGGCAAAGCATCTCCTCCGTCCCCATGTCACCACCTTGCCATCCCCAGGGGCTGAGGCTGATTCTCTGTGCAGCTGCTGGCACGGAAGGGCTGCACAGGGACATCACCTCGGGAAAGGTAATGCCTGGAGCCACAAATGGCCCCTGGAGCCACCCTGGGACAGGAACGTGCCTGATGTCTGTGCCTTGTTCCCAGCTCGAGGGGGGCACAGGAGGGTTGTATGGCCACTGTCCCCAGCCCACTCTCTGAGAGCTGCCTGTGTCTGCAGCTCTGGGGAGAGGCCGTGGGTGCCAGGTGGGGAATGTCTGCATCTCTCACACCCACCTCGTGCTCCTACCGTTGGGTTTGCTCTCCAGGTAACGCCACAGCACGGTCTCTGTGGCTCAGGCACAAGGAGCTGTGACAGTAATGCCACCCTGGGGGCTGTCACTGCTGTCCTTTTGCTGTCCAGCCCAGCCATCACCTCCCAGTGCCCACTTGCTCATCGTTCAGGAGAGCCCTGCTGCTGCTGGGCATCCTGCCAGCCTGAGGAGAGGGCTCAGAGCGGCCGGGTCAGACTCTGTCCCCTGGTTCCTGAGAGGGGCATCACCCTGGCATGTGTGGGGACTGGGGCTGGCAGGGGGACAGGCATGAGAAACATCTTCCTGGGCTCTAGAGGGAAGTACAGGGACAGGTTCTCTCTCTGTGTAGGAATCCAAGACTGAACATTTCAGGCACAACCTCCACTGCTCAAGGGCTGTTCAGACTGACCCAGGACCTCCCTCAGCATCACTGGACCTCCTGTGGGCTCAGGGGAGGTGTGGGACAAGTTAACACCTCCTTGGCCGTTTGGAAGCACGTGAATTCACCTGAGCCTTTTAAAATGGGTCCCCTAGGCAGCAAGAAATAAATGGGGACACCCCAGAACTGAGCCAAGGGCTGGCATTGCCTGCACCCTCCCTCTACAGAGCCCACTCCAGATTCACAGAGACAGAGTGATCCTGGGCTGTATTTGCTGTTCTCATACACCATCCCGTCCAAGGAGGCAGGATGACATTTGTCTTTCCCTTCCAGGATTTTCTGAAAAGTAAATGAGAACAGTTCAAGAATATGACCCCATGAACGGCAGAGCGAGAGAGTAATGAACAGCCCGGAGAACATCAGAGTGAGGCATCTGTTTACCCTCCAGCAGGAAGAAAATCAAGGAGAAAGGCAGTGGATGTGAAAGGCAAATCTGCTGGAAAAGGAGCCAGGGGAAAAGAAATCACCTTCTCCACAAACCTGTAATTAATCTGAGGGACTCATTGCACGAGAAGCTTGGTGGGAATTTCTTTTGGAAATTAGAAACCAGAATAAGGAAGTTGTTTGTACCACTGTACTCTCCCCTCCTTCTGCAGTAAATGACAGGGCTGTTTGGTGGATAAAAGGAGCAGTGAGCAGCCAGGAGGCCTTCCAGTGCCTGGGCTGCCCTCCCATCAGCTGGGCCCTGGGTAAGGGCACTGCACGTGCCATTGTTGGCACCTCTTGGGTGTACCCTGGGTTCTGCTGCCGGCAGCTGCCTGAGCCTCTGATTGCCCCCAGGCGCAAACACAGCCTGAACACCTGCACTCACCTGGGTGACACAGCCTGTGAAAGGCATGGGGACAGCAGTGAGGCTCCTGCATGTGTCACCTCCAGGATGGTAGGCACCCTGCCCTGAGCACGGCTGGGGAGCTGGTGGTCCCCCCCTGACCCCCAGCAGTGAGCCCAAGCACAGTGCACAGGCTGGACAAGATCTTCCAAACTTAGAAACTTGGTGAGTTTAAAAAGTCAGGCTCCTGCAGAAGGAAACATCAGCCAGCCACACCAAAACAGAAGGGCAGACATCTGCTCATCTTCACTAAAGGGTGACTGCGTGGGAGGTGAGCTCATCTCGGTGCTATCCCTGCTGGCCAGCACCTCCTGGCTGCCTCTGCAGTCCCAGATGAAGTCTGGACAGGCAGGAGATGAGCGCTGGTGCCAGGGAGGAGGGCTCTGTCCCCGGGTTATCCAGCAGGGCTTTGTTGCACTGCCCGCAACTCTGCTTTCTGGGGAGGGTCCTGAGAGCCCCAGAGCATTCCTGGGGGGCTCAGGGTGCAGGGTCCCGCTGCTGCTGGACCCCGCACCCAAGGCTAGCACCTTCTGCCCAGCGCTTGGCTGAGCCTCACAAGGGTTTTAGCCTCTCCTCTCCTGAGCAGCCCCTGCCCTTCCTCTGTCATCCTGCAACACTGGCCTGTCTGTCTGTCCTTCAGCACGCCTGCCCTGTCCTCTGACAGCCTCTACCAGCTTCTTCTTTTTTTAATTTAATTTTTATTAGCACATTTTGCAGCCTTGCAGCAACCCGGGAATACAAATAGGACAGTGAGGACAGCCAGGCCCGGGCAGCGGGAGCGGGGCTGGCTCTGGAGGGAGTCCTTGGCATCCCGGGAGGAGGCAGCTGGACAGATGCTGCTGGAGCCACCACAACCTTCCCACCATGGTCGCTGTCTCCTCTTGGTTTGGACAGGGCCACCCGGGAAAAAAGGAGATTTTGCACGGCAGGAAAATCCCTGCTGCTCAGGTTCCCCGGCCGGGGTGGTTTCACCCTGCTGGTGGGTGAAGCGGAGCAGGGAGGTGGGTGAAGGAGGAGAGTTGAAATCAGCAGCAGATGACAAGAAATTCAGGCTGACCGGGGAAGCGAGTGCCTAAAAATAGCAGCAAGGTTCTCAGCTGTGACAAGATACGCTGGGATTTCTCCTGCTGACAGATGTATAATGGATAAGGGCACTGCACGTGCCGCGGCTGGTGCCACTTGGGTGTACCCAGGGCTGTGCCTGCATTTTGGGGAACAGAGTGGAGGGGCTGTCTGTGTTTTGTAGGGTCAGCGCACACTGATTTTGGCCACTGTGTGTCTTTGAAAACCTGGCCCCGTGCCCAGGGGAGTGCAGAAAATGAGGAGTGTGGGGAGTGCAGCCCCTGTGGGGCTGTAAGCAAAGAAATCAATTAGCAGGGAATGCAAATCCTCCCTGAAACTGCAGGAAACCCCCTTCTCCCAGCTGGCCGCCCTGCTGCCTCCTGCCTCATCTCAGGGAGGGCTGCCTGCATGCCCAGCGCGTGCTGGGAGGGGGCAGGACAAGAAGGAGACTGTCCTGTGCCATCAGAGTGATGGGACGAGTGTGACGGTCTGTGGTGATTGTGGATGAGGTGGCTGCACGTGGAGACAGGGACAGGGAGGATGCTTTGGTCCTCTGCCCCACATGCCCCTGCTTGCTTTTCCACCTCACTTCTTTGCCCTAAAGTAGTGGAGTGGCATGAATCAGTGGTGCCTGTGTGGCTGTCCCTTTGTCCATTGATGTCCCTTGCTTGTCCCCCCAGCCCCAAGTTTGCTGCCCAGGGGAAGTCTGAGTCTGAGCTGCAGCTGTGAAGAGAAAAACCCACAAAAATTCCAGAGTCCTTTCCACGTGGGGAGCGCATTTAGAGATGTGCATGTGCCCATCCAAATGCCTCATCTTGGTGCAGCCCTTTGCAGCATCTCAGTGCAGACTGTGGGTGGCTGGGGAAGGAAAACCCCCTCCCAGCCTTCCCCCTGCCAGCCTCCAGCACACCTCGCAGGGGGCAAAGTGTGGCCGTCCCAGGCTCTATTAATGAAGGTTCCTAACTAAACCCTGCATTTCTTCACTTCACCCCCCTGAGATGGGGGTGGTTTTGGACGTAATTGGTCACTGCCCAAGGGTCAGAACAAAGTGCAAGGTGATCCATATTGATTTATAAGCACGTTTATTTTTACCAGCCTGGCGTGTTCCCCTCCTGGCTGGCAAGCAGGGATGCGTCCTCCCCTCCCCACCTGGGAAGCAGCAGTGTTTTCTCTGGCAGGGACGAGCCAACGAGAGAACTTTGATGTGGGCTGGCAGGCTCCCTGCAGCTCCCCGGGGGCCTCATCCAGGAAGGGGCTGAGCTGCAGGATTGCTCCAAGCGCGCAGAAGTGCGCGGTTGTGCACTGAGGGTTTGCAGCAGAGGCTCTCACAAACTCTCCAGCTGAAATGCGAAGGGAAAGGGGTGCAGTAAGGGATTTCCAGCATCCCCACGGCCACAGGTGCCCCAGGAGCTCTGGCCCCCGTAGTGCAGGCACGGGGCAGTGTTTGGACTGGGCTGTGGGCTGCCCACCCAGCTGCTTGGGGCAGGGAGAGGCTACTCCAAACACTTTCCTGCACATTTTCTTCTCCCTCAAGCCTTAGAAATCTGGGGAGGGGATTTCTCCCTTTTCCCTGCCTTGCAGCCCTGCTCTGGAGCATCTGTGGAGCACTGCCAGGAGGTGGTGGGCTGGTCCCTACTGCCACTAATGACAGGGCCAAGGCGTTTCCATCCCCTGCTGACAAAAAGTGTCCCATGGCCAAGAATTTTAAGCCACTTGGTGCAGAAATCACAGTCCCTCTTAGCTGCTCACCTTATGCTCAATGAGGTAAAACTCCCACTTCCCTCCAGGGTGTTCAGAAATGGCAGAGTCAGCAAGCCTGGAATTTCTGTGGAAACAAAAAGAGGGGCTGATATGTTTTTTCCCCCATGCCATATTTTATTCCTTTCCTCTTATGTTGCAATTTATATATTTTATTTATGGGGAATATTTTATGTAATACTTTTTCCTCCTGGTGGCTGGGGGTCCCTCTGGGCTTCCCTGGGATGCAGGCAGGGCACTGCTCGTTTCCAGTGGCTGGAGGGGTTACGGTTATTTCCAAAGGGCTGTTGCAAGTCTGTCACCTTCCCATGGCCATTACGAGGCGATCACAGCCAGGTGACATCGCTGCCAGGCCACCTGGGTGCCACCTCTGGAGCTAAGGCAGTTGCCCGAGGATGCTGCCCACAGCGGTGGCAGAGGCTCCCCCTGCTCTGTTGTCCCTTCCCATCCCACACCTGGCTGAGGACACCAGGCAGCCCCTCTGCCATCCTGCCTTGCAGTGGAACACGGAGGCAGGGAGCGGTGCTGCGGGGCCAGGAGCTGTGTCCCGCTGATGTGGGGTGCAGTTGGCCACCACGAAGCCCTGGCAGCACTTGCACAGATGCCCAAGTGGTGTTTCCCCCCCAGCCCACCCGTGGGCAAGCCAAGGGGTGGCTGTTCAGGTTTGTGGGGAAAGGGCAGGGTCCCCACAGGGTGGTCCACCCTGATCCTGGCCTGAAACTCCCCAGCCCACCAGTGTCCCCAAGCCTAGGGACAGCCAGGCCCTGCCACCTCGCTGCCTGGCACAAAGTGGGGCATTGAGGGACACAGCAGGGCTTTGTCCACCCTGTGCCTGCCAGGAAGGGGCCGGTTGCCCTCTGCAGGCTCCCTTGGCCCTGTGCTGGCTCCACAGCTGCAGGGGACCAGGGGCACCCATGGGAACTGTGAGGGACATGGGGCACCCAAGGGACCAGGCTCCACCTGCTCCAGCCCTGAGGCCATGAGGACCCACGAGTGTCCCCACCGGGATGCCATTCCCCCCTGGGGGTCACGAGGCTGGGGAAAGTCGCTGCAGGATTCCCATCAAAAGGGGGAAAGCTTCCAGTTTGGAGCCCCCAAAGCCGAAAGCAGGTCCCTGGGATGGGGAACTCCTATTCCCTGCTGACAGATGCTGGGAGTCAGGGAGGTGACAGAGGGACACCACTGCTGTCTCATGGGGCCAGACTCTCACACTGCCACAGCGGGCAGCTGGGACAAACACAGCCTGGTGAGCCTGGGGGATGTCCCCAGAGCCACCAATGAGGGGGGACAACCCCCTCCCCTGCCCCCAGACTGCTCTCTTACTTTTGCAAAAGCCTTTTTCCCCCAGAGCCCTGAGCAGGGCCATCGGGCAGCTCTGTCCAGCAGCCGCCGGGCACCCAGGAGCTGGCAGCCAAGGGGTGCTGGGGGGGCCGGGGGAGGGCGGGCCCGCTCCCTTTAAGGGGGGTGGCTGTCACTCAGAGAGCCCTTTTCTTTGCTGGAGAGCCGGGCAGGCACCCAGAGGGGGAAATACAGGGCGTAGGACCGCGTGGCAGGGGAGGGCTCCGCACACAGCGCCGAAGCAGCAGAGCGGGCGGTCGGGGGAGTTGACCAAGTCCAGCACCATGGGTGAGTATGGGGTGAGGGTGGGAGAGCTGTTGCCGGTGTCTCTGGGGACCTTATCCCAGAGCAGAGCCCACTGAAACTTTCTTCTGGCACCGGTGAGGTCCTGGTGACCCCAGTGTGCCCATGCCAGCCGAGGCAGGATGCCTTGGCCTGGCAGGGATGACGTTTTCTTTCCCAAGGCAGTTCCCTGTCCCCGTGTGCTTTGGGGGCAGATGCCAACCCCACAGCCTGTCCCACCCAAGCCCTCACCACATGGACTGGAGAGGTGAGAGCTCCTGCCTGGGGCTGGCAAGAGCTGGGATGTCACAGCTCATGCCACCTGTGTGCCAGCAGCCTTGCGAAAACAGAGGCACGTCTTGTGCCTCAGTTTCCCTACTGGTGCAGCAGAGCTAATACTTACCAGTGTACCCCTGGTATACCGGGGGTGCTCTGTTCCTGGGGATGCTCTGTTCCCGGGGGTGCCTCGTGCTGCTGGCCCCCTGCCTCCTCCTCCTGTCTGCAGCACATTGGCGCTGGCAGCAGCGGAGCCTGGGTACAAGGCTCAGGACTGTGTGGCTCAAGGGCTCTTTCTCCCCTCCTTCGCCCTCCCAAGGCTCCCCCACTGCAGCTTCCCAAAGCACGAGGGGCTGTGGCAGGGAGCCTGCCAGGCCCTGCTGCATCCGGGACTCGCAGTCCCCTGGGAATGGAGCTGTTCACTGCCCATCAGCGGGCACCTCTGAGCCACCTCCCAGGTGGCCAAAAATAAAACCAGAAAAGGCGAGTTTGGCCCAGCACCCTGCTGGGTGCACAGGGCCGTCCCAGTGGGTCCCAGCGAGGCTGGGAGTAGCGCTGGCCAGGATGAACGAGACCCTCCCCGGACCTGCTGCATCCAAGGCAAACAAGAGGGAGGGGTCCCAGCACTCCCCTATAGCGCTGCCTTTGTTTCCTGTTTGCTCTTGGCATGGGGCAGCCACTGGGGTGGCAGTGCCAGGACAATCCCCCATTGTCCTCGGTGCCACTGCGCAACCTTGCTCCCAAGTGGGGAGGGGAGAATTGGCCAGGACCCCACGGCTTTCTTGTCCTTTTGGGGAGGAGATAAGCACTGTGGGATTCATGGAGGGAGCGTGGGTTTGGTGTGGGTGCCTTTTTGGCATTCAGGACAGAAACGCTATGCCCAGATGGGATGTGCCCAGGCAGCCACTGTGCCCTGGGGTGCCAGAGCCCACGTCTTGGGGAAGGGGAGCAGCTTCCCTGGGCACAGGTCTCGCACAGCCGGGGCAGGAGCTTGTCCCAGCTTAGCTGGAGCCAAACCATAGCCAGATTCTGGTGGGTGCAAACCCACCTGGCTGCCTGCCCCCAAAGTAGGCAGGAGAGCAGCTGGCTGGGCACCTCCAAACCCAGCCCACCGGGAAACTGAGCCAACACTCCTGCGTGTTAGAGCCCCGACGTGCAGAAGGAGCAGGTGCCCATGGCCTCAGTACTGAAAAAACCCAGCATGTAGGCACTCCAAGCAGCATACTGGCGTGTGTCCTCGCTTTCCCTGCCCACACACAGGTCCTAGAGGACTAAACCTATTACACAAGTGCTGTCATTTGTGGAACTAACACGGCTCCTTCCTATAGGCAGGTCTGCCTATATAAAGGGGCGGCTGCAGCCCGAGCTGCCTGCTGGGTGCCAGGCAAGAGACGAGTGCCCAGGGTGCCACCTGGAAGTCCAGAGTGCTTGGGGTGCGTGCTGGCTCCTACTGTGCTGCCCCAAGCAGGGCCACCTTGCTGGATCTTCCCTGGGTGGAGGTGCTGGGTTCCCCTCCATCTTCGATGGCAAAATAAAACCGCAGGCAGCTGGCGTGGCCGCTGCCCGCAGCTGGGCTGCGGTGGCAGTGGGGAGCCCATTAGCAGCTTGTTTGCCGGGTCCCACTGGCATTACGCTACATCACGCTCTATTTCCATCTGTTTGTCACGGGTCAGCATGGCTGGCTTGCCTCAGCTCCTCACAGCCCCTGTGCCGCACACTGCCACCGTCCCTGGGCACCCTTGGGTGGGCTCCCGAAGAGAGCTCTCAGGGAAGCTGCTGGGTTTGGCTCTCCAGCACTGCAATGGGTCATTTCTGGGGTTTTCCTTCAACCTGTTTCTCTCCTCCTGCCAGGCACCTTTCTCCCACTGCGCTTGTGCTCCTGAGCTGTAGGCTCCAAGCAATCCTCGTCCCGGCAGTCCCGTCCCACCTCACCTCTTTTCTCCATAGGTTTACTCGAGTGCTGTGCCAGATGTCTCATCGGGGCACCCTTTGCTTCCTTGGTTGCCACTGGCCTGTGCTTCTTTGGGGTAGCGCTGTTTTGTGGCTGTGGGCACGAGGCCCTCACAGGCACCGAGCAGCTCATAGAGACCTACTTCTCCAAAAACTACCAGGACTATGAGTTTCTCATCGATGTGTAAGTACCCCGCTGTAGAGCATCCCCGTCACAGCTTCGTCCTGCTCTGTGCCAGGCCGAGGTGTCTGGCTGGGCTGGCCAGGGCCAGGCTCTCACCCGGGCACCAGGGAGACTCCAAGCTGCCTTTGCCCATGGCTCCATGGCAGGGTCCAAGTGGCCACTTGTTTTCATTTCACACCAGTTTTTATCTGACCCTCGCTAGGTGTCCTGGGTAGAGCTGGACCTCTGCACCGGGCAGGTATGGAGGATGTGGGGGAATCGGTGGCAGCCTTGCTCACCACAGCTTTGCCCCAGCTTGCTCTTTTTGTGGCTTCCCCCTCTGTTTTGGTCCCCTTGGGGCAGCGTGGGGAGGGAAAGTGGCAGCAGCCAGGCTGCCACACACAGGGCTGAGCTCTCCAGCACCGCCCTGGCACCCGAGCATCTCTGCCCACTCCTCTCCCCCACAGCATCCACGGTTTTCAGTACTTCATCTATGGCACAGCTGCCTTCTTCTTCCTCTATGGAGCCTTGCTGTTGGCTGAAGGCTTCTACACCACCGGCGCCGTCCGGCAAATCTTTGGGGACTACAGGACCACCATCTGCGGCAAGGGCCTCAGCGCAACGGTAACTGGGGGCCCGAAAGGGAGGGGAGCGCGAGGCCCCCAGCGAGCTCACTCGTGGCAGCGGGTGTGTCATTGTTTGGGAAAGTGGCTAGGACATCCTGACAAGGTGATCTTAACCGGGGTTTGGCACCCCTTCGCGCGCCCCAGCGGGTTCACCACGCTCGGTGTGGCCAAAGGGCAGGAGACTGCGGCCGTCCGGGTTTTGGGATATCCCAAAGGGAAGCACAGCCCGGCTGCCCTCCCCCAGGCCTGCCATATTCCCTGGGGACCAAAGCAGCCCATGTGGCTACACGTAACAAAACTGCTTCGTGTTTAAACATAGACAGTGAGAAGCTGAGCATCCCTGCAGTGCTGGCAGCTCGAAGCTCTATGGCACCCGACCAGCTTGCTTGCGTCCACTCTGCTGGGCTTGGGAACTGTGACAAAGTGCTGGTAAAGGGGTCCTGTGGCCTGGGGGAGCAGAGGGGCATGGCTGTGGTTCCCTCGGGGGCTGGTTGGGCTGGCACCATGGAGGGAGGGCAGGAGAGCCACGTTGACACGCCAAGGCAGCATTTGCAGCTGCCCTCCTGCAGAGACCAAACCCTGCTTGGGCATGGGCACGGTTA
>VZTA01000401.1:130711-143313 GCA_013398855.1 Mohoua ochrocephala | reverse complement strand
CCCCCCCCCCCAAACGTGTCAGCCATCCTACTGCTGCCGGTCACCCCCGTGCACACACAGCCGGCCGTGAATCCGGGACTGGCACTGGCCCTGTGAGCTGCAGGAGCCCCCAGCTTGGGCTGCTGTCCTGTGCCGCCTGCCTGGGGTCACGCTGGGCCTGGCAGGCGGTGCAGAGCTGGGCGCAGACAGCATCGCAGTCCCCCACCTGCCCCACGCCCTCCCCTGCCTGGGGAACCTCGCGCTCCCCTGTCCATGTCCTTGGCCACTTGATAACCACGGCTCTGCCCGGGTTTGTCCTGCCCCTTGCAGTTTGTGGGCATTACCTATGTCCTGACCATCATCTGGCTTCTGGTGTTCGCCTGCTCCGCGGTGCCCGTCTACATCTATTTTAACACTTGGACCACCTGCCAGTCCATTGCCAACCCCACCAAGACCTCGGCCAGCATTGGCACCCTGTGTGCGGATGCCAGGATGTACGGTGAGTGCCGGGTTCACCACCCGGGAGCCAGGGCTCAGGGCAGAGGAGAGGGGGTGAAGGACAGGGCCCAGGCACGTTGGGCTGGGATAAAACAGGGCAACTGCTGAAGAGCCCCAAAATGCTGTGGTGGTGGCTGCAGGAAGCTGAGCAAGGAAGTCAGCTGTCAGCCATGCCCCGCTCACCTGGCTCCCACATCTCCACAGGTGTCCTGCCCTGGAATGCTTTCCCTGGCAAGGTGTGTGGCTCCAATCTGCTCTCCATCTGCAAGACCAGCGAGGTAAATAACTCCTGCCACCCCATGTGTGCTCCCCTCAGTGGATCGCCCCGGCACTGGCCCCCCCAGGCAGCAGAGGGGACCCCATGAGCTCACCCTCCTCTTCCCTTGCAGTTCCAGATGACTTTCCACCTCTTCATCGCAGCCTTCGTGGGGGCAGCTGCCACGCTGGTCTCACTGGTGAGTCAGTGCTCCCCCTGCCCAGCCGTTCTTCTCCGCCTGGCAAAGATGTGGGGGAAAAGGACAGCGAAGGTGGTGGGCATGGATGGGACAGAGCCTGTGCTCGTGTCATTTTCTGGCACGTAAGTGCAGATGATGAATCTAGGCCATAAGGTAGAGGTGGCTGCAGGAGGGGATCTGGAGAGGCTTTAGGAGACCGCCAGGGAGAGATCCTGCTGCCAATGCACTGAGTCCCCTGCCTTTCCCCGGCCCTCCTCTTGCTTTACACCAGTGACACGACACTGCGGTGTCCCGACGGTGCAGCGGGGCTGTGGGGCTCTGCAGGGCACTGCTTTGTTGGGGTGTGGGGCTGGGGGCTGCCCCCTCGCTCACTCTCTTCCCACCCACAGCTCACCTTCATCATCGCCGCCACCTACAACTTCGCAGTCCTCAAGCTGATGGGCCGAGGCACCAAGTTCTAGCCCGCGCGGCGGAGCCCAGCCAGACCAAATGCCCTTCTTTTGTCTAACCCCGAGGCTTTAACACTGCAGCCACCCGACACCAGGTCTCCTGCGTTAACTCTGCCTTCTCTGATGACTCCCCTCCTCTTCCTCCCTCGCATCCATTGTGCTGAGCGTGACCAGGAAGGAGAGCTTCCCACCAATGGACGCCTCTTCATGCACTTTTCTCTCGTTGCTCACCCGTAACCGGTTCGCTCTAGAGCCAAGCCCATCAAAACCAGCCAGAGAAGAGGAGGGACTTATTCCAGTGTCCCAATGTTGCCTAGGGATGAGCAAAGGCCTTCAAGCTCCTGGGAGGAAGAAATCCATGTAGGTTGCTCCATGAGTAGCAAGAGGCTACCTAGAGAGAAAAGGAAGTTGGCCCAGTCCTGGTACCATTGCTAGAGACTCTCCTGGAGCTGTCTGCTGTCACCACCCATGGATGGAGAATAAGAGAAGGATTTTTTTTCCCTTAGCAGAGAAAGATGATTTTAACCTAAATCACCTGCTGCAGCCACGGCAAAGGGAGTTCAGGGCAAGGATCTTCCCAGTGTGGAGAAGAGAGTGCTGACCCCAATGCTGATAAAGCTCTAACCCAGCTGCCCCTATTAAAGCCTAAAGGAGTTTGGTGTCTCTGTAGACAAGGGGGACTCTTGGCTTTACCCTCCAGGCAGCAGAGAGGCAGCAAATAGGTTTGACTGAGGAGGGGACACCTCTGCACCAAGCCCTGGGAGCGTAAAGCCAGAGCCATCCCACCGTAGGCAGGGGATAACCCTCGGGACCGCGTGCCTTCGCCTGCCCTGCCCTGCCAGTGCCCTTCACAATGGTGCTCTTCTCTGGGGTGACGTCTGCTTCTCTAACCTCCGCTGCGCCGGAGAGCTCGGCTCGCTTCTCACCCTTGTCAAATGTAACCGCCCCTCGTTCTGTCCCCCTCGTCCCCTCACTTTTTTTCCTGCAAGTCAGGACAACTGTCTTGTGCCTGCCAGGGTGGGAGGGACTGGCAGCATCTCGCTTCCAGGTGAAACCCATGAAGGAATAGAGGAGGGAAGGAAAGGTGGCGGTTTGGGGATCATGGGGTGCAAACACAGCCCATCTCTGCAATCCAAACCCTTTCTGGTGCCAGTCTTTTCCCATGGAGAGGGGTAGAGGGACAAGGGGTTGGGTGGAGACCTCTCCTCCATGACTGTTCTCCAGCTGGAGGAAAGCCCTCTGGCTGGGTAGCATGGGTCCAGCCAGACCTGCAGAAATGCTGTTTCCAGTCCTCCTCGACAACTGGCGATTTGTTTTGCTCTCCCTGCCTCTCTTCTTAATGCTAATCTTTGTGTTTATTTATTGGAGCAACTACTTTCAGTGGCAGACTGTAGCTCCATCTTGCATGGATTTCTTTGCTTTTTTTTGTGTCTGTATTATTGTTATATATATTTTTAAAGTGCTGGTTTCAGCAGGGGCAAGGATAAGGAGGCAGATCTGCTGAGCAGTGCATTTGAAGGATCCTTGCCGCCGGGAATGCTGAAATAGGTTGGCCAGGCTACCAACGCACATGGGATGGGGAGGGGGGAGATGCCAGGAGGGGTGGCAGGGTGGGGAGAAACCAGTCAAGATCTGGAAATTCACATCAATGCTATCTCTCTTGGGGGTTTGCTGGGGTTTTTTTTCATATCCATTTAACAAAAAATAACCAGGTCCTCCTTCCCACCCTTGTCCCCAGACCCCATACACGCACGCACACACACACACACACACACACGCATGCAAAAAGAGTTAATCAACTGAAAGTGTTTCCCTCATTTCTGATCTAGAATTTCAACTTGTTAACCAGCAATAAAAAGGAGCAAGTTTTTAAAGACTTATCTTACAAGATGTATTTTATAAAAATTAAAGAAAATACATTAAAATTAAGAACATTCTGAACAAGGTGTACGTCTGCCTGTCCATTGGTTGTGCTGGCTTTCCCAACCCCGACCCCCCCGACAAAAAAGAAAGGAGAGGCTGCAGAGCAGAATGTCTCAGAGGAGCAGCACTTGCTGACCCATGTGTGGGCCAGCAGCCCCTGCAGGGCTCTGCCCACTCCAGCCACGACGTTCATAACTCTGACTTCAGAATCATTGTTCCCAGCT
This sequence comes from Mohoua ochrocephala, assembly GCA_013398855.1. NCBI lineage: Eukaryota > Metazoa > Chordata > Aves > Passeriformes > Acanthizidae > Mohoua > Mohoua ochrocephala. The sequence continues at coordinate 139,785 of VZTA01000401.1, read as the reverse complement.
GGGGGGCCCTTAAAACCTCTATTTCTCCTCCAGCCACCCTGACGAAAGCTGGGGTCTTGTAGCAGCTGCTTGCTTATGTTTGGTGGTGCTGCTGCCCTTTAACACTCAGCCCACATGGTGACAGCCTCTGCTATGTCTCCTCATGTAGTACAACAGAACCACAACAAAACTAACAGGACAGCTCAAGCCAAGCTGGCTGGCACTAAGCAGCGTGTGTGGGATGAACATGTCCAGAGCCACGCGGGGTGCGCAATTCTTTCTCTTGCAGAGAGCCCTGTGTGGAACAGGACGGTCTTGTTTAAGCACACGGGCACACTGGACTGTCCCAGAGCCCTACATGTCCTGTCTGTGGCTCCGTGGTGGCCACGTGCCATTTGCTGCAGGATCGTTAACGGTGTGCACGGTACTGGTGCGTGGGAGGGCATCGGCTGCTGCCTTTCCGCCCCAGAAACTCTTAGGTGCATCTTTCCACAGCAGCTGCTCAAAAATTATTGATTCAAATGTTGTTTCTCTTGGAAATTTCCCCAAGAGCTGTGCTCAGGGGCCTCCAGGGAGTGAGGCCAGAGAGGGATGCTCCCAGCCCCGCACTGCTGTTTGCAGATTTCAGGCATAGCCACATGCCCAGGAGTGGCAGGGTGGAACCTTCACTACTCTTCCTAAGTGGGACTCTAGCCCAAATCCCATTCCCCCCTCTCTTCCCTGGCTTCAGCCCCCTCCAAACAGGCAGCGAAGTTGCCCATGCAGCCTGGCCAGGGTAGGTTTAGCTCATGCACTGCTGCTGCCCCAGCTCAGCGGCACAGGTCGGCCTTGCCCTGACTGACAGAAACCCATGGGGCTGCAGTCAGCATCAATGGGGCCCTTTGTTCTCTGCGTTCCCAGATGCCATCACCCTCCTCTCCCCATGCTGAAAGGGTCCTGTGTGTGCACAATCAGCCGCTGGGCAGGAGTGAGCTGGGGAACAAAACAGCATCTCTTTCCCCTGGCAGAGACTGGTGCCCCCCGGCCGGGGTGAGGGCTGGGGACAGCAAGTGCAAGGTGGTGTGTGAGAGCAGCCAGCAAGGCCAGGGTGCCGGGCAAGTCCGAGGGCCAAAGGACACATGTAGCCTCATCAGGTGTGCTCTTGGCCGTGCCCCGCTGTCACCCCACCCGGGGACATGGGACCTGCCCTCACAGCTCCTTTCCTGGGCACCCAGCGCCCTCCGGGAACGGGCTGAGAAAAGACAGGGAATAAGCTCTGCCTTGTACCGAACCACATCTCTGTTAACTGGCCCATCAGGAGAGCTCCAAGCAGGGGACCCAGTGCAATCACCTGTTTTCCCTTGTCTAGCTGCTAAAATGTGGCTGTACTTTGCTCCCACAAAGGCTGGACCAGAGAAAGGGACCCTGGAGCAAGTCCCATGGGATGGCTTGCTGGCAAGAAGGCGAGGCGACTCCCATCCCTCCATCCTGTGCCTTGCCGCCCCGGGAGAGGGCCCCGTGTGCCTTGGGGAGAGGAAAAGAGAGAGGAGGGGATGGCGGCACCCAAGGGTGTTGGCGATGATCCCGGGTCCCCAGCCCTCCGCTCAGGCAGCCCCCAAGGGCGAAGGGCAGACGGGTTGATGCTGCTCCCGGCCGTCTCCACCTCCGCATCTCCGGTCCTGCGGCTCCTCCACGCGGCCGTCGGACGCAGCGCCGGCTCCTCGGGCAGCGAGGCAAGCGGCGGCGAGCCCCGGTTTCCCCCGCAGCCCCGGTCCCCGTCCTTGCGCTGCTCGGCCCCGGCTGACGGTGCTCCTCCCCCGAGCCTCCGGAACACAGAGAGCCCACCGGGACACACCAGAAACACCACCAAAGGCTCACTTCTCTTAGCACGGATTCGGACTCAGCCCTGGAAAGGCTGTGTAGGATGATGTGCTGGTTTCAGCTGGGGTAGCTAGTACAGAGCTATGTTTTGGATAAGCCATGCCTGGCAAGCAGCCCTGCCTGCCAGGACCAGGGCATGGTACTGACACCCACCTGCCCTGGCTAAAGTCCTCACCTGCATTCGATCAGCCAGCCAGCTGCTTTCTCTCCATCTCTGCACAATCCAGCTCTGCCAGGGGGATGTCTGAAGATGAGGAGGGAATAGTAACTGGAAAGTCACAGAACCAAGGAATGGCCTGGGTTCAAAGGGACCTTAACAATCATCCAGTTCCGACCCCCCGCCATGGGCAGGGACAACTTCCACTAGACCAGGTTGCTCAGAGCTCCATTCAGCCTGGACTTCAACACTTCCAGGGATGGGGCATATGCAGCTTCTCCAAACAACCTGTTCCAGGAGTCCTGTACCTGCATGTGGCCATGAGCATCAGCCCCCAAAGGACTCCATGAAGCCACGAGGAAAAAGCTGCTGCACCAGCCATGCAAGCGCTGGGGCCAAGGGATATCTCTGTCCATCTCTGATTGCTTTTGCAGGAGCAGTCACCCCAGCAGGTAATCCACCATTTCACAGATTAGCCCAATCTCCCTGTCAAGGGACTCTGACTCACCTGTGGCCTTCAGACAACTACTGATGGAGCTGCCATCACCTCCCACCTGGGCAGGAGTGCTCCTCAGTCCAGAGCAGAACATGCCCAGTGCCCCACTGTCAGAGCTGCCCCCAAGCCTCTCTTTGGAACTGGAGCCTGTAGTAGGGGTCAGAGGCTCCTAAAAAGGCATTTTTAATTCAATATTCTTTCTGCTCAACCTCAAACCCCACAATGCTCCAAGGCCAGAGCCATCTCCCACCAGGTCGTGATGACTGTGTGTTTTCAGCTGCCTTTTGAAATGGCTGAAGTAAGATGTTGGAGGACCCGAGATATTCCAGCCCACATTTAAAATGCACTGTTTCCAAGGACTTTGAACCCTACACTGCCTCCTGGAATCATGGACAGGGCAAGCAGACCTGGGAGGAAAATAAACTAAAGGGTTCTGCCAAAAGAAACAGCAGGCACAGGCTCTGCAAACACTGAGAAAGCCTCCCAAAATAAGCAGCCATCCTGGCAGAAGAGCAAAACAGAACAGTTCCCATATGCTGATTTCCTTCTCGGCATCCTATGGAAATCACGCCTGGTTAAAACCCCCTGGAGCCTGAGGAACGAGTTCCAAGATCACCGGAAGAATTCACAGGAAAGTACCAGACTTGCTGCTGAGAATCCAGGCTGAGAATTTAAGATGTAGTGACAGAAGGAAGCAATGTGGAATATTTCTGTTCTGAAACTGTTTTCTGATACTCTTGAAAAGACAAAACTGGTCACTGGATTCAGCTGTTGAGTTCTGATCCTTCAGCTTCTGGTCCAGGCAGGTGCACAGAGGAATAACCAACCCCTCTGATTCCTTAGTGACCTCTCTCTGCCAGATGCTGTAACTAACCAGTCCTCAGAAGAACAAAAGCTGACTTGAACACTGATAAACCAAGAAGGCAGCCACTGCCCAAACTCACTTGAATACATCCATGTTTTATTTGCTTAAATAAAGGTAGAATCTTGGTTTTACAATTCCAGTTCTGTAGCAATAGCAACAACCGCAGCAGCACTAGTGGACACAGGGAAGGGATGGCTGTTGGCACCGAACTTGCAACAGAGTTCAAAATCCTGGCTCCTTTGGAAATTGTGCGTTTCATTTAAAATAAATTTAACAATTGAAATATATTATACTATACCTTTTTTTAAAAACCACGTAAGCCTAATATAATAGGGGGTTTTAATATTAAAAAAGTCAACGATCCGATGTCTGATAGAAATAAAAGGTGCTGTGTAACACGTGCACAACGAGGTTCTTGAGCTTTAGTTACCAGCATTGACACGCACAAGGTGCTGCAAACAGCTGCACGTGTGCCTCCTGCACCGTGGCATGCTGAATCTGCTCTCTTCCATAGGAGATGCCAGTCCTCACACAGATCCCAGGAGATCCATGGGGAAGTGGCAGTTTCACCTGCAGAGAGCTCCCTCAGCAGCACCCCCTGGCAGGGCCGGCCAGCACACGGGGGCTTGAGTCTGTTCTGACCCCGAGCCCCTGTGCAAGCCAGCTCCAGGGAATGAGGCTGTTCAGAGATGGAAACTGGAACCACAGGTCACAGAGCCTGGGACCTTGAAGGAAATACCAAGCAGTGTTAATGGAGAAAAATCTAGAGGCCTCATGAGGTCAGACAGATAAACAAACAGTAACAATAACATCCTGTAAAATCTTGCACCTACAGAGGCAGAATCTTCTTAAGGGACCTGTTTTTCCAGAGGCTGCGAGAGCTGCCTAGATAGCATTCACTCCCCATGAATACAACTGTTCAGGCCTGTTTGGAAATTAGATCCCCCTAAGGCATTAATACTCCAGCCTCTTCCACACACAGTTGCCCTACAGAGAAGGGCAAGATCTCCCTGGGTTACCCCAGAGGAAATGGGGCAATGCTCATGCTCTGCATGCTCAGAGACTGTGCCGTGATGGAGACAAGCTGCCAGCACAGGGCAGAGACTGCCCTGCTCCAAAGCACAGCTTAAGGGAGGGTTGCTTGATTTGAGCTACAAAATTTACCATCCAGCAGCTGATCACAGCGGGAATCACACCCGGCAGCCAGTGGATACGTGCTCAGGGCAGGCTCCTACGTGCCTGTGGGCAAATGCTTGCACGGGAGGTTGCAGGGCACAAGGTTTGAATGGCAAAGACAGCAGCCAGCAAGCTCATCTCTGCTACACAGACAGCCTGGGACTAACACCTAGCAGGGAGCAGGAGATGACAGCAAAGCCTGGCATCCCTTCTAGAAAGTTCCTTGGGCCCCCCATGCCCATTTTTCAGCCATCTTGAACAGAGGAAGTGGTGCAGCTTTCTCCCCATTGAACTGAACACAGCAGTCAGTTAACTGAGCAGGCACTCTTGACCAGTCTCTCATAGGAATTACAGATAAAACATCCTGGATTTCCCACGAGGGATCAAGGGCCAGGACGATGGCATGGGTTAACTGTGCTCAGCAGCACTGTGCCTGACACAACGGGTGAATGGTTCCATGCTGCAGCACTCCCATGGGAACATCCACGCCAGAGCAAGTGAAGGCATGGATCTGCCAGCTAACGAGGCACAGTGGTCACCGGTGCTAGACAGCACGTGGGTTTAACAGCTGACCACGCATGAGTCCCCCAACCACCTGCACACTTAAGAGACACCCCACCCACCTGCCATCTGGTCTGCTAGAGCACATCACCTGAACACAGTGATTACTTGTGACAGAAACCAGCTGAAGTTTCACACTCCAGATCTCCTGAGTAACCCTTTGACACGACCCGGCAAGCGTCCACATCGGTGTTTTTCACAGAGGGCTTCAAGGCTGAGCCTCCACAAGACACAAGGAAACATGTATTAAACAACGAGCAGACAGTCACTCCAAAAAATAACACTCACACGAGACAAAGTTAGAGGTGACGAAAAACAGACCAGAAATAGGCAGCTATGGAGAAACAATGCTGTCACATTCAAACAAAGGCCCATCTCTCCTTCATATGTTGCTTCAGGTCAGAGCTCTAACAATCCTCATCACAATTCAGCCTCAGGACACAACGCACTTATCCCAAACAACAGGTACACACATCCCAGCCACTCCAGTATTTGGCTTTCTCACAGTCACATGGGCCAGAGTCTTTATGACAGGTTTTGTTCAGTATGCTGAGTGGGATTTCCTTTGGCAGTATGGTCATGAGTGGGTCTAGTATTTTTTTTAGTTCAGGACTAAAATACTTCAGTGTCTAGGATGCTCTCAGCTTTGCTCTGCAGGCAGTTCTTGGTACAGAACAAATCCCTATTGTCTTTAGTGAATTTAAAGGACTTTAACCCAGCCCTTTAAACCTGCTAAAACAGGCAGAGATGGAAGCAAGACTACGCTCACATGCTCTGTTAACAGCTCCCTCCTGCAGATACATGCTCTGTGCCTGAAAACTCCAGGCAGGATTCAGATGGTGAGGCTGCAGCTCCCCAGTGAGCAAACCACCTCTTGTCCTTGTGGCCACTCTCCTCAAGAGTGCCCCAGGGCTGCCCATGTGTGTTCCGATCCAGCCGCTGGCTCGAGTGCCGTTCCCGAAGCAGCAGCCACTCTCAACAACAGGAAGACCCCGATTTGGAGTTGGAGTGCAGGTCAATGGTGTGGCCCAGCATGCAGTGCTCCAGCTGCTCCTCTACCGCCAGCACCTGTCGCACGGCTTCCTCAAAGGCCACTGTCACATTGGTGTCATCCTTGGCACTAGTCTCCAGGTACGGATAGTTACCGTTTTCCATGCACCAGGCCCGGGCCTCCTCCGTGCTCACCTGTCTCTCCAGTTTGTCTATCTTGTTGCCCAGCACTACAAATGGGAAGTGTTCAGGGTCCTTCACATCAGCGTAATAGATAAACTCCTTCTGCCAGTTACTGAGGTTCTCAAAGCTCTGCCGGTCATCCACGCTGAAGGTCAGCAGGCAGCAGTCTGCTCCCCGGTAAAAGGGCGTCCGCAGGCTCTTGAACCTCTCCTGTCCCGCAGTGTCCCAAATCTGGAGGGTCACAAAACGCCCGTCCACCTCCAGGTCCCGGTTCAAGAACTCCACCCCAATCGTGTGGAATGCCTGCGAGTCAAACTTGTTGGTGACGTACCGATTCATGAGGGAGCTCTTCCCAACTCCACCATCTCCAAGGAGAATGACCTTTAGGAGCAAGGACTTCCCACTCATTGCAGCAGGATGGAAGGGCAAGGTACCAAGGCAGTCTGCAGGGTTCAGAAACAGTACAAAACAGCCACGTGACTTGTGGGTTCTGCAGAAAGACACACAGAAGAACAAAATATGGTATTTCCATCCCCATTTCTGAAGTTTCACATATAGGAGGTGACCTCTCTTTTTAGAGAGATCTTATTATCCTAATCTCTCTTATTAGAGAGTTTAGAGGTGGGAACTGGACAAGCTTTCAGGCAGTCAAGTCCTCCATCAGATCCAAAATGGATGCAGCAGGTGACCCCTTTAAGTGCAAGGTGAAAACAACTGTTGAGAGTTCACTATCAATTACACCACTTTTGGTGAAAACTCTGTATCAGAAAGCTTGTCCAGTTTTTCCAAACACATCATCGCTACTTAAAACATCTCTCCGGGACTGCATCCTGAGGCTATCACAGAAACAGCAAAATCACCAGGGGTGGCCATCACCAGGGGTGGCCATCACCAGGCCTTCCTTTCCACTGTACCATCACCAGCTAAATAATGTCTCCTCTCTGACTTGCTCTACTGGAAGGATGTAACACACGTGCAGGTCTAATATCAATACAAGTCATTTGTCAAGCCAGTTCTTAATCACCCTGAGGATGCTGACTCACCTTGCCAACGGAGCTGCGCGTGATCTCCATGGCTCAGAAGGGGTTTCCCAGGCACTGGGACCAGCTGCTCTTTGCTAGCAATGCCTGTCACAGCCCAGTTTGCTCAGGCTCAGCTGCAAGCTCACATTGCAACAACCCAGACGCTACAGGTTCCTTAGTCAGCACCCTCAAGGCCAAGTGCCAATGCATCCTCCCCCTCCCAGGGACACTCTGCAGGCGAAGGTAAAGGCCTGACATGGAATAAGAGGTTTGTTTGGCTGTTGTACTGTACCTGCTCTATCTCCAGGACTGTCCAGGAAACACCTTCCTCCAGCGTAACAGTCACTAAAAAACAAACATCAGTCATCAAGGTTACCAGAGCTGCCCTCATTGGCTTTCAGTTTGTGACGCTGATCCAGGATGGAAGGACAACAGCAGAGCTCTAGTGCAGTACTGATGGCTGGAGTAAAACAGCAAGAACAATGCACTGAGGAGTTTCCCTTGCCCTGAGTGAAATGGAACACAGCCCATTTCTGGCCAGGGCAGAGCCAGTACAATGTGCATGCTGAACCCCAGATAAGAACAGAACAAACTGAAGGAGCTCTGACATGAGTGCACGGCCTGCGCACCCTGCGTCTCCTCTCAATCCAGAGGATGATAAAAACCGTGATCTGCTTCTCCTGCCTACTCACAAACCCTGGAATCTGATTTGAGGATTGAGCATGCACCTGAATCTGCTAACCAGGAGTGTAAGCCAGCTGGCAAGAGCCTGCTATGAAGAGATGGAGCTTGCTTACACCTGCTACCAACATTCCTGGGAAAGGTGTGGATGAGTAGTGCTGCTTAGTGATGACATCTCCAACCCATTGAAGCAGGAGTGTGTGGCACTGCTCAGATCAGCACTCCTACTCCTTCCAGGCCAAACCCTGCTTTCCGCCTTAACCTCAGGGGGCCCTGTTCAACCTTCATTCTGCTCTTTTTGCAGCCCTTTCAAACAGTGCTTACCACAAAGCCAAAAGCAGAAACTTCTGCTTTAAGTGAGTTTCCGCACTTTCTGCACAAAAAGCTCACAAATTTCACTTCCCTGCACAGAAACACCTCAAACCAAGCACGGATGAGCTAGCCTGAAGGGCTATTTGAGGAGCAGTGTGTGACCCAGTAGCTCTAAAGGCCAAAATGCAAACGTCAGAAGAGACAAACAGGAACTGCAGCACAGGTCCCCATGGCTTAGGGGAACTTTCGCCCCATGAGCAGGTGAGCTGTTCAATACCCTCGTTCCTTTCCCAAACCTTCCTGAGGGATGGTTTAAGGCAGTCGCTGTCACCAAAGCCCTTCCTGGCACAGGCCATCAGCCCCGAACAGAGTTTCTATTCAGAAATGGTCTGTTAGCAAGTGACTCGTTTTAAAAATTACTAATAGGTTATGTCGGGCTGCTCCAGAGCCTGCAGGTCAGCATGCTGCTTGGCAGCCGTGACACAGCCGTGACATCGCTGGCCCCGTTGAGAGCTATTCCGGAGGATGAACCCCACTGCAGCAGGGCCAACCCGCTCTCGCAGGGCGCCCAGCACCTGTGTGCAGTTACCAACACCGGGATGGGCACGCCGGGCCCGACTCCCTCCCGTTCCCCAAGCCCCGGCTCGGCGGAGGCGAGACCCTCCGGCGGGTCCCCTCCCGCCCCACGGGAGCGGCCAGGGAGGTGCCCGCAGCCGAGGAGCGGCACCCGCGAGGGGCCCGTCGGCCGGGGTGAAGGGGCGGCTCTCCAGCCCCCCCCTCCGCGGGTGCCCG
>VZTA01000401.1:119872-130347 GCA_013398855.1 Mohoua ochrocephala | reverse complement strand
TACCCCTCGTCACTCGCCTCCACGGTCCCTGCATGTCCCCACTGTGGCTCGCAGCCCCGCGCTGCTCGTCCCCGGCACTCCCCTCACAGTCCCTCCTATGGCCCCTCACAGTCCCCTCTGTCACTCTCCTCACAGTCCCCGCATGTCCCCTGCCCCCCGCAGCCCCTTCAATGCCAGTCCCTGTCACTCCCCGATCTCCTGTCTCCTCACAGTCCCACATGTCGCACCGCAGCCCCTCACCGCCCTTCCCTGTCACTCCCCTCACAGTGCTGCCTGTGCTCCCTCACTGCCTGCCTCTGTCACTCCTCTCATAGTCCCCCTGTCCCCCCTTGGTCACTTCAGTGACAGCTGCCCGAAAGAGCAAGGCTCCCCCATCCTCACCATCGCCCGCTGGACCAGGAGTAAGAATGTCTTTAAGGAGGTTTCCGGGGAAGAACAGCAAATACAGACATTACAGAGAGTTGAAGGGGAAAATAGTGGCAAGGTCACGTCAGCCTCGCCCAGACAGTGAGGGCAGAGGGAGGGGGAAACCAGACCCCCAGGTGGCTGCAGAGGAGTTTTGGGGAGCAGGAGCCACTTGTGTGTTCCCCTGTGGTTGACATCATCAACTCTTCTTTCTAATAGTGCCTAGTGGTCACCGAGATACACCTTTGAAACTTGGGGACACGTCTCACTGGGGCTGCAACATGCCCTGGACGCCTTCTCCAGGGGGAAAACAGCAGGGACCCCTTGCATGGACACCCAGGCCTTTTGGCCATCTGGATCCTGCATCAGCTCCAGGGCTGAGTGAGTGCCACAAAAGTGCATCAATTCCCTTCTTCTCCCGGAAAAGCATGAGATGGGAGGAGGATTTAAATTAAGCCAGGGATTATATTAATACTGGCCTCGGTGATCTGTCAGAAGAGATGGGGAACAAGGGAAGCCTAGAGGGATGAGGAGGGGGTGGGCAGCACAAGGGCCCAAGGTCGAGGGTGTTGGCAGTCGGGGACCAGGGGAACCCAGAAAAAATGGGGGAGCTCCCGGGGTGTGCATTTGGGGCACCTTTGAATACAGCAGCACCAGGGCAGAAGCGCAGGATTCTGCTGGTGCCAGTGGCAGACCCAGCCTGCACCACCCACTGGGAGATCCCTCCAAACCAGTCCAGGTCCCCATGCCAGCTCTGCCAGGCCCATGCATTGCTGGAGCGAGCCTCTGAGCATGGCACACTTGCCCCTGCCAAGTTCCCTTTGCCTGGCAGCTGTTCAATCCCATTATTTGCCAGTATTTATTGATTAGGGATCTGATTTAGCATGTAAGGGGCGAGCCCTGATCCTGAACAAGAAAGAGCCACCACGACAGATCCTGCCAAAGCAACAGGGGCATGGTACTCTGCTGCAGCACTGTGCCATGCTCTGCCTTCCTGCACCACCCCTGTCAGGCCTGGCAGACACCTAATCCTCAGGGGATGCTGCCTGCAGGGTTTAGGGAGGGCAGCACGTCCCTGCAGCTCAGCCAAAGACACCACATGGCCAGTGACCTCAGATGACCGTGCTCGTGCTCGAGGGGCCCCCATGTACCTCCAGGGTAATCCGTGGGTGCTGGCAGCTGTTGGAGTCACTTGCCCACCTGAGCAGGGATGTGCCTGGTCTGGTTTGGCTCCCAGTGGCTGTGCAGTCTGGTTGTCTTGCTGAGCTGGACAGCAACCTGTTTGGCACCTGTGGTGGACACCAGGTAACCACCAAGCTGCTCTATCACTCTCCTCCTCAGCAGGATAGGGCAGGGAGAAAGTAAGATGGAAAAGAACTTGTGGGTCAAGATAAAGGCAGATTAATAAAGCAAAAGCAAAAGCTGCATGCAGAAGCTAAGGAAAGCAAAGGATTTATTCTCTACTTTCCGTCAGCAGGTGATGTCCAGCTGCTTTCTGGGAAGTAGGGCTTAAGCACTCATAGTGGTTGCTCTGAAAGACGGTTGCCTTCTTAAGTCTCTACAGCAATTATATTGGCAGCCTCCTTGGGATTTCCTCCTCTTAACAGCTCTCTTCCCTCTCACGTCTCATACATGGGCTTCCAGCTTAAAGCTGGGTTCACCATCCCACTGCTTGTTGTCCTCCCCTGGTCAGGCAAGAAGAACCAGAGTGCACCACATGCACCTGGGGCTCACTCCCCCTCTGACCAGGGCAGGAGGGGACTGACTTCTTGGGGTGCCCCTGACAGCCAAGGCACTGGCTTATAGGGATGAGGAGGGACAGATATTTCTTCAAAGTTCTGGAGCCAAGAAGGTGTTTTCTTCACACCTTTCTTCACATGGTGTTTTCATATCTGGACAATATGTTGCTGCTGCCAAGCTGTCAGAACGACACTGGGGCACTCTGAATCACCTTCCTCCGCACAGTCTGTGTGCACAGGACACCCTCTGGATCTTTGGAGACGTCATCATTGTCTAGATCGCCGTAGATGATCTCCAGCACCACTTAATTCTCTCAGGTGCTGGATACCTCCACCTGTGCTGGTCCACTTTCCTGAGTAGTTCACAAGATCTTCCCTGAATAGATTTCTTGCCCTCACACTCGAGAGGAGCTTCCTGCAGAGACTGTAAACTGCTGCCACAAACCCCCAGTTGTTAATTAGTAGTTTTAAAGAGGCCATATAAGGGCGAGCAGGGACCTCACGAGCCTGCAAAATAATGCCACCCACATCACTCCTGGGTAAGGAGAGGGAGACGTAGTCCCTGATCCTCTCCACAAGACAGCTCCCCCAGCAGAGCAAGGCCATCAGTGCCAGGGCAAAGCACAGAGCCATGGTTTGTACCAACATGTTCCCAAAGCCCAGCAAAGTAAAGAGATAAGAAATGCAGCCAACAAACACTGTGACCCAACAGGAGCTGCCTACTTAGTAACTACTATGACTAAAGCACACTTAGCACAAGTTAAGGAACGGGCTTATCTGGACATGAGCTTGTGCTGGTGGGAACCCACTGAGAGCAGCACTGCCCTGGCCCCACGGGCAGGATGGGACCTTGCCTGTGGGTTCTGGGCACCAGGGGGATTTGTTTGGAGATGGGGACATGGCCCAGGAGCCACGTGCTGGGCGAGCAGTACCAGGGCTGCGGGAGCTGCACCGGGGCAGCAGGGCAGGGACTCTGCAGGGTGCAGGGCTCCTTCAGCATGAGAGGTTTTACTCCCCTGGCTCCGCTGCATCCCTGCCCAGAGAGGCTGCAGCACGTGTGCGGCTGCTTGGCCCTCACTGCCAGCTCTGGGAGTTATGGCAAACAAGAGGAAGCTGGTGCCAAGGTGAGGAGCCCTGATCCAGCTTCGACCCCCTGCCAGCCTGTGGTCACACGATGCTGCCAGCTCACGCCCCGATTAATTCATCACACGTCCCATGCTGCAGCTGGGGCTTGGGCCTCTGCCTTTGTTCCAGCCTTGGTGCACGGCTCTGCAGCTGCTTCTCCAAGGCGTGTACCCAGAAGCAGCTCCTGCCCATGGCATCCGCTCTGAAGCACTTTCCAGCACACGAACCCCCTGAGCAGTCCTGCTGCCCCTAGCCTTGGCCACCCCCATTTCCCTGAGCCTACAGCTCTGAGCAGTGATTGCCAGCTACCCCATCATCCATTTACCTCCCCAGGAAGGAGCTCCATAGCTAGAGCAAAGCTGGGGAAGACCCTGTCATTCATCCCCCTATACCCTACACAGCTCAACCTGCCCTAAAGAAGTGACCTGTGTTGCCTTTGTGAGCTGGTCTGAGGCAGCAGGGAGGGGGCCATGCCTGGGCTGCAGAGCTGCCTCTCAGACACAACATTGCAGGCTGGAGCTTGTCCCAGCCTCAGTGCAACCACAGACCTGGCAGTGGCTGAGCCACACACCATTGCCCTCACCTCCCCGCCCATCCCCAGCTCTTCCCCAGAACCCCTTGGCTGGTTTTTAGGGACCTGTTAAATGACAAGGTGGCAGAGCAGGTAGCGCCATAGGAAGCAGCACCAGACATAGCTCTACCCTGCTGTAGGTGCACAGACAGGATGGGCCTTCGGGAGACAGCACAAGGCATCTGTTGCAACATGCTTATCTGCTGCCCATAGCTCCGGAGCTGGTTCCTGGAAAACCAGAGAGGAGTCTGTCAGGCACTGGCTCGCAGCCGGGGGGAGGGGCGTTTGGCCTGTGCTGCCACGGACTCTGCTCAGGGACCCACAGGAAAGGCACACGGCAGCAGGGACAGAGGAGGGGACAGAGGCACATGGTACCCTGGCTGTCGCTTGGCAAGGAAAGTGCCTGGACAGAGGGACAGAGAGAAGCTGCTCCTGCTGGGGCTCTGGAGGTGCCTCTACCCTGCCTCTAGGTGATTCTGGGGGGAGTGGCAAAGGATCATATTCCCAAGCTGACCCCCCAGTTTGTACCCTGCATCCCACCCACTGTGCCCAGCTTGTACCCTGCACCATGCTGTGCCTAGCCTAGCCCCAGGTTCCCCGTGGGAAGCAGGACGTTCCCGTACAGGTTCATCCAGGCGGGTTTGGCGCTGTCACACCACAGGATGCCACCAGCACTGGCAGTGGGGCACACAGGCTTGGGGACAGCAGTGTCCCTGGTGAGAGGGACACTGATCTCTGCCCTGTCCAGACAGAGCGAGGTGACATTGCCTTACGGGTGACACCCACCGTGGAAAGGCTTTGATTTTGTTTTTCCACCCCTCACATCATGAAGGTGCACGAGCAGTCTCAGGCACCCCTGGCAAACTCCTGCCAGCTGTGCCATGACTGGAGCACTGGGTACATCCCTGCTGCCATCACTGCCATGGGTTCGAGCCCCCACCTTATTTTCCCCCCCACTTCCTGGGATGTCATACCCCAGCTGTTGCCTGTGGAGAGGAATAAATCATGGAGAGGGGGCTATGCATTGGGAACAAAATGGCTTTTCATGCCATAATCCTTTGTAATAAAACACCAGAGGCAAGAAAGATGATAAACAATGTCTCCTGTGTGAGCCAGCTGCTTCCTAAAATAAAGCGCGCCTCTCCTCCGTCAGCTGCCCCGGCTCGGGTGCAAGTGCGGGCGCTGCCACAGACACGGGAGCCGCGCTCCCGCAGGAGCACATGCTGCCGCAGCTAGGGGCACGGCCCCGCGGGAATCTGCAGAATGCAGCCGGGGGGCCAGAAGCGAGCACTGAGTTCCGGCCGCTGTCAGGAGCGGGCTGGGAGCCCCCGCAGGGCTCGGCATCCCCGGCGCCAGCAGCGCGCGTGTCGCCCGGCCAAGGCACGCAGCCAGGCTGCTGCCACCTGCACCTCGTGCCGGCGACGGCCCTGGCAAATGCGGGCAGCGCGGGGCTGCAGAGGGGCTCAGTGCGTGACTTCCCGGCTTTGTTTACAGCCAGGTGCTGGCAGGAGCCTGGTCCTGAGCAGGAAGCTCTGCGTGCTCCCGGTTCATCACTACTCATGCTGAGGCCTCGCTGGCAGGGGATGAGTAAGCTCCTGCTGGTAAACCTGACCTCCAGGGCATCATTTCAAGAGCAGCAATAACTTTTGCACTGCTGGGGAAGGTGTTGGGTTGTGCTGAGTGCGTGCAGCCCACAGGCCAGTTTCCCAGCGCAGGTGTCCAAAGGTTCCTGGCTCTCTGTGTGGGTGCCTTTGCACCCACTGGTCAGGGACAGTGGCTTTCCCTCCCCATGGCCGTGGGGGTTCTCCAGCACAGTGCTGCTCCCCACCACAGGATGAGGACAGCTTGTCTATCCATCCTTCCCCTGTGTCACCAAGTGGCCCTATCACACACAACTCTTGCACATCATGGTGGCCTACTATCAACTCTTTTGCCAAAGTACTGTGGTCACTAGGCCACACAACACTTTCATTTCCCCACTATTGCTCCTTCTCTCTTCTGCTTTCCTCTTTTACAGCCACATGCTTTCCTCTTTAACTATCCCCGTGCACGCATGCACAGATCCTCCCCAAGCACTCCCAGCAGAGGTTTTCCCTGGTAGCTCATGCTTGCTGCCCCTTGCTTCGCCTCTCAACCCTTGCCACCATGGGGTGGTTTGAGCTCTGTGCTTGGCAATGTGTCCATGCAGGCAGCAGAGACCTGGCACAGAAAGGCCAACCCAAGTGACACAGAGGTGGTGACATGTTTTCCCCAGGGATGCAGGGAGCAGGGAGGTGGGGTTGGGCAGGATCCACCCACTGGGGAGCTGCAGCATCCACCTGTCTGTGCTTCAAACCTAAGCCTGGCTTCACCTTGTCCTGTTTGCTCTGGTGCCAAACACACACCTTCCAAGGGAGGTTTGCTTGGACCAACCGCGGTTCAGGTTGAGGTTGGCAATTTCCTGCCATGCAGGAGCTGTCACAGGCCTTGATCACTGACACCTCTTGGCTCTCACCACTTTCTGCCACAGCTCTGAGGGCTGCCAGACGGCGAGTGGCAAAGGGAAAACCCCGGCTGCCAGAGTGCAAAAGCCTCCCTTGCCCTGGGTGAGTTGTGCTACAAACCAGTGTGGTGCTGCGGGACATGAGGAAGGTGCCACAGACTGGCAGGGAGCAGTGGGGCACAGGGGAGCCCAGTGCAGGGCCATGCACAGGCTGACTCAGGCACCTCCTGCCAAAGCAAAAGCTGCATGCAGAAGCTAAACATGAGTGTGTTGGGTCAAATCCTCTCCTGTCTGAGTCAGAGGGGATGGAGCAGCGGCAGGGGCAGACACCCATCCCAGCCACAAGCCCTGATCTGAATTCACCTCATGCTGCTGGTCACCAGGTATTTGCCCAAATTCCTCCTGATGGTGACTCAGCCTTCTCCTCCCTCCTCTGCAGTGAGGCCACAGCTCACCATCTCACTGAGCATGGGAGGAAACCGCCCAGAAGCAGCGGGATGGGCCCCGGATGGGAGAGGCATGGATTATATTCTCCTGGCATTGCCAAGAGAGGCTGACATGAGTAACTCACCTGGTGCCCAGCGAGGGAAGGGTCACAGAGCCCTGCCCGGAAGGCCCAACTCCTGGGACGGCATCTTCTGTGCGTGGGTGGCTGCTGGGGCAGCCTATGCTGCTGAAGCTACCACATTTCTAGGGGACATCAGTCTGGCACGTGTCCTGGTCTCCCACACCACTGGCAGCTGTGGGCCCATGTGTGCCAGGGTGAAAAGGTGAAAGTCTGGGCTAGAGAGGGAAAGCGTTGATATAAAAAGCTTTTCTGTAATGCTTCTCCCCTAACCGGCTCACACTCTGCTGGCAACAGGGACATTTCGGACACTGGTTAGCAAAATAGGTAACTCTTTACCCTCAGTCTTGAGGACAAGGGCATTTAGGCAATGTGTTCTGGTACCTCCTGTGCACCATTCTGGCAGGGATGTGGTTGGGAGAAGGGCCTGGACTGCCCTCATTTTGGGTGAACACAGCTACATTGGCCATAAAACACATGGAGATGTGTTTGCTGGGGAGCTGCTCCGAACTCCAGCTGATGTCCCACCCTGGGGCTGGGACTGCCAGCCCCTGGGGTGGCTTCCTTGGGGCACAGACCTGGCTGTGCCAGCACTTAACCCCACGTCTGAATCTGTATCGCTACATGCCTGGGTTGGGTGCAGTGAAAAAGCAACCCAAACCCAGATGCATCAACACCCCTACAGCTTCCTGGGATGCGTGGGGGTCCCACGGGCCGCTTCCACAGACTCAGGGTCAATGCTGGAGCATCACCAGCTTCTGGCACCAGCCACCCTGCCATGTGGAGCAACCCACAGCCCTGGCCCTGGCTGGCAAACCAGCTGGCTCTGTAGGATTGGGGCGCCCAGCACCACTGGCAGGCTCTGCTGCCTGTATGCACAGCACAGGGTGAGGGGGAAGTTACTGTAAGCACAGTGGTGCCAGGGAGGGGACACTCCTGCTGTGGCCTTGCGGACGTCCATGTGACTCAGGGAGAGATAAGTACCCTAGCGCTTTACCCCGGTGCTTTTCCATGCTTGCAGAGGGGCCCATTGCAGCACGTGGCAGGGAGAGGCACCGGGGCGGTGTCAGGAGGAGCCAAGGTGCTCTGGGCAGCCACTGAGACCTTCCTACCCTCAAAAGCAGCACCGAGGAGGGGAGATCAGTGCTGCCTTTTGTGTTTCCATCCCAAAAGCTTCACTTGGTTCAGCTCAGGCTCTGGCTCTCAGGGATGGGGAAAGGGTTGGGGCTGGCTTTACCTTCCTGCCCCTGCTCAAAGAGAAAAACCACCCCTGAGCAGGGACACATTGTCACCCTGACAAACCACCTGCCAGGTGGCACTGGGAAAAGATTCCCACGTCCAGGATAGGGTTCTGTCCCGGGAACATCAGGGTGCTGAAGGGGCACAGCCACCCTGGCATGTGCTGGGCTTCCCAGTGCTCAGCCCAACATAGCAGCAGCCACAGCTGGGCCTCTGCATTGCTCCCCACTGCCCTCAGCCTACGGAAAACCCCACACGCTGCCCTGACAGCGCACAAACACCAGACTCTTACCTGCAGCTCTTTCAATTCTGCTTTTTAAAGGCTGGAGGCAGGGGCAACCACACAGACGGTGTTATTTGCAGTCCTTGGCAGGCAGCGTGGGTGGAGGCACCATGTCCAGACAGGCGCAACAGCCCCATGTTTGTCCCCAGCTGACCAGGCTCATTAGGAACACTGACCAAAACTGTTAGCTGGCAAGTTTTGGCTAGTCTGCCTCCGCCTCCTCCATAAGTGGCCTGGTCTGTTCAGTGACCCTGTAGGCCAGGTGGAGGTGAGGAAATCCTGGCAGTAGCCAGGAAGTCTCAGCATAGACCTGGAGGCACTGTCAGAGCTCACCCACACTGTGCTGGCGGCCAGCTACAGGACCCAGGGATCTCCACCCCTGCAAGGCAGGGCTGGGATCAGCCCAGAGAATACCCAAGGGATTTTCTGCATTAAAACCCATCCTTACAGGGCTGCAAAAACCACCTTCAGTCAAGGGTAGGGGCAGAGGTTGGCTCAAGGGGAACAGAAAGGCAGTGCCAGGCAGCGATGGGAGAACTGTGCTCTGGGCAGAGCTGGTCTGGCCACCACACCAGCAGGACCCAGGCCAGCATCCCCACTGCCAGCACCTCCAGCCGTGCTGATGAGGCACCAGCCCAGCTCCACAAGGTTTTAGGCAGGGGACACACCAAGCTTTCCAAGGCAGAAGGCTCAGCCTTCACATGGGCAGCAAGGCCCAGGTTAGCCTCTACTTTTGAGATGCACCAAGAAACCACAATGATGGTGGAGCACAGTGGCCACGGGCACACCAGCAATGCTCCCAGTTCCCCCAGGAACCGAGCCCCAAGCACACACCAAGCTGGATTCACCCTGCAGGGAACCATCCCACATCACCCTCTGAACAACACTGAACAACCAGCGCTGCTGCAGCACCAGGCAGAGACCTCCCCACCCTCCAAGGCAAGCCAAGCTACAGCCAGAACCTTTGCCAGGGAAGAAGCCATGAGCCATAGGTAGATCATTACAATTTTTTATTTTATAATAAACTTCTCATTTTTCCCCCAAGGAAGACAAAAAACTGTGAGTGAGGCTACAGAACACTGTCAATGAAGAATATGCAAGACAGACCCAGGCTGGAGGTGAGGCCAGAAAGGTTCTCCACTCCCCCAGGCAGAAGGGGTCCATCCCCAGAAGCCTCCATGGCTCTTGCTCATCTCCCCACTGCATCAGAGCAAGATCAGTGCTGTCACAGGAGGCAGCTGAGCAGCAGAGATGGCATCAGGTCAGGCTACTGATGGACTGAGAGGACCCACACTTTGTCCCCCCACCTGCCAAAGCTGCCAGCAAAGTGGGACAGTGTGTTAGGTGATACAGCTGTTTTCTATACATGTACGTGATGTAAATTTAAAAAAACCCACATGATTCATTTCAAAGCAAAATAATTGAGTAGTCGCTCTTCCTGCCAGGCAATCTCTCTCTAGGAAGACTTCACACATTCCTTCTCCTGCTCAATAGCTGCAAGAGAATAGAGGCCCATTAGTCTCTAGTGCTTTTTTTTTTGCGGAAGCACGCACAGGAGAAGGTTTCAGAGGATCCACTCAGGCCCTGGTGCCCAGTTTTGTGGTTTGACCCCAAGTGGGGTGGTTTAACAGTCAAGTTAGAAGATGACAAGCCACACGCGTGCGTGGCAGCAAGTCGGGCACCTGTCTGCGTCCGTCCGCAGGAAAGTGATGCCCTGAGGCATCAGTTTGGCGCAAGAGCCCTCTCCGAGTGCCCATGCCCGCTGCCCCGGGCTGCACACACCTCTGCCCGTGGCTTTCTCCGGGCCAGAGCCCTGCCGCCCCAAGCTGCCCTCTCCCCCGGCTGCCTCGGCGGCGAGACCGGCCCCCGAGGGCACTGCCCCGCCGGTCGTGCCTCTCGCCCCGTCAGCCCCCGGCCCCGCACTCACTCTCCTTGGAGGGCAGCGTGTTCTTCTCCTCCGTGTTGGTTTTCTTCAGCTTCTTCTTGTCGAATTTCTCCACCTCCGAGAGGTCTGGTTTGTCGCACATTTTGCCTGCGAGACCCCCGCCGCAGTCAGCCGAGGGATG
>VZTA01000401.1:103592-119440 GCA_013398855.1 Mohoua ochrocephala | reverse complement strand
GTGGCCCGCCAGGGGGCGGCCGCACCCGCCGTGCCGCGCGACGGGGGCGCGAGCGGGACCGAGCGTGAGGGGCGTGAGGGACACGGGGCCTGAGGGGGACAACGAGAAAGGGAGACGCCGAATGAGGGGGGCACCGGGGACCGCGACACGGGTCATACACCCCCTCACAACACACACGGACAGGGGTCACACAGCCCCTCACACACGCGCGGCGACGCAGCTCCTGCTGCCCCCACATACGGGCACGGTTCCCACTGCCCCTCCTGTGCGCACACGCACCTGGGTGCCAGGTATGAGGGACAGCAGGTCAGTCCCTGTGAGACCGGATGACTCCAAAGCCACTGTCCCAGCCTCAACCTCCCCCAGAAGCAGCTTCCCCACAGCAAGGGAGGCAGCTGGGGCCTGTATATGTCCAGGGATGCTCCCGCTGCTGAAGCAGAACTTGGATAAAGCGAGCCCTGGGCTAAACCCAGCACCCTATTCTCAAACGTGTGAGAGATGCTTGGCCACTGTGCCCAGCTCATGTCTACACCCTAGCTTTGGCCACAGCACTTCCTGGGGAGATCTGGTCACTAAAGAAGCAGCATGGGTGGGCAAAAAGCTGACCATACTCACAGGCTCTTGCTCGGCTGCAGCAAGCCTGGGGAGCAGCCCAAACTGTGCGGATGGGCTGGTGTGCAAGTGGAAGAAACACCTTTGGTGGGAAAAAGCCAAGGGGCAGTGCAGGCAGCCTATCTGATCCCAGCAGGAAGGATAGTGGCGGTCTGGGGGGGCACCTGCATGCTGGCCACCAGGATAGAGATGGGGTGGAAGGCCAGGAGGGTCCTGTAGGTGCTGAAGGGAATGAGGGGAAGAGGAGGAGGCAAAAGAAAAAGTATCCTGACTGCAGATGAGGCTTGCCAAAACCTTTCTGCAGAGATCTTGGTGCCATGGTGAGCAGGAACCTGTTACAGAGCACCAGGGGTAGCAGCTGTGCTGCAGCAGTTCTCACCTCCACCTCCTCCTGGCCTGCCAGCCTCTGCATTTCGCTCGGGGCTTACTGGAGATTTTGCACAGAAAATCCCCAGCAATCCGGAGGAAACACTTGCTTTGTGTTCTTTAGCAAGACGACTGCCGTCTTGGCAGGAGGGACTGGTGCTATCCAGCAACAGCAGGTCATGGCCGGAGGTGGCCCTTTGCCGCAAGCCCTGAGGCACCTTCTCGCTCCAGCCAGAATGTGGGCTCTGAATTCAAGAAGCACCAAGAGTTGGCAAATGCTGAAAAGGCAAAGGCCAAGATCTAAGGCCAGGTTGCTCCTCCGAGAGGAGTGTGGATGGCAAACAGCCTCCTGTCCCTGTGCCTGGGGGAGGGAGGGAGAGGCTGCAGGCAAAGCTCCAGGACAAGCTGCTCCCAGAGCAGCTCTGATTTTGTGGTGTGGCCCCCAGCAGGGCCAGGTTTGGAGAGTGCCACAGAGCCAGGAGCTGCAAGCCCAGGCAGGGTTGCCTTCACGAGCATCCTTCAAACCCACCCTGCAGAGCCTGCATCACACAGCCCAGCCCCAGTGAGAAAAGGCTCATCTTTCCTGCACAGCCAGCAAGAACCAAAACGTCCATGCAGCTTCAAAATGAATGCAGGAAATCCTTTTTGTCTTCATGCAAATAGTCAGACAAGTGTTTTACCATGTGTTTAATCTCTGGCTGTGCTCACCTTCCCCTCAGCTTCCCCCTTTGCTTGCCTGTTCTCCATACGCTTCTCCTTTGTGGATGCTGCAGTCTGACGTAGCTTTTGTCCCTGGCAGGCAGCAAGCGCGAAAGAACCTGATCTCCACCCTGCCTGTGCACAGCCCCTCGCCAGCACCAGCTGCACCTAAAAGCCTGGTCACCATCCTCCCAGTCCCTCAGCAGAATCAGCTGCACCCGCCACAGGCAAGGCGCAGCCCCTGGGCTATGTGCTGCATCTAATGCTGCAGCCCCTGGGTCTTTGTCTGGGCACAAAGCCACCACGGTGGCCATGCAGGCAGGGGAAGGGGAGCTCCCCCTTCCTCGAGTCACACAGGCCCCACCACACTCGTATAAACCACGGCCAGAGCAGCTTTAAAGCCAACTCTGTGCACTGCCAGCAGGGGAGAGGTGGGGCTGCTGCTGGGGAGCTGCTAAAACCCATCTTGCACAAAGAACAAGAAAGGAGCTTATATCCCAGCAAGAGCTTTTCCCCCGACAAATTAGCAAAGCCTCCCGTAACTGCACAACCAGCTTCTTTCTTACGTCTTTTGGCATTTCTGCTTTCAATAATTTATAACAAAAGAACTGAGACATCAACAGATAGGGAGAAAGCAAAAACAGCCCTGACCTGAAATAGCACAGACTGACTGCCAGCCATTTTAGATGGGTTTTAAATCTTGCACAGAACAAGGCTGCCAGGGCTGATACAGTCTCCCCGATGGCCATTTCCAGGAATGCCTTATTCTCCTGTACAGGAAGGAGGCAGGAAGTTTTCTCCGATCAGATGTTTTTCTCAGCCTCCCGACCCATCTGCCTGCAGGGCACCACCATGACAGCTGCCAGGCTGAGCCACTCCACAGGGCCAGAGCACTTTCTCCCGTTTTTACCCCAGCCTCCTGCCACAACCCTTCACATCCCTTAGGGCGGGAGCGGAGAGCCCCAGGAAGGCAGCAACATACTGGGGCTGTTGTGTCTTACAGGGCTTCAGTCCTCCTGTGGATGTTGCTGCAGTTTACAGAAGGGCTTGCTAACACCATTTTTCCCCTTGCCCAAGAGCAGCAAGACAAGGTGCTGCTTTCTTTAGATCACAGGAACACCGACTCCAGGAGACCTCCTTACATCAGTAAGGCAGGAAGGAGCTGCCAGCAAATTATTTTGAGATGTGCCTCATTGTGCTTTAAACAGTGGACACATCCTGCTACCTGCAAGGCACACACCTGGTAAGCCCAGCTCCCACCCCGTGCAGTAGTTTCAGGTACCGAGGCAGGTGAGCAGGGCTCATACAGGACTAGTGACTGATGTGTTCCTTGTTCCTGCTGAATTAACACCAGGCAGCAGACAGGCACGAGATGGCTACCGGCACCAATACCAGCATCCTCACACCTGCAGCCACATTCCAGTTGTGCCTGTGGCAGAGGGAGTTGCTGGAGCTCCGTCCTGCTCTTCCAGACCTCCAACTGCAGGAGCACAGCAAATGACTCAGTTGAGATTTTCTCCTGAGGAATAACTTGTTTTCTACAGTAGTAACTCAGGCAGCTGTGAGGAAAGCCTAAGGCACCCCACAGCTCACCTCCAGACTTTGGTAAAGTCTCCATCCCCTCTTATCTGAGGGTTTCAGACCAGAGTAACTTCACACAGGTATGAGAACTGTCCCAAGGAGGTATCTCCCATCCTTTTTAAGAGCTACAATGTCATGCAGCAAGTCTGTGCCCTCTCCCAACTTGAACCCCTGGTTCTATTGAAGTAACTAAGAAAACATTGTATACACTTATAGCAATGGTCTCCTGAGTACAAATGGCTGTAAAGCTCTGTTCTGTTTTTCTATCAAAGGAGGGTGAAATCTGCTACATCATCCTGACGAGACCGGCAGCACCCACCCTGCTATTTGGGGGGAAAAACACCCCTTTTTTTTCCCACTTATTCACTGGCCAGTACTGCAAGACATTTTAACAGATGGATGACAATTGTGATCCTCAGCAAATGTCTGCCTGAGGCCATGGTCATGTTCAGTCTAGGCCTGGAAGTCTATTTGTAAGGCCAATGACCTTTCTCTAGACCTGCCATCTCATCCTTCTGACTTCATTTATACTTTCCCATCTGCAGCACACAATGAGAAAGGATCAGGGTTTAGTCAGAACAAATGCTTCTCAGGACATAATCCTGCTATCTCTGATCATCAGCTTTCTTCAAGACACTTACAAATTCTTCATTTGTACTTGTTAAAATATTCAAGCTTCCCCCACCTGAACATTATGTGAACAAATCTGCTCAGATACATAATTGAACAGTACAAGAGAAGCTGCACTACCACCTCTAACAATTAAGTCCAGGAAATCAAATATGAACAAAGGCAATGGCTCAGTGCTTGGTCCCATGCTTTTCTTTCCATGCAGTGTGAGCAGAGCCAAGCTGAACCTCACAGCTGGCCACACGCACAAGGGTTAAACCAGACAACCTTCCAAGGTCCCTTCCAAATAAAATTACTTCATGATCTGCCCTTAAAATGACCCAACTCAGAAGATTCATGTCACTTAAGATATTTAGAAGCACTTACAGGCAGAGGCCGTGGTTTTTAAATAAAAGTTTAATTCCTTCATCAGGTCTTAACTTTAAACACAAATGCTGCTGAAAATCCTCCCAGCGCTGCTCTGATGTCCCGGCTTTTGGCTCTCAGAGCAGCAGCAGGATGGCAGCAGGGGCTCTCATACAGGAGGTGGGATCACAGACTCTCAGGAGAGCTCAGTGCAGGATGCAAAGCAAAGAAGCAAGAGATGCACAGTTTCCAGACAAACACCAATTCTTATACAAAAAGAAAAGCTCTACACTAATAGAAGTGTTAACGTTGCCACAGGACAGGAGTTTAGGAAGGGAGAGAAGTCTTCAGTAAAAGGCACAACTAAAGAAGTACTTCCCTAGATTTTAACCACATCTTTCAGTTAGTTCCACTTATACCCCAGCCCCCAGCCTCTCAAAGTCATGCTGGTTACTGTAGAAAGTAATTTCAAGTTCCTTCTTTTCCCTTTTTCCCTTCCTCCAGCTCAAAAACAAATAAAAGAGGAGTGCTTATTAAAAAAAACCAAAAAAAACCAACAAAACCAAAACCAGAATAAAACAGTTTGGTCTATAAACCGTAGGAGTTCAAGAGAGACTTAGCAGTTTACCTTACGATTGTCTGGTACATTTTCCAAGTATTCAAGTTTCAGATGATACTTATTACATCCAAGAGCCTCAGCCAGCTCTAGTTTTGGTATTTTTCTTTCAGGCACTTAGTGGCCTGTCAGGTTGGTGTTAAATCTGCAGTTTTCCCAGTACTATGGATCACCAGCCTCTTCAACCCATTGCCATAAACACTCCTGAGAAGCATCACACCCACTCCAAGGGTTCCTTCAGGTTTTGTTGTCCTGCAACCTGCCATGCTCCTTGGCTTATGATATTTTGCAAGGAACAACACTTTCAAGGAAAGGCATACAATGAGCAGGACAAATTATGTGTCAGTAACTTACAGGACAACAGGACTGTCAGAGGCAATGAATGAGAGGCTAAGCCAGCTGGACTCAAAACTGTTGTGTTTTAGGTCACCCCAGCGTCTGAGCAGGCACTTGCTAGATGCAACAACCCTGCTGCTGTTGGATAAAGAGGCTCTGTTTACTACTGTACTGGTAAAAAAAAGGGTCAGGGGGTTGCACAGCAGGTCAAGGTGCAGCTGCAGTACATGACAGCAGTCCTCTAGTTAGCTAGCAAGGCTAACAGGAAGCTGTGAAATTGAGAAGCTGGTTTTAGCCTGCACTAGAAACCAAAGCACACAACCATCACAAGTTCCCTATGTCAAGAGTTTTTGGAAAAGAACACTTGCCCAGGATGCACCTTCCCCATTAAGCTAACACAGCACTGCACAGACGCTGCTCTCACCCTCACTTTGCTGTGTAGCACACTAAAGGGCATTTAATTTCATCAACAATTAAGAGGAATTCAAGTTTGCAAGCTACACTGATCTCCTTTCATGGGAGGAAGCTGTAGCGGAACCACCTCCTAGGTGTCCCCCAGGGCTTCACCAAGGGTCAAGCTTGGCCGAGACACAAGCTTTCCCCACCACTCTCCAAGGGCTCCGTCAGGTACAGAGTGGTAAGACAGCCAGAAGTCTCTTGGGCTCTTGCTGTAGATCCAGATCAACATGTCCTAGGGAGCTCTACTTCCCAAACAATTTAGGGTGCGCATGCCAGATCATCTAACCCTTCCCACAGACAAACCCTCTCCCTCCCCCCCTCAAATAATTGTGGCAATTAGCCATGTGTCAGTCCTGCTCTCCACAGACCTGCAGAATTGAGTCAGTGCTACTGATCAGCTCCATGCACAGGGGTGCTGGTGGAGTTGGCTGTTACAGAGATGAGCTTTCCCCCTCCAGCCTCCCAGTGTTGGGAATGGGGCCAGTAAGCCTGACTTAAGCAGGAGCTGTGGAGAACTGCACTGGAACAAGCAGAGTCTTCTACTGAACTTTACAACAAGCTGAACAACTTTTGGTTTTAAAAAAAAAAGCCATACAAGCAGCAGCTGACATCTGTTGTTATAAAGGGACATGGCTGAATAGGTAGGAAACAGATTCCCCATTATGAGTCCTCCTGATGGCCTCCGCAAGGATCATTGAGATGTCAATCACCTGGAAGGGAAGAAAGATGCATCAGTGCCATTGAGAAAAGGCATCAAGCCTGAAAGACCGGCTGGGAAGTCAGGGAGAACCTAAAGAATAAACTCATCACCCACATTTATAACATGCCAGATGCAGACAAATTACTTCTACACAGGATTAGGATTTAATTACATATAAGCCTGAAGATACTCTACAAATAGCACTACAAATATTGTAGTTGGTCTGTCAGAGTTACAGTCTACCGTCACCTTGCTTTGCTCAGACTCCCTAGGCTCAGCCTGTTTACCACAGGACTCTTATTCACTTTGTGCAGAGAAGTTAGGGCAGTCTAAATCAAGATGAAATCACTTCCCTTGAGCCAAGAGGTTTTACCACTGCTGCCAGCAGCCAGAGAGATGAAGCTGCTGTGCTGCAGCTCAGCTCCCGGGCGCTGTGCTGGCTCCATCTGGTGGGGTCAGAGAGGTACCAGGAGGGAAAGTCGAATCTCAGCCAAATCCCAGCTCTGAATCCCCACAGCTAAAGCATTTCAATATATGTAGTCCAGTAAGAACCACCATATTCATGGTGCATTAAGGAAACCAAGTGAAAATCATACTTAATCATACTTAATATTTTTTATCTTCTGGATAAGTTTGTCTCTGAAGGGAAGAAAAAAATCAACAAGCTGCAGAGTAAAGCCTGTGACTTGTGACAAATCCTTTAGCTCTGTGTTCCTCAACATCAAACATCGGTGTGTAAAAGTGAGATATTTAAGGAGAGCCTGGAAAACTGCTCCACTGCAATCTTTGGCTACAGCTATTTACACAGAGGTTGCCAGTTTAACATTTTGCCTACACCAGCTGCAGTGTGGAGCTTGGAAACAAGGTAAAGCACCAGATATGTTTTAGATGTTGCAGGAGTATCATCCAGAAGTTAGGGCTGAAAGAAATGCAACCCAACAGCAGCTTGCAATCAGCTTACAACATATTTCCAAAAGCAGCTTAAAATTGACTGCAGCTTCAACCAGTTCAGCTTCCCTTTCACCAGCAGCCCAGTAGTGGGGAAGCTTCTACACTCACCACAGTACTGGTTGAGTCTGAGTAGTGCCAGAACTTCTCTGAATACCTGTGTCCTAGATATCTGCGCTCTGAAGCTAAGGCCCATCTGGACTGGCCAAGGATGTCAGGGACAAGAAGAATATTTTCCTTTTGTTATTGATGTATTTGGAAAAACCTAAGAATAATGTGGGCCTGTTACTAAAGGGAAGGGGGACCCTGGTGACAGAGGATGCAGAGAAGGCAGTTAGTGAGCATCTTTTTTGCATCAGCCTGCACTGACAAGCAGGAGACCAGGGTAAGGGAATGTTAGAAGGAGGACTTTTCCTTAATCAAGGAGGATTGGGTTAGAGGACACTTGGGCAGACTTGATACCCACAAGTCCATGGGCCCTGATGGGATACATCAATGAGTACTGAGAGAGCTGGCAGACATCACACCCAGGCACTCATGATCAACTTTGAAAAGTCCTGGAGATTAGCAGAGGTGCCCGAGGACTGGAAAAAAGCAAAGACAACCCAGGAATTAGTGTCCAGTCAGCCTCACGTCAATCCCTGGAAAGGTGACGGAGCACCTCATTCTGGAGGACATCTCTACGCACATGATGACAAGAACATGATTAGGAATAGTCAGCATGGATTCACCAAGGGTAAATCATGCTTGACCAACCTGATCACCTTCTATGATGAAGCAACTGCCTGGATGGGTGAGGGGGGAGCCATGGATATTGTTGACTTCAGCAAGACTTTTGGCACTGTCTCTCGTGAAATCCTCACAGGCAAACTCAAGAAGTGTACACTGGATGAGTGGATTGAGAACTGGCTGAACAGCAGATTCAGGGGCTCATGATCAGCTTTTAGCTTTCCTATGGATGGCAAAGGCTGGGCATAAAGTGACAGATACACAACAAAGCTGTCAGCACCAACATCAGAAGTGCCTGTCTACCTCTGTTTCAGCATTGCACATCATCAACACATCACTCCTCCCAAAGGCACACATCCAACTACTTGCCTACATCATGGCCCCATTAAATCAGACATCTGATCTAGGTAAAACAAGCCCTGAAAAAAAGATCCTTTAATGAACTGTTTGAGATGAGCTGGAACAGAAGCTGCTTTATATCAGTTTAACATGTCTGTTACCCCACAGCAATAGGGCCAAAGAGAACTAGTCAACACTGATGGCAGTACCAACAGAACCACTGTCAGCACTACACAGTATTGTGGGGTTTTCACCCCCAACAGGTGAACAGGCGAGGCTACCACCCCCCAGGAGTGACAGAAAATAAATGCTCACCTGGATTTTAGGGCACTGCTTCATCTTGTCCTCCTGGGGTATTGTGTTTGTGACTACAACTGCCTCAAAACAGGCATTGTTGATCCGGGAAATTGCTGGCCCAGAAAAGATCCCATGAGTTAAGATGGCATAAACTTTGGTGGCTCCAGCTGACACAAGCCTGCAAGGGGGGAGTAAAGGAGAAGGATGAGCAATTCTCAGCAAGTATTAAGCTGACATTAGTGCAGGGCACACGGTAAGCATGACAGGAGACAGCACCATGTGCTTAGGAGACAGGCTACCTTTGATTCCCCCTCTCTATTGACTTGGCGGAAGAAAACAGTTTTACAAGTCCAATGAAATCCACCACAGGCAAAGCACACACTGAAAAAACCCCATTGTTCTTAGCTCTGGAATATTTGGAACAGATCATACAAATCACCTTCTGTAATTTTTGCCTACACAAGGCAGCAGATATTTAATACTGTGTTAATACTTTAATACTGTATTTAATACAGTATGAAATACTGTGCTAATATTTAATGCTGTATTTAATAGTTAACAGTCTTGCATATGTTGGTGCTTCTAGTGTAAAAGGCATGAACGATATCAAAGTTTGAAAAGCTTATTTCTAATACAAAATCAGCTGATGGACCAGACAACACTTAGTTCTACTTGGCATGGTCGGTGATGGCCTATTTTCAACATAGACATTTTTCAAATAAAAAAAAATAAAAATAAAAAAAAAGACACCATGGTCTTCTACCTATTCCCACTGCAAGAACTTACACTGGGTTTTCCTACTTATTTTGTATGACATGAATAATCAAGAAACTGCATGAGACCTTATGAAACTCAACATGCAAATAATCTGCTTAACTCATTACAGAGTGTTCACTAAGAGCAGGTTCCTGGATTAGGAAGGCAGCAGCCAGCCCCACTCACTTGTCTGCAGCGTGGCAGATGGTGCCACACGTGTCTGCCATGTCATCTACCAAGATGGCCACTCTGTCCTTGACGTCCCCCACCAGCACCATGCGATCAACCTCGTTGGCCTTCTTGCGCTCCTTGTGAATGAGGGCAAAGTCTACATTCAACCGATCTGCAATGGAGGTCACTCTGAAGAGAGAACAGTTTCCAAACAACACTTAACTCCACACAGCAGCTTCAATCAAAGCTCTTTCAATATCAAGCACACTGCACTAAGAGGAGCTGTCACCACATCTGCTACTGCTCCCAAGCAATTAATAAAAGGCACTCTGCCACCTTATTTTCCCTTCAAGCAGCTGAACTGCAATCTCTGATCTAATCTCTCTCAGTGACAGCAAATAGATCTCATCTTTCATCATGACCACTGTAAACTAATTTGCATTTAAGCTGAAAACAAACCTTAACCAGCAAGGTCAGCAAACCTGAAGTGATCCAAACGCTTGGACAGTTGTCCTCTTTGTAACACTACACTGGAGAGGCTTAAGTAGTGCTATGACAGGGCTCTACTTTCACTCTCGTAAGCACTCAATCATCACGCACACAAACGCTGGCACAGATTGTGGCAGGATTACACGTCCTCCTCACATTTATTTCCATTAAAGTGACTGCAGAACAACCTTACGAGAGGGATCTTAACTTTATTTATTGATACTGATGAATAGTAAAGAGTTTAAAAGCATTAAGAGCGGAGGTAGTAAAACACACATGCCCCCAAGAAATTCTACACTTGAGTTAAGTAGACTCTTAGCCCCACTAGATCAGACTTATCATCCTGGGGGTCCTGCACAAGACTGTTAAACTAAACTGAAGTATTTAGCTTGCGTATCTCCATTAAATAATGCACCAGCCAAGATTGACACAATTCAGTATAAGAGGCTTTTGAGCAGATTTTTTCATGAGTCAGATTATATCTGGCTGGTTTGGCATTTCATATACTGTGTTATGCAACCAGCTACTGAAGTAGCTGAATATACAGAAGGTCTTGCCCAATGGATGGACCACAGCAAAGCTACAGAAGACATACAGTGACTACAGTGTGTCTCTTGGCTGTTGGTAACACATCACTTAAAACATTCTGAGACACGTGAATCAGATCAGCACACATCAACATTTTGGTGTGACAGTCCTGGATTAAAGACTACATCTGTGTCCCTTTACTGTTCACATGTAGCCCTCAGACAGAAGCATCAAGAACAGCCTAGTTTCTCCTAAAAAGCACCTGAGAACATTCTGAGCTGCCCACAAACTGACATGTTTGTCTGCAGGGAGATGGGAGATTGTCAGGCTATCAAAATAGAACTGTGCTATAACATATGCTGCTGCTTTTTGGAAAGGAACCATCCATCTTCCTCACTCTTGGAGAAGATCAAAAGTGGCAGCAGGCTTAAATCACAGCTAGCTATTCAAATCCAGAGTAATAAAGCAAGAAAATACCTCAACAGACCAAGATTAATTCTGCAAAGAAAGCAGCCTGGATAAAAATGTATCATTAATCAGCAGCAGTAACCTTTCCTTAGCAGAGAGGTTGTAAGCTACACTGTTTCCTCCTTTAACTGGCACAAATACTCTTGTACAAATTGGTTTAGTCCAAGGGACGTAGTTGTTGTACAATTCCTACCTATGCAGCTGTGATTCCAGAAGCTATTCAATCCTCCAAGCAGCCCAAGAAACCTTCTAAACACTCCCTAGGAAGAATATCTGACCACTCTTCACCAGCTGTCCCAGACTGAGAGAAGGCAGACTGGCAGAAAGAACATGTCTTAAAAATAGAGTCACAAGTATTCTTAGGAATTGAAGTAGACAGAGAAGCAGCATCTCAAGCTACCTGTCTGACAGCTCACCTCTTGGCTCCACCAGCATCTGGTGAAACAATGGTGCAGTTCTTCCACTCTGGAATATTCTCTTTGATCCATTTCAGTACAGCAGGCTCGGCATATAAATTATCAACAGGGATATCAAAAAAACCCTGCAAGGAAGACAACAGGAACAGACGTAGCTGAAAGTCACATCCCAGAAACACTTGCAAGAAGCCTTCTATATGATTAGGCATGCAGTCATCACCTTTCCACAGTTTTCAGCTTTCCTTTTTACTTCCCTTGATGTAAGGGCAGTAGTCTTTGGGATACACAGAATAGTAATGTAAGAAGTCTTCAGAGCCAGAAATAGTTCAGCAGCATAAATAACACTTTACATCTAACACCTCCACAAAACGAAACTAGTTCTGTCCTAAGGGAGTGCAGAAAGCTTGCATCAAATGCACTCATTTCCAGAGCAGCTGGCTGCCTGTTTACAGTCAGTCTTCAAAGCTCATTACCCAAACTGTTCACATCTACAAAATAGGCTTGAGTAACATCTGTCTTTAAACTAATGCAGCTGGTTCCATAACTTTACAGTGACCCTGCAGACTCCTCCAGGCAAACCTCAAAGGTTGCTAAATGCCAGAAGTTAACCCTGGAGTAGCAAGCAGGAGAGTGGGGGGCAGCTACTCCTGAGGAATGCTTCAAGGTACAGGGTAACAGACCCTTCTTACCGTCATTCCTTCTGTGCTCAGCGACACAGCAGCTACAAGAACCAGGCTGAAACCAGCCAGATGCTGGAAGCACATATGCACAAATTATCCCATTAAATCTCAGCACTGTTGCTAGTGCAAGGTCAGCCGTATGGCACAAATCAACTCCAAGCTCTCAAGGAAGAGGGGTACCCCCTTGGGCTCAGTTATTTCCTGCTCTTTCTCAGAGTCTTCTCAGCTGTGCCCCCACAGATTTTTTTTCATCTGAGACAGTACTTCTGGGCAAATCATACTGAAGTGTGAATGACTGCACTTCCAACTGTTAAAATGACAGCCAGCCACTTACTTCAGCAGGCAGTAGATACCTTACCCTTTGCAGCAATACAAAAGACCGCCTTCCCTCTGCCACACCCCTCTCAGTTGCACTGAGTTGGTTTCTTGATCTTGAGCACTTGCTCAAGGTGGAGACATACAAAATCAAACACAGCTTGCAGCACCTCCTCTCCCTGGCAAATACTCTTGCCAGTTTTCTTACACAGCCCAGGTCAAGACTTAAGTTGCTCTGTGAGATATTCTGTTTGTAAGCCAACAAAGACTATGAATGGTTTTCAATTCACCACCAGCTTGGGAGA
This sequence comes from Mohoua ochrocephala, assembly GCA_013398855.1. Classification (NCBI taxonomy): domain Eukaryota; kingdom Metazoa; phylum Chordata; class Aves; order Passeriformes; family Acanthizidae; genus Mohoua; species Mohoua ochrocephala. The sequence continues at coordinate 106,655 of VZTA01000401.1, read as the reverse complement.
GAACCAAAGCCAACTTATGTGGGAGTGTGGCACTGAATAGACACAAGTGGGGTTGCCCATCTTGCCAGAGGCAAGCTATCAGATCGCTGTCCTGGTCAACTAAACCCACAAAAGCAGCTGCGCCAGGACACCAGAGGGCACAACTAACTGCTCACTTCTCCAAGAAAACACACCAAGTATCAGAAAGTTCCACTCAGAATTTAAGGACACTCTTGATAAAGCCATTCTCCATCTCACGTTCCTCAAAAGTCCGTGAAGAATACAGTGTCACTGTGTGGCAACAAAGCTGTAGTGATCATTTGCTAGTTCATTTACACAAGACTCAACACACTCGGTCTGATCAAGAACAACTATTCTTTCATTTACAGGTTAACCTGTTACCCACCTCCCTATCCAGTCCCAAATTCCCAAGTCTTGACCACTGCTCTATCTTAAAAAAGCAGATGACTGGAAAGCTTGCAAAGCAGTCAAGAGGCTCAGACTGGAACTGGTTAAGTCCTTTCCTGATTTTTGCTCCTACCTGAATCTGAGATGCATGCAGGTCCATGGTGATTATATGATCTGCACCGGCCACAGACAGCATGTTTGCAACCAACTTGGCAGAGATTGGAGCTCGACTCTAGCACAGGAAAAAAAACAGAACACTATAAGACAAGTTCAACTCCTTCATCAAGATGTCAGCCTTCTGCTTCCAGGCAGTGATTCACAAGCAGTTACTAAAAGGAGCGCTCATTACCATTGCATCTTTTCATCAGCTAGTGATTAGACTTTAGAATATTTTCAAGAAGAACTAGATCTTTATGAAAAGATTATTTTGCAGTCCAATGTCCTGAAGTTTAAAGAAGTGAAAAGAGGTTGGATATACAGAGAAGGCAACAAAACTGCATTTAAATCCTCCCCAGCAGTCAGGACTTTCAAGGTGTGCATTTAACTTCCCTGTAAAAACCTATACCCCATCCCTTACCTTGTCTTTTTTGTCCTGCCGAGCATAAGGGAAGCAGGGGATGACAGCTGTGACTCTGCTGGCTGAGGCAATCTTACAGGCATTTATCATGATGAGGAGTTCCATCAGATTGTCATTGATTTCCCCACAGCCACTCTGCACAATGTAGACGTCCTCCCCACGAACACTCTCGCCTATTTCCACGCTGGAAACAGATGAGAACAGAGTTGTAGCCAAACACAAATTAAAGCGCAGCCATTACCTGTGCCTGCAGAGCAACCAAGGTGCTGCACTCCCAAGGGCCTGTGGCTGACACTGCCATATAATCAAGGCTGTTGAGCAGGAACACTGCTGTTTATTTGCTCAGTGGCTATTTTACAGCGCTCACTGATCAGATTTAATGCTCCAGCCAGTAAGGCTAAAAGCACTCAGCCTGTACTCTTGATCTCGATGCAAGCCAAGCATGTAAACACCCTAGAGCAGGCCTTGTTCCCCTGGAATCACAAGCACAGCCACCTCTAAAAGCAGCAGTGTACAAAGGCGCGAGGACCATGGCCAGTCACCAGACAGAGTGGGGTCAAACTGCTACCAAAGCAACACCACAGCCAATTATCAGATTGAGAGTCATAACGGCCATTCACTGGCTCCAGCAGAGAGGCACTCCAGCACTTCACTCTGGAAAGGCTTTTGGGGTTAATTTCCTCCTGGATGCAATGCACACTGATCCCTGCTGATGAAGGGCCTGAATACAAGCCAAAGGTCCTGTTTGCCAGCAGCAAAATGCCAGCTCCAGTGCACGTACGGAGACACCTGCACCAGAAACAGTGGGAAAGAAACCACTTCACTTATAGAGACCCTCGGGGTAAGTTCTGATTTTAATATTTCCTTCTCTGACCTTTCTGATCTCTTCTTCAAACTGTTTTTGATGACAGTTATCTATTTATAGCCTTACTGCTCAATACCCATCAGCGAGCTGCTGTCATCTTTACTGCACACTGACTTACAGGATGCATCCATCTTTCATGGAGAGTTTCAGTCAATGAGAACTCTCTGCTGGGTAAGCATCTGATTAACAGCAGTTAGCACACAAGTGTCATCTCCAGTACTGGGATGATTTAAGACATCTATGGTACAAAAATGTCTATGAATTATTCTGTAAGACTGTTAAAACAGTCTTACTCTTTTGGGGAAGCACCCGTTGACAGTTTATTGGGGTAAATAAGATGTCTTTTAAGTCTTCAAGTCGCATTATCTGCTGACATAGGAACCTGCTGGCCAGGCAACTAGATGGGTAAGAGCAGTTAATAAAGAACAATGAGAACAAGGGCTGTAATCAAATAGAACTTTTTGTAACTTCTCTACAACTCTTTGTACTACCTCTGAGGTTTTACAATCAATACTCATGCAAGAGAAACATAACACTGTACGTCACATGTACATCCTGGATTGTCGTGGAAAAAAAATTACTGTTCCCAGGAGGAGTAGGCTGGAGCATTCAAGGTTCTTCGTATTATACTCTATGGTGCATACACGGTTAGTGTATTCTCTAAAACAAGCTTCAGGAGCTCTGAACAACTTTAAACCTCCTTTTTAGCTTTACGTAGGATGGCAGCAAGAGTTTTAAAGCATAGATACATAACACAAGGCGAATGTTAGGTTTCAGAGCTTGAGGGAAACAGACTGCATGACTGCAAATGCGTCGTGGGATGCACGGAGGTGTGAGCCTCTTCTCTTTCCTCGAGAATCCTATCAATACTTTTTAAGACTCTGAAGCTCCTCAGAGTAGATGAAAGTACCAGCTACATACTAAGCACAAGAATATCAAGCCATCACGGTTTAGCTCTAAGCACGAAAAAGCCTAATCAGTGTAGGTGTAACTCCGAGAGGTGCCGTCCCATCAGCTCGCGGCTTTGGGGTGCAGAGGGCAAGGTCCGGGTGGCGAATTCCACCGCTCCAACACTGGCCACAGCGGCCAAGTCACACAAATCCTCCAAGTTCAGGAGCCCCGCAGGGCCCCGAGTGCGGAGGAAGCCTCAAATGCGGCGGTGGGAGCCCGCGTGGGGCCGGCGCCGTGCGGCGGGGGCCGCTGGAAGCACGGCCCGGGCCGCACATGGCTCCCG
>VZTA01000401.1:78350-102280 GCA_013398855.1 Mohoua ochrocephala | reverse complement strand
CACCGCCTGGCCGCGCAGGGGGCGCCGAGCCCGGCGCTGCGGAGGCCCCGGCCGTGCCCTTCAAGGGTTGTTTTGATTCTGGATCCGCGCTGCAACCCGCGTGGGGGCTGTTTTAACACTGCGATTAATTTCTGATGAGTTTTTACATTTGTAGTCGCGATTTTGTACCTAATTCTATAGCAAATTATATATTGACACCTATATAGATACATATAGATGTGTGTGTGTATCTATCTTATATATAATGATAGATGTAACTAACTGTAGACTAATACCAAATTAGTCTTCTCTGGACTATTGTCTGGTATGTGACTGCATTATGCCCATTAATTTATCTTTAGCGAGAATAAACATCGTGCTTAAGGGTTTTTAACCTTTAAACCTGGATTGTTAACATTTAAACCTGGATATCTTTGAATCATAGAATATCCTGGATTGGAAGGGAATCACAAGGGTTGTCAAAGTCCCGCTTCCTGGCCCTGCACAAGACACCCCCAAGAACCCCACCAATGTGATTTTTATAGTGGTTTATTCTTGTTCTAAATTTCTGATCCAGTCTCCGGTCGTTGTTAATAGGCCAGTATAGTCCTGTCCTTTTTTTAAGACTTAATTAATCTCAAATTACCTTTCACTATTTTGAAGGAAATGATACTCACATTTTAGCTTGTATGTGTTATTATAAACCCTTCCAAAAAAAAAAAAAAGGTCCTGTGGTTCAACACAGAAAATGCAGGAGTTGATAATTGCTCACATTTCTGTGTTTCTGTCAGACACACAACAACCAGCAAGTCCAGTGTAATGATGACACCAAATCAGTGACTCTTCGCTCCCTTTCTGTGCTTGTTATTTTCCCTACACGGTGAAGGAGGAAGATGGGCATGTGTATATAAATATACCAAAAAAAAAAAAAAAAAAGAAAATAAGCCACAGACAGCTTCTTCAGAATTTTCATGCAATTTTTCAATTCCTACTCATGTTACCTGACTGCCTGAGAGACAATAAACTTCTACGGTGAATTTGACATTGATTTGCTTCGAGTCCTTGAGAATTCAACCAGAAGAAATCATCCACAATCAAGTGGGGCTGGCCACGTTTTCTTTATTTCTCCTTACAACTATCCTGGCTCCAAATGCTGCTGCCATTATCCCCAAAGACCCGTAAATTAATGACTACTTTGAGGAAGTTTTTCTGTAACACTTTGTAAAGTGTCATTAAACTTGGGATTCATCTGGGTTGAAATAGATACTGATTCCCATACTTTGCATTGATGGAATATCAATTTATGGTAATTCTGATTATTTTCTGGTGTACCTGTAGCAGTTGTGAGATGCTGTGACAGACAGCAAATCCAGGGAATGGGGAAGGAAGAATACAGCCCTTTGCTTCTAATTTGTTGCTAATCATTGCTCATCTTAACAAACAAAATTAATCTTAGCAGTGAAGAAAACTTCACTGATGGGTGGCTACCTGATGGTTCAAGTGATGGGATTTGTGAATACCTCCCAAATTTCCAGCAGCCACATTCTTGCCCCAGATCCACATCACTGCAGTCATTCACCACTGACTCCTGGACTTTGGTCTGGGGCACACCTTGGTTTTGAAGTATTTGCTTCACTCTTGTTTTAAATTCCATTTTTTTCTCCTCTGTTCTTGAATACAGAATGAGAGTCTTCTGTACCCCAACACCCCAGGCTCCCCTCAGTTTATTTGTGAACCAGGCACTGGGAACCTGAGCCTGAAGACAGCCGAGGGTATATTTAAACACGCAAACGATGCCTCTCATTGATGAGCCCTGCCTGGCTTTCCCTACACAGGACTTTGGAAGTAGCTTTCCTATCAGGTTCCTCCTGGCATCACAGAGATGCGATTTGCAGGAGTGAAAAATCTGACAAGAAAAAAAAAGAAAAGGAATTAATTCCTTAATCCTAAAACCAGGAACTGGCAACCTGTTATGTGTAAAATCAAAGAATTTTCTTTCCCCCTTTTCTGAGCTGGCGGCCAGGTGTGCTTTCACACCCACCTGCTTCCCTCAGTGTTTCAGCCTTTGTAGATTAGACAGCGCTTTGTTCCTGAGGACAAAAGTCCACCTCCACTAACGACTCACAAAGCTCTTGGAACAGGATAACCTCAGGGATTTGATTAAGGAGAAGCTCTTAATGCACCAAAGTCTAAGTTAAACAAAGCCAAAAACTCGCTCAGGAGGTTCCTCAGCCACAGCTGGTCTACGAGCAGTTTGCTTTGCCATGCAAGGACAAGGAGAAGCAGCTTTGAAGAGTGAGACGTTTATCTGGTTCTTGGGATGAAAGGAGAGACTGTGTGGTTGCATCCATTGAAAACCAACCTTGCACTGGCTTGGGAATCAGGTTTTCTGTCAAAGGATGCTCAGGGAAATGATCACAGATCATGAAAATGATCACAGATCATGAAAGTGCGTTGGAGTGTCTGAACTCCTGTGTGGACGCCCTTATTCAGAATTAAAGCACTTCATTCCAGCTGGCTTGCTTCATTCTGAAAGCAAAATACAATAAATTGAATTATTTACTTTCAATCTAAAGAATTTTATTTAATTTTCCTGTGGTTTACAGTACAGACAAGCACAAGCTGGCCTGGACAAGCAGAAAGGACAAGCTCATAGCCTGAGGTGCTGTGTTCCATCAAGTTCTGTAAATTGTGAAGTAAATTACCGCCCGACTAAGGAGAACCTGAAAACACACAAACAGCAAAAAAAATTCGTTTTTACTTACCTGATTCTAAGGAGATGCAGTTAATCAGAAATACCTTTGGCTGTCACAAGCTGAGAACGCATTTTCCCGGAAGTTTTAAGCAGTACATTAACAGCATCGAATTTCATGGCGATGTCAATCAAGACAAGTAGCCCTCGTCCCCCTCTTGGCACTTTCCTGCATACAATTGCCACTCAATTACCACCAGCCACTAATCAAGAGCACATTTTCATGCAAAAAGCCTGTGGCTGAGGGTTGTTATTTCTTTCTGTTGCCTTGTGACTTCGCTGCCTCATAGCCGGTTCTGTTAATGAATGGCACTTGATGGAAATAACACCAGGCTCTGCTCTTTTGCCTTGGTGGCTGAAAGTAGGAGCCGGAAAAAAGTGGAGGTCAAAAAAAGTAAAGAAAAGTAGAGGCAGAGAAAGGGTGGGAGGATGGATAAGAAAGTAGAGGCTGAGAAAAAAATTAATGCCAAAAAGGTTGGAAGGCTGAAAAGCAGAGGCTAAAAAGGGGAGGGGGGCTGAAAGCTGGTGCTAAAAAGGGGTGAGAGACCGACAGGAGGGTAGAAAAAGAAGAGAGGCTGACGGAGAGGGGGAGAGTGTTTAGGAATGGTGCCCACCCTCAGCACTGTAAATATTACCAGACTCACACAGGACATCGCTGGACAACACCCACCAAGGAAAAGCGCACCATTTGTCAGGAAGAGGGGAAAACGCTGAGAAATAAATGGTACTGTCAAGTCTCCACTAGAAATAATACAGACTTAGAGATCCCAGAGATCGTTTTTAAAAGATCCTGGCTGGTTCCCTTTGTGTTCCTGATCTTTCCACTCAGCGTTTTTACTGTGCCTTTCTAAGGAGCCCCGGTAAAAGTTTGAGGAATGAGCCATCTTGCCTTAGGAAGAGGTGAATATTCCATCAGATTTAGGAGCATTTCCAAGGTGCTTTTCGAAAGTGGGATTTAGTAAAGCATTGTAAAGTGTCCTGACCTGGTGCATGTTCCCAGCCCTTTCATCCTTTCACCAGTCCTTGGCCCCGGCAACAAACCTTAGAGGGGCAGCACTGGAATTTCTGCCACTTTGGGCATGGTTTGTTTGCTTTTTAATGACTTTAATATTCCAGCTGCAGAAAGCCCCCTCCATCCATTCTGTATGTGGGGCACAAGTGACAGCAAGGGGCACCACCTCAGCTGGCCTGGGGGGGTTGTGCAGCAGCTGCAGTGACATGAGGTGTCTGCTCGTGCCTCGACACGGAATGACATAGCCTGAGACAAAAACCTTTAGAAAAGTTTCCTATCAAGTGCACAGGCTGTTTTCATGTATATTAGATAGGTTTGGGTGCTGTAAATAGGCTGAGGTCCCTGTGTTCCCGGGCAGACTTCTCCCATGTTCAAATAAAGCCATAGGTGTCCTGCCCAGCCCCGCTGCGACTGCCCATGTGAGGAGTTTGTTGGGGTATTTCACACAGGAATCCAGACGCTGTGCTTTAAATGAGGATAAAATTTAGACATTACTCATTTCCATTTGACTGTCAGCTCCCTTGGGCATGATGAAAGCAGCAGTGGGTCCCAGCTATTCAGCTCGCTCTGCTGTTGTATCTGGGGCTCCTGCAAGTCCTGTGTAGTGTTGCCAAGACCTTGGAGAGGATGGAAATCCCGACAGGAGAATGTGTCTGCTCCGCCATGGGGATTAGAGTTCAAAGTGCTCTCAACCATGGTGCCCAGTTGTTGTCTCCAGCTGACAATGACCAGCAAAGTCCACGGAGACACAAAACCTATCTTGGGACTGCTGCTTGAGGCCTGCTGATTTTCCAGCCTCTGCCTTTGACACTTTAACCCCTGACAGCCAGGTAGTGAGGTTTAACCTCAGCTGGCAAAGCAGCATCACACAGCCGAACAGATAAAGCAAAAGCTGCACAAGCAAGGAAAGCTGAACAGGGAGTTCATCCACTGCCTCCCATGGCAGGCAGGTGTTCCAGGAAGGCAGGGCTCCATCATGTGTAACAGTGACTTGGGAAGACAAACTCAGAATGTCTTCCCTTCCTCCTCGTCCCCCAGCTTCATGTGCTGAGGGTGATGCCGTATGGTCTGGGATATCCCTGGGGTCAGTTGGGATCAGCTGTCCTGGCCGTCCCCCCCCAAGTCCTTGTGCCCCCCAACCTCCTCACTGGTGAGGGTGAGGAGCAGGAAAGGCCCTGGCTGTGTGTAATCCCTGCTCAGTGATAACTCAAACAGCCCTGTTTCCTGCACAGAGCCAAAACCCAGCCCCACGGCAGCTGCTGTGAAGGGAATTAACTCTACCCCAACCAAAACCAGCACGCCGGGTCTTCTGTTGGTCTCCTGAGCATTAGAGGGACCAGCAGAGGCCCAAATGTTGTTCCTTTTCTATCCGTCATCACTGATAGAGCCTTGGTGAGAACTCCTTGAGAGCAGACATAGATTAGAGGAGATTAAAGGAGGGAGCAGACTGGGGGGGTGCAGGGACATCAGATGGCCAGGAGTGCATGCCGTGGCTGAGCCACACTCCCGGGAGCTGGGCAGGTCCTGGAAGAAATCTGCACCAGCTATGAGGCTACAGAAAAACACTTGGGGCGAAGGCAGTGCGAGAAGGGCAGGTACTGCTGGCGTTGCTCTGGGAAGGTGCTGAAGGGCAGCAAACACGACCTGCCACTCTCAGGCAGATTGCTCTGGTGGGAGGGGATGCAGAAAAATTGGTTTATCTTTGTGCACGCACACCCAAAAACAACACAGTATTTTAACTTGCTTTGACTTCCTGGGGCACAGTGACTTCAAAGTGAAGAACTGCTGATGCTAAATGAGAACCAGGCAGTCTGCAGGGAGATAAACTAGATGGGCAGTGAAATGGGAACTAGATTTGGGGGGAAAAACCACTTTTAATTCTCTGTGCTCTGTTACTGAGATGCAGTTTTTTGAAATATCCGTGATTCAGAACCATTAAAAAGAACGTTTTACCTGGATTATTTCCTTTGAGAGTATTTACAAGTCCCCAACATGAGCAGGGACTGCACCTAAAAGACAAACACAACATCATCATCCTTTGGGGTATGCACCAGTCCAACTCCTCTGTTCAGACAGGGACATTTGGCTGCTCCTGGATAATACCCCTGTACAAATAACAACATTCTGATGGTGTGCTTCTTGCCCTCTAGATGGTACTAAGCACCGAGTCTGAAATCACTGTAAACTGCCTGCTGTCAATAATATTTTCAGGCTCTGGGGGTTGTTAGAAAACCTCTTGGCTTTTCCGTGTTTTTGATCCACATCCAGCTTTATAAATAGGTCCCATTCAGTGCCATCGTTAGTTCAGCATGGGAAATGGTGTGATGCAGATTAAAATAACAAGCCCGGAGGCACAGAGAAGGTGTGTGAGTCTCAAGTGCTGCTGCCTTTGCTTTAGACAACACATCCAACCCCCGTACAGAGAATGACCCAGTTCCTATAGGGTTTTTTTTTGTGTTGGATCCTTATTAGACTTGGCTTTTATAATTCCTGGAGGCTTTGGGGTGTATAGAGGGAAAACACATCAATGCCTTCCTCCCTGATAAACAGAGAGCAGTTCATGGTGCCAGGCAAAAACGTGTATGTTGGATATCATCTGTAGCTAGGAAACTGTATGCCTGGCTCAGATTTCTCCCCGCTTTGCTGGGCTTTCCCTTGCAGACACACCAGAGCAGTCCCACAGGGCAGCAGAACCATCAGGCCACTGATGGCAGGTCCACACTGTCACCTCTTCCCAGGCAGGAGAGCCAGGGAAAGGCTTGGGTGAAAACAGACTGGAGCTGGTCAGTGGGTGCTCATCTTGGCTCAGCTGAAAGGGATCAGGAAGGGCTTTGTTAAAGCACCCCTTTCTCCCCTGCTTTAAGGCAGGAGGGTGTCCCAGCATGGCCACAGTGCCCAGTGCCAGCGCTGAAGGGGTGACTGAAGGCTGCTGCCTTCCCCTTCTGGGGGAGAGTTAAACCAAAACAGCCATTAACAAAACAAAAGTGACCTTGGCAAGTCAAACAGTTCATTTTGAACCTGTGTGAGAGATCTGCATTTCCACAGCAACAAAAATAGGAGGTTTTGCTTACAAACAGTGTCTTGTACATCTAAGAATAGCCACATTTCCACAAAGTTCTTAAAAAAAGACACAAATGCTAGTTTGGATATTAAGATTAATATATTTAATCTTTCTTGTTTGTAAAACAAGACATAAATTTGTGTATAGATATAATTTATATATTTTTTAATTTATATATACTATATACAGACAATAAAAAAATTTTCCTCTGTATTAGACTGAGAGATTTATGGAGGAATGATATAGGCATAAAGGGGAGCTTTGAAGAAACTCAGAGTTTCATACTAGGTAATTCCCAGGGAAAAGGAAAACACGTCTCCCTGTCAGCCTTTCAGCACTGTAACAGGCCTGGCCCACCACGGACTGAAGTCCCAATCAGCTCTTCCACTGGATATTTGCTACATGGTTCTTGAAATCAGGAGGCTGTCCTCCACAGCAGGATCCTCTGTGCCTTGCTGACAGCCACGGCCCCAGTCCAGGACAGCCATGGGAGGTTATTGCACTCCAAGGATGCTCATGTTAAAAGCACATTTGTGCATTTCCATAGCTTCTATGGAAGAACAAGACATTTTGAATGTGCATATTTATCAAAAATAATAGAGATGGGAAGCGACTGCTTGCACGGAGATCCCTGATCATCCCCAAGGGCTGGGTTGGACAACTGCCATGACTCCCGTGAGGCTGATGCTGTGACCTCCTGCCTAGCTGGAGGGGGTGTGACGGGGACAGGCACTGGGATCCCAGCGGGACATGAAGTGCAGTAGGTGGCAGGGTAAGGGCAATACAATGTGTCACCTTGCATTTCTCTCCTTGCTCTGTTTTGGAGGGTAGGTGGCTGCAGGGAAACACCAGTTAAGGCTGTCTCATTGATTATGTCTTATTACTAGACTGGGAGGAGGAGGGGAACACAAATAGGAATCATTTTACCATTCACCTAGGAGTGAAAAAAAAAACCCAAAGCGATCAAAAATCCCCAACTCCAAGTAAATAACCACCTCACAGAACTAAATAATGCTTCTTATGGCAGTCGCTCTGGCGAAGACGGGAAAAGAACCCCGACACCTTGGCACGGAGGACAGCCCCTGCCTGGCTCATGGTCAAAGCTGATCTGGGGCTCCTCTCTGATGGTCACAGTGAAAAGAAATAGGAGAGGGTTTGGGCTGAGCCTTGGGGGCATGAACCTGACCTCTGGAGAATGGTGTGAAAGTGGTCTCCCCTCAGCTGCTAGCCCAGCTTCTGGCTTACGGTGGTCAAAGATCAATCAATCTGGGTTCCTTGCAGGGTCTCTAGCATGGATTCAGCCAACCAGAAGGGGAAAATAGAATTGTTCAGGTTCGAAAAGACCTCTAAGATCATTGAGTCCAACCATTCCCCCAGCACTGCCAAGCCCATCACTAAACCATGTCCCCAAATGCCACAACCAAATGGCTTTTAAACACCTCCAGGGATGGTGACTCCACCACTTCCCTGGGCAGCCTGTTCCAAAACCTGACCACCCTTTCAGTGAAGAAATTTTTCTTATACCCAGTCTGAACCTCCCCTGGCACAACTTGAGGCCATTTCCTCTTGTTCCATCACTTGTTGCCTGGGAGAAGAGCCTGACCCCCACCTGGCCACAACCTGATTTCAGGGAGTTGTAGAGAGCTGTGTGCCTCTTTTTCTCCAGGCTGAGCGCCCCCAGCTCCCTCAGCTGCTCCCCATCAGACTTGTGCTCCAGACTCTTCCCCAGCTCCATTCCCTTCTCTGGACACGCTCCAGGCCCTCAATGTCTTTCTTGTCATGAGGGGCCCAGAACTGGACACAGGATTTGAGGAGTGGCCTCACCAGTGCCCAGTCAGGGGGACAATTGCTGTCCTGGTCCTGCTGGCCACACCATGGCTGGGACAGGCCAGGTGCCATTGGCCACTTGCCCGCCTGGGCACACCTGACTCATGTTCAGCTGCTGTTGACCAGCACCCCCAGGGCCTTTCCCACCGGACACTTTCCAGCCCCTCTGCCCCGGCCTGGAGCTGCAGGGGGTTGTTGTGACCCAAGGGCAGGACCTGGCTGACCCTCATACAAGTGGCCTGAGCCCATGGACCCAGCCTGTCCAGATCCCTCTGCAGTCTTCCTGCCCTCCAGCAGATCAACACTCCCACCCAAACTGGTGTCATCTGCACACTGACTGAGGGCGCCCTCGAAAGATACTAAACAGGACTGGCCTCAGCACTGAGCCCTGGGGAACACCACTGGTGATGGCCCCAGCTGGATTTAATTTCATTCCCCACCACTCTCTGGGGCCGTCCATCCATCCAGTGTCTCCAGGAGAATGCTGTGGGACACAGCGTCAAAGGCTTTACTAAAGTCTAGGTAGACAACATCCACAGCCTTTCCTTCACCCAATGAGTCACCCTGTCATAGAAGGAGACCAGACTGGTCAAGCAGCACCTGCCTTTCCTCTGTGCTGGCTGGGCCTGATCCCCTTGTCCTGTATCTGTGATGGCACTCAAGATCATCTGCTCCATGACCTTCTTGGCGCCGAGGTCAGACTGACAGGCCTGTAGTTCCCTGGATCCTCCCCACTTGCAGGCATTAAGCCCTTGCCTTTGGCACAGGCAGTGCCTGTGCTCAGGACTAGAGCACTGGTGCCTAAGCTGTGAGAGTAGAGCCCAGTAGGGTGCCCTAGCTCTGTCCCAGGATTATGGCAACCTGCCCATGCTAGGACTACTTCCCAAGCCCGAGCATAGCAGCAGGGACTTGCACCCCAGAGATCCCTTCTGCTGCTAATTATGTCGTGTTTGTGGGCCAGGAAGATCCTGGAGGCAGAAGAGTTGTTTACGTGGCAAGACACCGGTTTGGCTCCAGGCTGCCCAAGTGAAGCCAGGAGATCTCAGCTCAGCTCCTGGTAACTCACTGGCCCACCACAAACTGTGACAAAGGTGTTTGCACAAGCGAGGCCCAGAACCCCATGGAACCAAACTAGTGTGGAGATGGGGTGCCTGTGCCTCCTGAGTACCGTCACCAACAAGTCAGCAGAGAAGCTGCTTGAGTCCCTTGACCAGCTGATTGCACAGCTTGTGACAGGGCATGAATTCACCCTTCAAACCCACCACCAACACAACCATCCATTCTGCAGAGATCAGAGTGTCTTGGCTACTGCAAACCCTAGTAAACGTGGGCCTGCAGACATCGCATCCTCACCAGACCTGTGAGATTTGAGAGCACGGCCTGGCACACACTGGCTTGTTGGTCTTCACAGCTGGCTTTACTTATTGATCAATGTCTTTAGGGAGCGTGTGAGAGTGCTCATGACAGTGGCGACCGTGGCTGACTGGCGGGCGAGCTGCTCCACAGTCTGCTGGTGGCTCAGCATCCTGGCCGTGGACTCCTCAGCAGCCTTCAGGAGGAAGGTGTAGTTTCTCACCACCTCTTCCACCTTCGTCAGCAGCTCTTGGCGCTGGGACTCGGAGCGCACGACGTACACCAGCCTCACGAAGGTCTCGATGAGGCTGCTTAGCACCTGGAAGCTGCTCGTGATGGCGGAGAGCATGTGGGTGGGACTCTTGTCGACAGCGGCCACGCGGCGGCAGGACGCGCGGAACTCCTTGAACTTGAGGGCCAGCTCCTGCTTGTACTCAGCCAGCTGGGAGATGTAGGGTTTGCAGTCCCGGACCTCAGGGCTCAGCACACACTGCCTCAGGATGGTCAGGAGCTCGTTGGTGTCCAGCTGCACTTGCAGAAACCCATTGGGAAAGCTGTAGGCATGGCCTCGAAGGGTGTTGATCTTTGCCAAGCTCCCCTCAAAACTGGAGGTCCTTAAATCTATTTCCTGGGTCTGGCTTTCATTGGGACTGCTGCAGGCCGTTGCGTCTAGGACTTGAAGAGTCCTGCTCATGACTGGGACCATCTGATTGTCCAGCTTCATTCCCGGGAGTATCTGCATGGGGATGGAATAGGACAGCTCATCCTTCTCACTCCCATCATCTGCAACATCGCATTTTCTGTAGTAGAAGCAGTACCGGATGGAGCAGCACTTCTCATCCTCCATGTCTTCATCCCGCAGCTCAGCAGGACTTGGGTACATCTCCTCCTGGACAGAGAACACTGCTGAACCCTTCTGGTTCTTTTTGTCCTGTGCTATCTGGACATAGGAGGGGTCAGCCACTCCAGAGGCTTCCTGGATTTTGCTCTTCAGGACAGGACAGAGGACGCTGGGCTCAGGCTCTTTCTGGGGGCCTTTCTGCTTGGTTGTGTAGATGTTCTGGTAGATGTCAGAGGACAAGGACGTCCTATCAGTCTTATCTATTTCACTGACACTGTAGCGACGCAAGAGCTTCCTGTAGTGGGGTGCACCCATGCACTCCCCTCGGGAGGTGCACGTTGTCAAACAGGACATGCTGTTCTCTGGATCTGACCGGTAGTCTCTGGACTCTAAACTTGTGGATCGTATCCGTTTGCCTTTGGAAGGGCTGCTCATGCTTGTCAGCCTAATGGCTTCTACCTCCTTCTGGTCATCTGCAACTTTATCCCTGCCTCGCCTCTCCAGTTCTGGTATCACCGGCTGGTTGAGGGGTGGCCTCATTCCCCTGCAAATCCGCTTGCAGTCACAGCTGCGCCTTTGCTCCCTGGACATACCTGGGACTTTCTGCACAGGGCTGCTCCTCAGCTGGCAGCTGCAGCGCCCAGGGGCAGGTGGGTGCAGATACTCCTGTGGTGGGAGGTCACCTTTGCTCTTTGGCTTGAGCAGCTCTTCAAGGAATTCCAGCTCATACTGCTTCACCTTCTGCAGCTGGGCCTGCCGCTCGTCTGTCTCCTTCTTCAGCCGGGTGGGAAATGTTGCAGAGAACAGGTTCCTAAGCCTGAAGGGAGCTTTTGGGGCTTTGGGTTTAGCTGGGACATCAGCATCTTGTTGGGTCACCTCTAGGACCTTTTCTGCTTTTTTGGAAGGCACAGTGCTAATCTGCAGGCTCTCGGATCTGGGCATCAGCTGGATCGACCCTTTGGCTTCCTCACTGGTGCTCCTGAAAGTGCTACCAGGTGATGGAGAGTGCACATTGCTGCTCTCAGCTTTTAAGATTTTGGCCGAGCTTTCCTGTTGTATTTTCTGTCCTGGATTTGAAGGAGCTGTGTGTTTCTGCAAGACGAGGCTTGTGGCTTCCCCACCTGCCTTCTGACCTGTCTCTCCACTTGCAGCTTTTCCTGGAGCATCTCTACTCACTTTTTGCTGGTAGCTTTTAGAGGCAAAAATCTTACTGGATGTAATTTCCTCACCTGCTGAGGCGGGGTGGAAAGCTTCAGTCTGACTGCCAGGAGCTTCTTTAGGACTTGGAGAAACTTCACAGTGCTGCTGTGGAGAGAGCTGCTGCTGCTGCTGACAGTTGCATAATGTCTCTGCAATTTGTGAACCTCCTTTAAGTGTCACAGGCTTGCTGCTGGCTGGTGCACAGCTGCTGGTACCATTCATGTTCTGGTCTTCTTTTAAGGCTGATATCACTTGGGGAGCTGAGGCTTTTGCATTTGCCACCTGCTGCAGAACAGCTGAAACGATGGCTGGAGTTACACCGCTTTTCTGATCCAGGAGGAGCCTGGAGCTCGGCTGCACCTCTTTGGGCATCTTCTCTTGTAGATCCTGTGTCTGCTCCCTGCTCGGGGCTGCTGTGGCATGCAGAGATACCTCAAAGGCAGCTTTTGTGTGACCTGCACCTTTGCACTCAGAGCTTGGCACTGAAGCCCCCTTGCTCTGCTCACTCAGCTGGGGAGTCAGCCCCGGCTGGGCAGCCGAGGTGCAGCTCCGCTCCCCGTGCTGCTGCTCCTGTTTGCTCTTGCAGTTGGTAAGGCTGGGACTTTGGGTAGAGAAGGCTGGCTTCAGTGAAGGGCTCGGGTCCTGGCGGCTCAGGGGGTGTGGTGAGGTGACAACAGCCTGGGCAGCACAGCTCTGGATACGGAAAGGCAAGTCCTTCCTGGCCAGGAGATTTTCTTTGTTGATGTGTTGAGTGAGGAAGTAGGCTGCATTCTGATGCTGCTTCATAGCAGAGACCATCTCCGAGACATCGGTCAGCTCTGAGGAGTTTGTTTCGTGGCCGGAGTCCAAGGATGACTCAGGAGTGATGGCAGCCAGGACAATAAGACCTGAGGAGGGACACAAAAAAAACCCCACAACAACCCTTACACCACAGTGCTGTGTGGAGGAGAGGGGAACTCCTTGCGGCAGGAGGGTCCCAGGAATGCAGGGCACACTGGAGAAACTTCTGTGACTTGTCACACCTAAGAGTTAAGGCTTGTAAGGGAGATCACTTGTCAGCATTGAGCTGGCTCAATAGCTCAATTCAGCAAGAGCTTCTGGCCCAGGAAAAGATCCTGTGAAGCTTTCCATTGTTGGTGGTAGCAGAGCTATAGGGACATGTCTGGCAGAAGAAGGAAAATTGGGCAACAGGTACTCTGCCATAGTGAGTAGGGCAACCAAGGTGGGCAGAGGGACAAAGGACTGTGCTGCCAGCAGGCCGGTCCCGGAGGCGCCCATCTGGCGGCTGGTTTGCCTTGTGAAGGGCTCACACACTGCAAAACCTGGGTGGGAACGTGCAAAGACCAATGGCCAAAGGTCCCAGCTGAGTGGGGTCACAGTGGGGAGGAACTCATGCTCACAGTACTGGTTTGTCAGTGACTCGCCCCAGCATTGTGGCATGTGGACTGTGGCAGATATGGGATAACCAAGAGACTCCTTCAGCCACTGTCAGGGAGAGGAGTCCCACCTCAGCTTCTTAGAAATCTTCTGAGCAGCAATTTGGCTGCTCCTGCTAGAGCCTGTTGCCACAACTTAGTTTTTACTAGAAGCTGCTTCACAGTCGCTTATAGGATGGGAGGAGACTAAAGGGAAGGATGTACAATAGGAAAGAAAGGCTATAGGGAAAAAAGGGAGTCACAGCCACTGAAATACCTGCTGTCTGCTGTGGTGGGGGATGTGGACAATCCTCTGAAGCAGCCAGGGCTTCCAGCGCCTGCAGGGTGGACACCAGGGCATCATCCAGCTCTTGGGCATGGTCTCGGACCGTCCGTGGCTGCACGTTGTCAATCAGCGTGACCGGGATCTCGTCGTAGAGGATGCCACAGAGGTGCCGGCCCTGCTCCTGGCTCTGGGCAGCTGCCCGGCGCTTGGGGTCATCCTCGTCGGAGCTGTTGTCTCGGAAGCCAGGAGGGGGGGCGGCGATGGCGGGGAGCAGGGACGTCGTCTCGTCTTCTTCCTCATCGTTCCCGGGAGGGGGAAGCGACATCAAGTCCACCATGTTGTCGCGGGTGCTGCCAGGCTTGCCTCCCGTGCCCGAGGCCAGCTGGCTCTTGATCTTGGCCTGGCAGGACTCACAGTAGAAGTGGGAGTTGTCGCTGCGCAGGTGGGTGTCGATGGTGTGTGCCCTGGCCCTGCTCATGTGCCTGTCTTGCTCAAGGCCGTCCGGGTCGTACTCTTTAGCTGCCCCATTGTAGCCTTGGCCAGAGCTTTTAGAAGTGGGGTCAGATTTGGTCCTGGGACGAGTTTCCTCAAAAAAAATCAGGTTTTCATTGATATCCGTCCCGCTCTCTCTTTCCTTCCTCTGCTCTCGCATGTGCAGGTAGCAGAAGCGGATGAGCTCCGAGTCCGAAGCCCTGGTGGCAGAAGCCCCGGCTGCTCCGGTGACAGTGGCAGAGCCACCCACCAGCCCATTCTCTTTCTTTCCCATGTGCCCTGCCATGGCAGGCCGGTGGAAGTTGTGTGCGTTGATGTAATCTAAACCAAAACCACAACAGGCACATTAGCAGCAGCACCCGGATGAAGGGAAAAACAGCGTGGGGAAGCTCCTGCTCACCCTGGGGAAGCACCCGTGTGCTCTCTGCCCTCCAGCCCTCAGCACGCTGGACTGCAGTGGGACACCCATGTTCCCTGCAGCACAGTCAGGCCACCTGGCTGGTCCTTTGGAAAACCTGCTGGGCCTGTCTGTCAGGAACAAGGGTAGAAGAAATGTCCTGCACATTTGGGGTTGGAAGGGACATTTAAAGGCCATCTGGTCCAATCTCCTTGCAATGTGCAGGGACATCTTCAACTAGATCAGCTTGCTCAGAGCCGTGTCCAACATTCAAGGAAACCTTGAATGTTTCCAGGGATGGGAACCTGTGCCTATGCCTCACCGCCCTCATCATAAAACCCTTCCTCCTTGTATCTAATCTGAATCTACTCCCTTTCAATTTAAAACCATTGCCCCTTATCGTATAGCTACAAGCCCTATTAAAAAGTCTCCCTGGAGCCTTCTCTTCTCAAGACTAAAACCTCCAACTCTCTCAGCCTGTCTCCTAGGAGAGGTGCTCCAGCCCTCTGATCATCTTCATGACTTCCTCTGGACTCGTTCCAACAGGTCCGTGTCCTTCCTGTGCTGGGAACCCCAGAGCTGGAGGCAGCACTGTGGGTGGGGTCTCACCAGAGTGGAGCAGAGGGGCAGAATCCTCTCCCTTGACCTGCTGGTCACGCTGCTTTTTGGGCAGCCCAGGACACACTTGGCTTTCTGGGCTGTGAGCTCATGTTGCCAGCTCATGTCCAGCCTCTCCTCCACCAGCACCCCCAAGCCCTCAGCAGGGCTGCTCTCCATCTGTTCATCCCCCATCCTGGATTGATACTGGGGTTGCCCTGCCCCAGGTGCAGCACCTTGTACTTGGCCTTGTTGAACCTCACGAGATTCCCATGGGCCACTGCTCAAGCTTGTCCAGGTCCCTCTGGATGTCACTCTGTCCCTCAGGCATTTCAACTGCACGACTCAGCTTGGTGTCATCTGAAAACTGGTTGAGGGTGCTCTCGATCCACTGTGTCCTTGATGAAGACATTGAACAGTCCTGGTCCCAGGAAAGGCCCCTGAGCTTGATCCCTCTGCTGGGGGCAGAGCTGGGCAGAGCCAGAGCAGGGCTGGCCAGCACAGCTGTCACTGAGACACAGGGATGTGGGTGCTGCATCACTGATCCACCAGCTGTATCCAGAGGGCAGCAGGAGCAGCCTGGCTGCTCCAACAGGGACCTCCAGCCTCAGCCTGCCAGCTCACACGTTATAAGGCAGGAAGGAATTGCTGCCATTTTTGGGTAATGTTGGCCACACCAAGCAGTGTTCCTCAGGAGACTGCTAAATGTGGAGCAATATTGCCTTTTGGGGAGACATCCACTGTAGTTTGGCTGTCTTCAAGTGACAGACACCCCCCAGCCCCCTGTCCCTCGCTGCCCATGATCCATCCATGCATTATTTCTATCTGGCTGAGAGCTATTGGATCAGGCTGGCTCTGACAGAGCCCGTTGCTCTTGCTGTTAAGCATCTCCCAGTGACAGCCTCCCCTCGTTCCCTTGTGCAAGGAAAGGGGCTGAAATGCTGCTTGGATTTCTGGCCAGTGGTCCATCCCTCAGGAGGGGCATCTGTCTGCATTGTGGGTTGGATTGTGCAGCTGTGCTGAGCGCGGCTGCCAGGGGATGCAGGTTCTGTCTTACCAAGGATAAATTAAATCAAATAAATCCTAATTAAATTCATTAGCTCAACAAATTGGACAATTTGTCTCCCCAAACACGTGTTTGCATTATACTGTTCATCACCTGCGATGCTAAAACCCCAATAAAAACAAAATCTCTTTCATTCCTGGCCATGGCAGCACTCAGAAATGACAGCTGTGTGAGGGAGCACAAGGCTGCCCGAGCAGGGATGTGTGGGCTGTAGCAGGGTGGCAAAGGCTGAGGCAGAGGCTTGCTGGCTGCCCATGCCAAGCCAAGAGCAGAATGAAGCAGCCAAGAGCTGCTGAATGGGGCCAAACCCCTAAAATCCAAAATCCAGCTGCTGCATGCTCTGGGAGAAAAAATCCTGACAAGGAGCTGAGAGAGCAACTAAGGGCACAGAGCTGATGATGGCTAATGGTGAGAGTGAGGAGAAGAAGGGACAGGGAGGTGAATCACCTGTGTAGCTCCAGCATGGCACAACGGAGGGCAAGGCTCTGGCATATGGCTCCGCAGGGAAATGCAGGGAGATGGATCGAACTGACAACATTCAGACGGCGTGTGCATTTCTAAAAATGTCTGCTATTCAGCAGGAGGCTCTAATGGGCCTCAGGGAAGATGGATGTGTTCCTCTTCTAGGTAAAAGCATGGGCCAAGGCTTGATTTTACATTTAAGATTCTGGCACAGTCTGCCTGCAGCCTGGGAAGTCTGGGCTAACTTAATTCATCCCAGTGGGGCTTTCTCCTGCAAGGATGTGCTAATGATCAGCAGTCGCTGCTCCCTGTGATCTGCCCAGCTCCTGACAGCTCAGCCTGCAGCCCTGTGGAGACCAGAAGTGTGAGCAGACTGTTTCCTCAACCCACTCTAAATTCACTCCTTCTGAAGGGTGCCCGAGTGGCTGGGCAGAGTGCACTGGGCCTGCAAGGAAACTGCTCCGCTCCACTGGTTACAGAGGTTTTCAGTGCACCCAGGAGGACAGACCAGGCCATCCAGAGAGGGGCTGCCTCAAATCCATTGCTCCATTGCTGTCCTACCCACACTGTGACTCCCTCTCACGCACACTCCTGCCCCTGCAGAGTTACATTGATGTCTTGAGACTGTCAAGAACAGGGCAAGAGCTACAACCCTTTTTGGTAGAGGTTTGGACCCTGAAGCAAAATCTCAGGAAAAAATTCTGGCTATTGTCACAGTAGCTAGAGTGTGGAAAGACACCGCTTGCACATGCTGAGACATCCCCTGAGGGGCCAGGAGCCGTGGGTGCTGCCAGCCTCCTTCCAAGCCCTTGGGTATGGGATGTTCTCCACTTCTCTGACTCCCCACAGCCACGTGCCCCATGCGTCCCTGTAGCCCCATGTCACGGTGACACAAGCCAGGGAAGGACCACTCTGATGACCAGTTAAGCTGCAAACACCCTCTGCTCACGGCAAAATGTGACTAAATACATTTCCATAGGGCACCCAGGGCAGAGCACAGTGACAGCTGTCAGTCAGAGGCCCAGGGGGAGAAAGGAGAGGAAACTGCTTGTACTTACACCAAAATCACCTGCCCAGCCTGTCCTGGATTCACTGAGGTTGCTGCAGATGGTTTTCTGATCCCTCTTGTGAGTGTGTCCTCCCACATGCACCAAATCCATGTTCGGGTGCCTTCCTCAAAGGCACCAAGTGCTTTCCCAAGAACCCTGCTAGCTCTTTGCACTCCTCCCACCTCCCCAAGACAGGCCCATCTTGAGAAGGGAGTTTTGACACTGCCAGCTAAACTGCAGACTTGTCACAGCTCTCTGGAGCTGCAGTGTCACTTGGGAGGTCTGGGAGTGACCTTCCAGAGGCAGCTGGGTTGGTATTTTGCCCATCTCCAGTCACTGAACTTGTATTTTGTATTTCCCTATATGAAATATATTGGATGTGAACACCTGCACGGAACAGCCGCATGTAGTTCATGGTTGGCTCTTGTTTGAAATCACTCTTGAGAATCATTGCTCTTTTTGGAGGGTGACTCACACCTGCAGTCCATCCTCAAGGAACGGCACTGGTGCCTGTTGGGATGGAAGCTCCTGCTGTGTCCAGACCAGCCTTCTGCTCCCTGAAAAGCTGGGACAGCAAAGTTGCCTTCCTGATTTTAGGAATCAGCAGAGCAGCCACGCTCGCAGGGCTGTCCATGAGGCTCAGAGCCCCAGGACAGAGGCAGCAGTGTCCAGAGGCAGCAGGAATGCAGTCCTCTGAGTTCACACACTCGCTCACATCCGTCTCTGGAGTGGGATGCCAGCCAGGGAATGTGTGCTGCATCCCTGCAGCAGAGCACAGGCTGTTCTGTGAGGGCCCAGTGTTCGGCTGGCAGCTTTACAGGTCTTCTCAAACAGCACGTCCTGGAGCTGCTCCAGGAGATGCCACAACAACGCTCGTGGTGAGGGTTTAGGACCTGAGCTGATACCACAAGTCATTTTGGCTGATCCAAAATGAGGACCTGTCTCCCTGCTCCTTGCTTTCTGGTTAAAGAGGGAGTCTGCTGGTTCTCAGGGTGAACGGGAGCAGAGGGGAGATGCCAGAGAAACCCTTCGCCTTCCTAATGCTGCAGAGTCCTGAGTGGAGGGAGGCTGGGGAAGGGGCTGGCACAGAAAGCAGAGGCTGAAACGTACCTGCCTTGATAATCTGAGGCGGGGGCGGCTGGCTGGGGGCCCTGGACAGGATCATCTTCTTGGAGTCCACCAGGAGACGGCAGTAGCCTGCGATGAGGCAAGCGAAGTTGGTGGCTTCAGGCCACTCCATCAGCAACACCAGCGGCTGGAAAGCAAGAGAGGCAAAGCTCATGAGGGCTGCTGGCTCAGCTGAGGGGGACCAGAGCTCCACGGGGGCTGTGCTGGGCCCTGCACTGGTGGAACTGGTAAGCTGCTGGCGCTCCCAGCACTCCCGCATGAAAATCCAGCCAGGTGCACAGCCTTGCTCCAGCTCACCCAACAAACGGCTGTGCACAGGAGAGTGCCTGGCTGCAGCTGTGATTCCTGCCCGAAGGATGAGGGAAGAGCTGCAGCCCCGCCGGGCGCGGGCTGTGCATGGCAGGGCCCCGCACAATGTCCTTCTGATCCTCTGTCTGCATGTCAGTGCTCTGAGCCCACCTGCAAGCACCTGTTCGACCATCAGGGCCTCGGGAGGAGCGCAGGGAGTTTGTGGAGCCTCCAGCTGCCAGAACCCCTCTTTCATTGCAGGCACCGTGTCTCCCTCCCGTAAATTAACACATCTGCTTCCAGCACGATGCCAAAGGGGCCAAAACCCCATTACAGGTTCCCACAGCTACCACTCTGAGACTGTGGATCTTATTTAAACCTAACCCTTTGGAAAATTAAATTTGTGCTTAGGAGCAGATGGTGCCTTCCCTTTTAGGAGAGCATTTATTTGCATGCTAAAAATGATCTTTTCTTTAAAGAGAGATAAAACTCAGACATGATCTGTGTGACACATATAACCTCACAGCACAATCTAGCAGCACACAGTGCAACTCCCAGTTCCCAGATTGTCCCAAGGAGAAGATTAGCTAGTCCAGGGAAGCTGTCAGGGTGGGATTCACTCTTAGCCATCCAGTGAAGTCCTGTGCACTGCTGGGAGCAGGCTGGGCAGAGCAGTCTGTGCCAGCACAGCTCAGTTGAGCGGTCCATGCTCGGTCTGAGCCCCCAGCTCAGAACAGACCCATGAGATGGAAAAAAATTGACAGTGCCTTCAATAGTTATGGCAAAGGCAGTTCCTGCCCTCACCTACCCCTTGCACAAAGCACCTCTACCTAAAGGACCTCTGTACCCAGGTACAGGGTGCATCTGAGCCAACTGGGGGATGCTGAACTGCTGCTGTCTTGGGCTGCCTCTCCTGCCACTCTCAGCCTCTTGCACACTGAGAGCCCTCCAGGACTCAGAAGAACTCGTCTACCACATTCAGGGAACACCAAGGCTGTTTTAAAAAACACTTAAGCCTACACAGTGTGGAAAGCATTAAAGCTATTTTGGTCTTCTTGGTTTATAACCACAAGAGGTTCCTGGTACTCACTGGCCAGTTTTGTGCTCTGCTTAATATTTGCTGTTGTAAGCCACTGAGCCAATTCTGGCAAAGGAAGGCCCAGCTTAGGCCAGAGTGTCATGCTGTGGACCATACAGTGCAACAAACTTGGGTGTGAAGTCATCAGCCCTGGGCAGAGCTACATGCGATCCCCAAGCCATGCCAGCCTCTGGCAGGGGCAGATTTCTCCCAGGGCCAGGGTAAAGAAGTTCCCTCTTTGGCTGCTGTGCAGGAAGATAAAGGAAAAGAAATAACTTGATGTGGAAGAGAAATAGCCTGACAAGTGAACGTCCTCTGCTGAGAGGCTCTGCCCCTGCCCACTTGACAAGGCTCCTTCTGCATCTTGGAAAATAAACCTGAGATGACACAGATCAAAGGGGAAGTTATCAAGCCAGAGAGAGAGAGGAGTGAAGAGATTCTCAACATAGCTCGAAGGAGGCCGGCATGCAGTGGTGAGGGGGGTGACACCTCTTAGCCCAGCTCCAGTCTTGACATAAGTGATGAAAGGAAACCACGTGTTCTGTGTATGAAGCGTCCTCAAAACAAGTGCCTTCTACACAGGGCTAAGCCCTCCTGGGTTTTTCAAGCCATCTGCTGAATGAGGACATTTTTGTGCATTTTCCCTGCTCTGTTCTGCAGGGCTTGGAGTGTCAGCAGCAAGGAAGGGAGCAAATCCTGGTGGGAGGGAGGCAATGGCTGATAAACACCCACTGCTGGGAGATTAAACCAAGAGGCCAAGGCGGGCTGAGAATCCCCTTCCAAAGGAAAACTAGGGGACAGTTTCCACCATGTGTGAATCCCACCAAGGCAGAGTGGCACAGCATTGTGGATCTTCACTGCCTCCCTGTCAGCGCTCACCGTGCAGCTCCCAGGGCAGCCCCAGTGCCCCAGCTGGGGACCAGTATCTCCGAGACCCATTTCCAACTCTGCTCAGGTACCTCTGCCTCAGGATGCTCCCATCCATCCAGAGACGGGACTGTAGGTTCTTGCTGGCAAGAGGCAGCCCCTGGATCAGTCCTGAAGGGTGACAGGACTGAGATACAACAACCTTGACTGATGTTTCTCAACTACAAACGAAACACCAGGGTGCTGCGAGCTCCCTACAAGGTCTCCAAGCCTCCAGAATGGCTTCCAGCAATAGATGCATGGCATGCTGGGGTTAACTGTGGCACTTTGCTCTGAAAAAGAGGAAGCTTAAACCTGATTAATATTACAGCTTAGAAAAGATTACCCTGATATACTGACGGGGAAGCTGTTTGAGGGTTCTTCAATTGTCACGGGTTCAGATATTGTTATTAGAGATTAAATCACTTCAGGTGCAGTTTGGAGCCATCCATCCGTGCTGCCAGCAGCACTCCGGTGATCTCCCATGGCCTGGGAGCCCGCAGTGCCATGGGGCTCTGTCCTGCTCATGGATTATGAGCTGTATACAAAGACACTGAGCTGTTTACAAAGACAGTGATTGTGAGCAAAGCTGCTGCAGTCAGGCTGTGCATCTCCCTTGGCCTTGGTGGCTTCTCTGCTACTCACTAACAGAAGTCTGGCACAGGATCTGAGCCTTTCCCACATGGGGTTACAAGACTGAGTCTCTCTCTTTCACTCCACTAGGTAGTTTTGCTAAGATTGCAACAGCTCAGCTGCCTTTGAGATGTCCACCCTGGTGCCACATCCCTCTGAAAGCGGCCAGCAGATCTGAAAGAGATTTACTGGGTCAAGAGGCAAAGAGAAAACACGATTGCAGCAGCCCTGTTCCATTGGGAAATCATTCCCCAAAGAGGAGGTATCAGGGGTGGCAGCTAGTGGAGGTGTTATTTTTAGGCATTGGCAACCTTGGTCACCCTGTTCCACTTGGGCAAGGCAAATGAGATGGTGTGGAGACAGCCAGGCACGGGTGAGCTGAGCAAATATTGGCTTGGTGAACAGGTGCATGAAACATTTCCAGCTCCTGGTGCTGAGGGTTTTAGATGGCAAATTCAGGGTGGCTTTGCAGGCTCTGCTCTAAATAAGAACAACTCATGACTGCAGTCTGTGCATTGGGCTTCCTTGTGACACCCATGGCTTCTGGTAAATGGGATTCACCTCCATTCCCCTGGAAACATCCTGCAAGAGGCAGTGAGGGCTCGTGCCTGTGGTCAGGACTGGCCTGGTGCCCACAGGGCTGGGGCTCATTTGGGCATCCAAGTGTCTCCCTGCAGTTTTTTCAACTCGCTGCTCAATCTCAACCCAACCTGACAAAAAGGCAGCAACCTGGAAGAGCATGAATCTTCCTAAGTTTTCTAAACCCAGTGGTGCAGTAGGGCAGTAAGCAGCCAGAAGGCAGGGAGGGATGCAGCAGGAGCAAAAGCAGTGCTGTTCCTCTAAGCCTGCCCTGGCAGCACTGTGGCCACAAGGAGCAGAGCCCTCTTTCCCAGCTGCTAATCAGGAGATGATGTTGATCACTGATGGGGAACAAATTATTAATCTGGATAATCCCGGGGCTGTCCTCCCACCACGCACCTCTGGCCTGTCTCCTGCCCACCAGGCCATCTTCTTCCTCATTCTCACAGGCACATTCTTGCTGCTACAGCACCTCAGTGTCCCCCAGGGCTCTGCTTCCTTGGGAGGGCAAAGCAGAAATGCCTGTCTGTGTTTTGTCAGGCCAGCAGCACCTTTAGGATGAAAACTCTGTGTACAGAAGCAAACTCACTGGGATAATCCTACTGCTCTAAAAGTGCCAAACATCAGATTCCCAGTGGGATGCCCAGGTAAAGGTTCATCTCTGACCTGTAATGTGCCAACATGTAAAGAAGCAAATTTTAACAAGGATGCTCTTTCTACATCTAAATGTGTAATACCAGCCTGAAATTATTGATGGTTTGATCTTTCACTCATAATGGTGTCCTAGATTTTCTAGGCCTCATGAGGAAAGGACACTTTTTCACTCAAAGTTTCCTGCATGACAACCAGTCTCTCTAGAAAATAAAACAAAATACATTTAAACCGGATAGAAGAAATGACTTTTGCATTAGCTTATTAATGATAAAGTGGTTTTTCTATTATGCCCTGACTTTAAATCAGACCTCAGTGTCCTTCTGGAGGGTATTTTCTTTTTCAGACAAAGGTCTGGAGGAAATTTTCTGGCCAGGGTTATGCTAGATGATTTTAACAGTCCTCGTATTGAAATTAATTTATGACCCAATCTATTCATACTATAACCTCTAAGCTTATATGCATTTCCTTTTAATCTCCCCCCTCTATCATGTACTTTGGGTCTTACCCCGCTTCCTTTAATGCAGTGCAGCAGAAAGATGGGAGATGAATTTACATAATTCATGTTCCTTGGTTTACTTGAGGTGCACTGCCAAGTTTTTATTTAATAATACAGGCACCCGGGCCTAACGAGGCAGCAGTCAATTTTTCACTTCTACATTGACCTTTCTTTCTCTCCCCTTAAGCATTATTAACTCAGCTCTATATATTGAGCTCTATACTCACTCAATACCAGGCTGCTTGTGACTAGGACCACTGTTTCCCACTTGTTGATCAATAAGGGCCTTGCCTTGGTTAAACCTGCAGGTCTCTCCTTCCTTAGAGGGCTGCTTTTTTTGGTTGGGTTTGGGGTTTCTTCTCTTTTTCTTTTTTAAAAT